>LPNX010514153.1:367400-424792 GCA_001517045.1 Pseudotsuga menziesii
TAGGCCCTATTCTTTCAAGCACTTCAAATGGCCCAAAATATCTAGGTGACAGCTTGGCACAACTTCCAAGCTTCAAGGAACTCTTCTTTTCCCTCACTCTGAGGTAAACATGATCCCCAACACTGAACGCCCTGTCCACCCTATGCTTATCTGCATAGCTTTTCTGTCTGTCCTGTGCTGCTTTCAGATTCTGCCTGATCTTTATAACCTATTGCTCCATCTCCTTGAGCAATTCTGGTCCAAGCACAATCCTGTTCACTGGATTATCCCAAGTCACAGGTGTCCTACACCTTCTCCCATACAAAGCTTCATATGGACTCATCCCCAAGGATGTATGTTGTCCATTATTTTAAGCAAACTCTACCAAGTGCAAGTAATCTTCCCACTTGGTTGGTTTGTCCATCACGTACATGCGAAGCATGTCTTCAAGAACTTGATTAACTCTCTCTATATTCCCATCTATCTGAGGATGGTATGTAGTGCTGAAGTTTAGCTTTGTACCCAAATATGCAAACAACCCCTTCCAAAAGTTGGAAGTGAACTTGACATCTCTGTCAGAGACTATTGCCTTCGGCAATCCATGCAATCTGAAAATCTCCTTCATGAATATCTTTGCAATGTCATCAGTCTTATGCATAGAATTAATTGGTATAAAATGCGCTGCCTTTGTCAACTTGTCCACCACAACCATGATGGAATCATGTTGTCTCCAAGTCATCGGCAATCCTGTAATGAAATCCATGGAAATAAATTCCCATTTCCATTCCGGAGCTGGCAAAGGTTGCAACAAACCTGCTGGATGTTGATGTTCAACCTTTACCTGTTGGCATTTCATGCACCTGGAAATGTATTCAGCCATGTCCTTTTTCATTCCTGGCCAAAAGTACTGCTTTCTAGCTGTACCAATTGTCTTATGATATCTAGGGTGACCAAAATACGGAGCTTGATGGATTTCATCCATAACAACTCTCCTCAAAACTGCTACCTCTGGAATATAAATTCTACCTTTATAAGTGAGAAGTCCATCTCCTTCCAATTTATATCCCTCATACCTCTTCTCAAGACTTTGCTGTTGCAATTTGTCTTTTACCTACTCATACAATTCATCTCCGACAACATGATTAACAATCTGTTGCCTCAAATCCGACTGGCAAATACTAAGAGATGCCACATGCATTTCCTGTACCTTCCTGCTGAGTGCATCAACTACCTTATTTTCCTTTCCTTTTATGTGCTTGATTTCGAAATCAAACTCACATAAAAACTCTAGCCATCTTGCTTGCCTAGCACTCAGAGTAGGCTGGTCAAACAAATACTTCAGACCACAATGGTCTGTTCTGAGCTCAAATATTCTACCCATCAAGCAATTCCTCCACATCTTAAGGGCATGTACTATGGCTGCAAGCTCTAGATCATGAGTGGCATAGTTCTTCTCATTCTCCTTCAGCTTTCTTAACTCATAACATATCACGTGGTTGTCCTGCATAAGGACTCCTCCAAGCCCTTGTCTGCATGCATCGGTACACACCACAAAGTCTTTCTCTGGATCTGTAACCTTCAATACGGGTGCACTGGTGAGAATATTCTTCAACCGCTTGAAACTCTCTTCACACCTCAATGCCCATTCAAATTTCATCCCCTTCTTTTGCAAAGAAGTGATGGCATGTGCAACTTTGGAGAATCCCTCAATGAATCTCCGGTAGTATCCTGCAAGTCCCATAAAAGATCTTACATCTGTCACATTTCTTGGAGTAGGCCAATTCATAATGGATTCAATCTTTTTAGGGTCCACAGATATACCCTCCTCTGAGATAATGTGACCCAAATACTGAATTCTATCTCTATAGAAGTCACACTTGCTCAGTTTCGCATACAGCTGATGCTCCCTAAGAAATTTCAATGTCAATCTCAAATTCTCTTCATGTTCTTCCTCATTCTTAGAATAAACAAGAATGTCATCAAGGAAACCAAGAACAAATTTGTCCAAATACCTGCTGAAGACACTATTCATAAGGCACATAAATGTAGCTGGTGCATTTGTGAGACCAAATGGTACCACTACAAACTCATAATGCCCATACCTTGTTCTGAAGGTTGTCTTATGAATGTCTTCATCCTTGATTCTCACCTAATGGTAACCAGACCTCAAGTCGATTTTGGAAAATACCTTTGCTCCCCTCATTTGATCAAATAGGTCATCAATCCTAGGCAAAGGATATGT
Source organism: Pseudotsuga menziesii (assembly GCA_001517045.1). Taxonomy (NCBI): domain Eukaryota; kingdom Viridiplantae; phylum Streptophyta; class Pinopsida; order Pinales; family Pinaceae; genus Pseudotsuga; species Pseudotsuga menziesii. The sequence goes on from LPNX010514153.1 coordinate 369,622, forward strand.
ATTCTTCACAGTAACCTTGTTCAATTGTCTGTAATCAATACATAACCTGAGTGTACCATCTTTCTTCTTTACAAACAGAACTGGTGCTCCCCAAGGAGACACACTCGGTTGGATATACTTCTTTTCCAACAACTCTTGCAGTTGCATCTTCAATTCTAGCATCTCCGGTGTACTCATCCTATAGGGTTCCTTAGACATTGGTGCTGCTCCTGGTACAAGTTCAATTGTGAAATCAATGTCCCTCTTTGGAGGAAACCCTAGAATCTCATCAGGAAACATGTCCCTGAATTCTTGTAACACCTGATAGTCCTCCAACCTAGGAGTTTCATCTCCTGATGTCTCTAAAATATGAGCTGCATACAACTGGAAACCCTTCCTACAGAACTTCTTTAACTGCATTGTTGAAACCTGCCTTACTGAAATCAGCTTTGGAATACCTTTCACAACTAGTAGGTTCCCTTCTTCATTCATGCATTCGAAAGTCTTATTGTAGCAGCCAAGCTTCACCCTGTGAGCTTCTAACCAATCCATTCCAATCAGAACATCATAGGAACCAAGTGGTAGAACATTTAGATCTACACAAGTGACCAAACCGTTCATTACCAATGGACATTTCTCTACCATTTCATTGACCTTTCTCTTAGTTCCAGTGGCTAGCTGAACTAACCAAGACTTCCTATGCTTTACTTTCTTAAAAGCACAAATCTCCACTACTCTAGGAGTAATGTAACTGTGAGTAGAACTAGGGTCAATCAAAATAGAAACATATTTCTCAACAATCTTACCTGCTACTTCAACCACAGTTGACTGGTGATCTTCCTGGCAGTCCTCCAGTGCTGCATAAATCCTAGGGACTGCCCTTGCTACTTGACCCACTGTTTCTGCTTCTTGAATGTTATAAGCCGGCCTTGCACTCTCATTCTCGAGTGGACAATTTCTGCACATGTGGGGTCCTCCACATTTCCAACATTGAAGTGGTCCTCTATTCTGTTATGGATCCTTAGGCTTTTCTCCTGTCACTCCAACTGGCTTACTCACAGCTTGGGATGGCTGCTTCTGCTGATTCCTGAAGTTAGAAGGTTTGAAACCTTTCTTTCTTTGGTCAAACTTCTTGTTCTTCTTGTCCTTCCTTGCCTTATGGTAATCCGGCTTACCTTTGCTTTGCTCATAGCAATACTTATCCTTCCTTATTGCTTCCTCAAGAGTTCTAGGTTCATAAAACTCGATTCTATCTTTGTAAGACTGAGGTAATCCACTCAGAAAACGTTGGACCTTCACTTTTTCATCTCTGATGTACCGGACATACCTTAACAGCTCCAAAAAATTATTTGCATACTCTTCCATGGTCCACTGTCCTAATCTCAGCTCATGGAACTCCTTAATCTTGTCATCATAATACCTGTCAGAGAGGTATTTCTGCTTGAAATACTTCTTGAACTGTTTCCACTTAAGTCTCCTTTCACTGATCCTCTTTACTTGCTTGAAGTGTTCCCACCAAATGGATGCTCTTCCATTCAAATTGAATATGGCAACTCTTGCCTTCATGTTTCCTGAATAATCATGCACTTGAAAGTACTTCTTTATCCCAAGAAGCCAAGCTTCAGCTTCTTGTCCAGTCTTTACCTCACCATCAAATGTAGGAGGTTTAGCTTTCCTAAATTCATCCCGAGAGCGATCTCTATGCTGTCTCTTTCTTTTTCTTTTATGAGAAGAAGAACTTGAATTCCTGCTAGATTCTTCAGAGTCAGATGACCCACTAGAAGTCCTTCTCCTTCTCCTAGTACTGCTCTTGCTGCCCTCTGGTCTTGATGTACCTCGTCCAGAGTTTATCCTTCTCTACAAGTCTATTAAACTCTGCAACATTGCAGCATTCAACTAATGTTGCTCTTCCTGGGCTTTAATTAAGCTTCTCATGGTGGCTGCAACATCTGAAGGTGTCTCTTGGAATCTCCTTCCATTGGACTCAATGTCATCATTCCCATTACGGACATTTTCTCCCATATCATCTTCTTTTCGCTCGTAAGAATCCCAAGCATCATACCCATCATGGGTTCTCATGACTGAACCACCTCTGGCTTTACCACACTGCTCTTTCTGGAGTACTACCTTTGGAAGTTATCTAAAGTTCTGCAAATGTGTTTGTAGCAAACCGTTAGATGCATGATATTAATATAAATCAAAATTACTTACCTTTTCTTCTGGAAATTCATAAAACAACAATTATACTAAGACACCGAATTCTTTTCTATTTCATATTCGGCTCTGTGACTATAGACAATCTGCTGAAATCTACTGAAAATTGACTAAAGACAGTCGAAAAGTGCTTGAAAAACTACTGAGAAATTCTTCTGAAAAACCCAAAGTTTCCTTCTCTTCATCGGGTCTCTTCCGCACAAATCTTCTGACGTTTCGACGGGCAAATCGCCAAACTTCCGATCTGCATTGGCGATGTGAAGGATTGTTCACATATTTCCTTTCGGTGTATCGGATCTGCATCCAACTCTCCGAACCTAATCGACGAGGAAACCAGCCTATGCGTTGCATCAGTGGTCGGGTGCCTTGTGCATCGGGTGGCTAGTCATCTCGGCTTCCGCAACGACGGCCCATAAACCTTCTATGTCTTCCACGACCACAAGCCTATCTCGGAAGGACTAACCCTCTGCACATCGGCGATCCAAACGGAAACTTACCTCCTCTGTGTCGACAACCGGCTACGCTATTGCGTTAGATGATTAGTCTTCTAAGCAACCGCAATGGCGGATTCTCAAACCTTTAATGTACCCAATCGGCGATCCGATCCTCAATAACTTTTCGATGACCTTCTACTTAAACAAATTTTCAAATTTTCTTCTCATCGGCTGTCGGAAGTACTAATCTATGCAACATCGGCAGTTGAAGCCTCTATCCGTTGGAAGGATAGTTCACTGGCTAGTCGCAACGGCGGATGTTCAATCCACTAACTTCAGTCGTTGTAGCTCATCGGCAATTGAATTAACTAAGTGTCGGCAATGTGTTCCACTAACCATTACCGATGGCCGACGACTCTAGGACTTAGAGAAATTTTTGAAATTTTCCCTTTAGTCTTCCTTTTCACCGCTTGATTGGCTCAATCCTCTTCTTTTCGTCGGTGAAATAGTTCCATCAGTAGCCGCATCGGCGGCCTACCATATTCGATATTCTTCCGATCGGCGGCCCAATCCGCTAATGCTTTTCAATCGACGAACTGATTTTGACCGCCATCAGCAGTCGAAGCCTTTCCCTGTCGGAAGACTAGTGCTCTAGGCTTCCGAAACGACGGGCGCATGAACCACTAATTTTCGCCGATCTAAACAACTAATTTTCACCGATGTATTGGCTCAGACTTCTTCTAAATTTCGCCAATCAAATCGCCTAACTCCTCCGCTGCTTATCGACGCCTTGAACAACTAAGTTTTGAAGACATATCGGCGGCCTTCGGCTGATTCCCTCCACAACTACGGCTTCGGCTTCCATTTTTTTCTGCCGATGGTTTCAACACTTAAACCAAATTTTGAAACTTTCCTATTGTCGGCAATCAAAACCACTAACACTACTGCATCGGTGTTTTAGTCCTTATGGCAGCCGAAACGGCGGACTGACAAACCACTAAATTCTTCCACGGTGTCGGCGAACCCAACATCTATTTTTTGCCAACGGTCAATGAACACTTAGAAAATTTTTCCCACAATTTTTCTCCCAACTGTCCCCCGTCGGGTTTGTTTCTGCCTAGCTCTCCGCTGCATCGAAGGTCCGTCCCACTAAGTTTTCTGATGAACTGACAGTTCAAACGCTTAGACAAATTTTGTGAATTTCCCAGTCATTCACCAATTTCTCCTGGGCAGAAGGCAACATGCCTTTGCTAACTGGTCTTTCATGGCCCATAGAGGCCCATGCTTCAACCTACAAGCTCTGATACCACACTGTAACGTCCCCGACCCTTCGGCCGACGAAGAGGACGCTACCATGGCCTTAACCATCCAGGAAACCAGCCCCATGAACATGTGCATTCATAAAATAATGAAACAAAATGCATTGAAGTAGAACATACACAGATACATAATTATTTATCATACACAGCAGAAGCAACATACATTCATACAAGCATTCAACATGTTCATCATATTCATTGACAGTAATATGATTGCAGAAGTAAAATAGACAAGATTACTTATCTCATAAAGAAATCGTTCCGCAACCAGCTACGTCACTGCAACGTTCCACCCAACCATAGGCTAGCATGCTCCTAAATCTCTCAGCAATGCTGCCACCCCCGAGCTGGGCATGATTCCCTAAGGAATAAGGAACAAGCAGGCTTACACATAGCCAAGGGTACACCAAAACACAGCCAAGCCAACATATCTAGGTCTATCAGGCCATTAACAAGACATCCTAGCTAACATGGTTAGGTTTATCAGGCCATCAAGGAGTGGGGAAAGGCTAAATTCTAAGTTGGTGAGCCCATTACAGAGCTAGGAACACCTACACCAGAACTAGCCTAACTTCTAAGACACCCACACACACCCAACACAAGGAATCAGTCCCTTCTCTACTACACAGTCCCTCAGGCCCTGACTTCCCTTCCAGTGCTATTCAGGGGTTGTGGAGAAGAAGCCAGCCCTCTAGCTCTATCTGTGTGGTTTCCAAACACACCAGGTTTATCAATCAAACCAAGCCCCCATACCTGCTCCCAACACAGTCCGAAGACCAACCACTGCATACACGCAATCACATAAGAAATTCATAGCTTGGGCAAGGAAAACAATTCTTGAGTCATTCTTGGCCCTATCGTGGCCAAAACAACTCCCAAAACAATCTACAGCAGCCCCCAAAATGTAAAGAAGACCACAACAAACACAATGTAAGGGAGACCACACTGGGGAAGAAAAAATACAGACTCCCAACCTGTGCGTGAGGGAAATTTACATCAGACCTCCAGAATTCGGATGGAAAAACATGCTAGATACCACTCTGTGGAAACGTGAATGACATCCGAAACGACTCCCCCTTCCTGGCTGCGTGAGACCAAAAAATGAAACAAAATCTTGTGCGTGGGAATCCTCAAACTATCGTCTCCGTGTGAGGACGAATATACAAGGGAAAGAATGGCGTAATGGAGAGAGTGGAATGAGGGGCGCAGTCATTCTTCTGCCCACTGTGAGGTTCAATCCACTGGTGGAGTGTGTGTGTGGGAAAGAACTAACAGTCTTGCCACACTCCACTCCCAGCCAAAACTACCTCAACTACTCAGCAAAACATTAAAGTGGTAGTTGGATAAGACAAGGAAAGATGGGCAAATCAAACAGGGTGGTGACACATGGATTTCCCCCCCCATAGCCCAAAGTTTGACATTCCCCACCCTTATCCTTATGAGAATCATGCCCTTTTCATCATGGTTGCAGTGAGCATAGCTGGTTGGGTTTATTTAATTAAAGATGTATATTTACATGATTACGAAACTTAATATGTATGATGCATGCCCCGATCAATGGTGGGACTTAGCATAACCAATCGATGGTGGTACCTTGGCCTGTAGCTCCGCACCATGATTATTTACAATATATACATCATATACATCTAATGCAACAGGGTCAAAACTGGGGTGTTATAGCATAACCAATCGATGGTGGGACCTTGGCCTTTAGCTCCGCACCATGATTATTTACAATATATACATCATATACATCTAATGCAACAAGGTAAAAAATAGGGTGTTATAGCAAGTATGTGAGCAATTGTATATGAGGGATGAAGTAGGTCAAAACAATGCCAATTGACAATCTGCTACTTCAATGGAGAAGCACATTGTTTATCCAAAAGTGTTGATTGAGCATAGGGAAAATAACATGAATTGCGAGCCTTCCTTTTCAAGTGTTGTTGTTGTAATTGAAGCTCCTCTAAAGAGGATAAAGAGACTTCGCAAATCCAATACCAATAACTTTGATAAAGAACAAGTTCTTTGTATAAATCATGATTCAATTACTCATTATGGATCCTAGTTGAAAGGGTGATAGTTTTTTTTAAAATGTGGTTCACCATTTGTTAGAGGGATATTCATCAACACATTTATTACAAAGGGGCTCCACAAGAACATGCCAAGCAATAGATAAGGGTTCACAAGAGCATCATGTCACTTACAATGAATTGAACCTGGGTGGAGAGGGTAACAATCATTCCTCCCAACCACCCAAGTTACATCTAATGGATTTCAAAGAGTGATAGGTTGTAAACAAGAAAAGCAAATAAAATATAATAAAATATTTTTAAAAATAAAATAAATAATATATACATTATTTATATATTATTATTGATCAAAGAAAAATATATAACAAAATTACTTTAAAGATTACATATGGTTACAGATTTTGGTTACATCTGAACAAGGAAAGACTACAGGGTCTTGGTAATATGGTCCTTTTGAAGTAATTAATAAGTTGGATGATAATGCATATAGACTCATTCAACCCCCATATATGCACATTTACTCAATAGTGAAAACATAGAATCTTAAAATATATGGGCCTTCCATGTTGGACTGAGAAATTGATGAGAAAGTCCTCCATATAGAGGACTTAGCACTTAAAGATCAAGTACAGTTAGCATAAGATATAATTTTGTAGAAGAAAACCATAACAACTAAATGGGGCTAATATGAACTTTCATAGGTTGGGTTGAAATAACAACTTTCAAGCAAGACCAAATGGTACTCCAGGGATAAGGTAGAGTACAAATATCCTCACCTCCTTTAAAAAAATATTTTGGGTATCAAAAGTCTCTAAATGTAGAGGCGTGATCCATAATGGATTAGTATATAATTTTCATCTACCTTGGTACTTTATGGGTGGAAAAAGTGAAGCTATTGGTATGTAGGTCCCATATTATGAGTAGGTGTCACTTTTGTGATTTGGGGCCCAAACCCTGCCAAAGCTTGTTGAGGCCTTAAGAAGATATTTTTGGGGTCAACATTGTAGCCTCCTGACATTGTTTTAAAAACTCACACCTTTCAAATGATGCATAAATCAACTCAATCGAAGTTTGTATAAAAAAATTTATGTCTCTTGCAAGTTGATGTATCCTATTGACCACCATGATACTGAGTGGATGCCACCTCAACATCCATTATTCACACATTTGGACTTTCAAGAAGATTCTAAAGGGTCCAAAGCCTAACACTAATAGAGTGTCTATGCATGGAAAAACCCTAACCCTCATTCTAGATTACTATTATACTATGTTAAATACTGAGCTACTAGGAAAGAAATGGGTGTTTTTTTTATTGTATTGTTTCTTGTTCCATAGTTGAACAAAGCATCTGGGAGTGGGATGTTGAGGAAAAGTAGAGGAAGTAGGAGATTTTATAACAACCATATTGGCCATACTGTTAATGGAAACAACATAATGAGTGCCCCACGTTCTTAGTTATCTGCATTTTATAATTGAGAATAAAATATTAAAACAAAGGCCTTACCTTCAAGTTGGAATTGCCCCAAATGCATTAAGTTTGCATTCTAAAATATAACACTCATAATAAAAAAATTACATAATATTAGAACTTTTAAGTTTGTATTCTAAAGTATAACACTTTATAATAAAAAAATTTACATAATATCAAAACTTTTATTATGATATGCTTTTTTAATAGAATATCTATATCGACTTATAAATTAAATGTTTTGGCCTTTAACTTAATTCAAATAAAAAGAAATTATATTTATTAATTTTCTTTTATCATTATCATGCTTTTTCTTTTGTCGTTTTTCTTATATTTTATTAATCCCGGTGATAAAATGCTTCGAACTTTTATAAATATGTCATATTGACATATTATTTAATTATCTTCTTTATCAATTTTAGATAATTGTTAAATTTTAAACCCAAATCAATAATACCAACTTGTAAGTTGCAGAACTTAAAGTTAACAAAACAATAATTAAATACTAAATACACAAAAGGTTGGGCACCTTGACGCTCAAGTGAATACACCTCTATATCTAAATCATATTTAAGAATAATTCTTTGAATTATTTTCATATTTAAAAATAATTCTTTAAATTTTTTTAATGTAGCTCATGAATTATATTGATGAAAAAACACTTAATTTGGTACAAGTTATTAAATCCAATTTTAAAAAAAACATAAACTATATAAAGTTTTTTCATAAACTTTAATAAAAATATTGAGGTGATATCCTATATATAAAGTTCTTTCATAAACTTTAATAAAAATATTGAGGTGATATAATCATCAATGATGATTTTGTGAACGTTTCTTTTAATAAATAATATTTTAAATGAATAATAATTATATTATATTTACTTTTAGATTATGGTTGGTTCATTTGTTTTAGTTTTTTAGTTTTGAGTGGTTGTATAGAGTGTTATTTTTTTATATAGATTTTATTTTCACATGTCATATGTTTAGGATTAATGACCTATTTTAGGAGAACCATATTCTTTCTTTCATTCATTGCAAGTTAGCGTAAAGGTAAGGATAGTAAGTAAAGGTCATAGTTTAGTGATAAGAAAGAAATATTGTGTATCACCAAGTTTAGTGGGTAGGGAAACATTCTTTTACTGAACCAATAGAAAGTGAAGGTGGAAGCAACAAGCAGGTTAGGTAGCATTACTTTATTTTTGTCTTTTATTGAAATGATAAAAAATATAGAAAGAAGCAGCAATGGTAGTAAGTGAAAAAACACTTTGACCAATGCACTGGGAACTAGAGCAAGACGCATTCATCATAGACGATGAGTATATTGTTATAACGATTTCTAGTTATGTTGTTGACTTGACCTTGGGGACAACCAATGTGGTATATCATAAAAAGGGGAAGAGATTTTAAAGTCAAAGAAACCATTTAAAGACACAACCCCACTAAGGAAAAGGAGCATATGTAGAAAAAAATCATATTCATCTCGCAACCAATAAATTACTATGTTTGTTATAATGGGTTGTGAATACCCCTTTGACAAAAGGATCACAATAAGATTGCAAATACCCTCGATCTAGTAATCTAGCACCCATGATTCTCTAATCTAAGGCTTCGTCATATTCTTTGATAGAAACCTACCAACAACTACCAATAGGTTAGCTAAGTAATACACATAGATTAAACTTTGATCAACATTGAATCGCTTTCATCAATAGTGAGCACAATGTGTTACCAAAGTTAGTATTGATCCGAAATGGGTCCTTTAAATAGTCTATCTTTTCAAATTTGTAAAAAAAAACAATTACAAAGCTATTCTAAAAGCCAAAATCCATGGAAGATGAAATGATTCACTTTGATGGTTAGCCTTGGAAGACAACTCTATAAAAAGAGTGCTACTGGAAACAAAGAGAAACAAGAAAGAACAGAGCAAGATAGTTTGAGAGAAAATGAAGAAGCAAGGAACTAACATAATATAAAGGACTTTGATGAAGAAGTTTGTTTGAAGATTGAAGGTTGTCTCTAAGAAAATGTCATCCAGTGAGAAAGAATCCATTTAAACCTTGATTTTGGAATGCACATTTCATCTTCTTAACCATTTCTTAAGCAAAATTAAACTACCACCGAGTGTTGCTTTAGTTGTTTGGGTTACCCCTTAAGTTCTTAACTAATGGTGGAGTTGCTAGAAAACCAAAACAAACTCCATTGGATTGTGCACTATGAAATCCCATAAAAGGGTTGTTTATTCCTATCTATAACCATCTCTCGATTAACATAGTCCAATTGTATCACCAATTGTATCATTTCTTCCTATAGTCCAATTGTATCACCAATTGTATCATTTCTTCCTAGCATATGAACGCAAGTTGCAAGTTGATAGTGATGAAATTACATCTTTGATAATCAATTGTTTACATAACAAAGACAATCAAACTCATATCAGAAAATACTAGCTATTCAAACATGAATCAAGGTATGACCATCTCACATCATCAACACCAAAAGTATATCAAGCAATACATAAGGGTTCACAAGAGCATCATGTCACTTATGAGAATTGAACATGGATGAGGAGGGTAACAATCATCCCTCCCAATCACCCAAGCTACATCCAATAGACTTGAAAAGATGATAAGTTGTAAACCAAAAAGCAAATAAAATAGATTTAGATATTAAAAATAAATGAATAATAAATATATACATTATTTATTTATTCTTATTATATAAGAAATTTACTCTAAAAATTGTATATAAATATATTTATTATCGATAAATTTTAACATCATCATTATTAAATTATTTTATTGTTTTCCAAGATGGAAATTATTTAGGAGACGGAAATGGGATCATTGACGGGGAAATTGTTCAAAAGAGATCTAGAATTGAATACGGTCATTTAAGTATGGGCTAGGTTTCAGTCATTTAAATTTATATGCGTATTATTTAGCTATAAATACTATATAAATCTGTGTTTTGATTATTATAAAAATTAATAAGACTAATAAAATTAATAATATTGATAAATATGAAACTATAAACATACATCAAATTATGATTTTTATGGATACATAAAGAATATGTATTTATGACACAACTTTCATAGTTGAAAAAAAAAACTCATCTCATCTCAACAAGCTTGGTGGAAAGATATTCGATCTCCACTAAAAAAATATGTAAATATTAAAAGAACGACACAAAGTATAACAAAATAATATTCGCTTGACAGAATTTTTGTCATGATTAAAGTTTGGATTGTCAATTAGAACCAGGAAAAAGAAAAAGAAACGCCTACGGATTTGATTCTGTCTTTATGGATTCTCTGTGATAAATGGAAAGAACGTTATATTTGATAATTGGAATCCAAGTCCCAAGTGCAATGCAACTTTCTTTATCCACCGACTTTCCTGCCATTTATTCAAAGCTCATCTTCACTGGAGCTGCCTGCTGGTGTGGGCCTCTCCTCTGCCTGTTCAGCATGTGGTGGGTTGCTCACTTACGTTTACAACATTATGATCATTCATTGGCGATAAGAGTTTGCATAGCATTGAGTGAAATTATGGTTTCGGTTTAGTACAGGCCTGGGAAAACTTCATAGTGAGTGTGTTAGATTATTGGCAGGGAGGTCAATACAGGATGAAATTTCTGACTCTGAAGTTGGACGTTAGCTGGATGGAATGGATATTCAGAATTTGCTTTGGCACAAGTTGAGAGCTCAATGAAGCAGTAACAGATTCCGATATTTGAGTGAGCAATCTATCAATGTCTATGGCATGTTTATTAAGAGGAAGGATTGATTTAGAGATTGGTGCCAACTGTGTTCTGGCCACTTTGAGAGGTTCCAAACTACATGATATAAATGGGTTTGGACTGACCATAAATATGATGTAAGATTTGCCTCTATTGTGATGCTGTTAACACAAATGCCCAACTCTTTAGTGAGACAATTCATGAAGTATATCTCCAATACCCTTATTGGACTCCATTTTACTGGAATGCCTCACTTCAAAAAAAACTGCCATAGTCACCTCTGAGATCTATGGTACTGCGTTGTATTATGGACAGAGGAAGTGATTACAATCATCACCGGATGCCTGGAACACTGAAACCAACCGTGATGATTGTGATCCCATGTCTGGAGCACTAAAACAAGTCTCATGTATCTGCTGCCATCCCTGCTCTGTTTGGGAAGTGGTTCCGAAATGACCAATATAGCTACAACTAGGGTTTGATGAATTCTGAGATTGACCTGCAGTTTGTGAAACAATTATTATTGTTGCAGTTTCTGTGACATCCATCCAAGAAAAGCATTCTTGCATCTGCACTCCAATGACTACTAGAGATGATTATTGAGCTGATCAAAAGTTATGAAGCCAAACTGGGTTTGTTGCCAATGTGTTTCTAATTCTAACTGGAGATCTGATTGATGGTATAGCCTGTAACACCCCTGCTTTCCAAGAGTGGGAGGTCCTCTGGCCTCTCACTGCTTTGATAACGATTTGCTGAAACTGTATGGATTCGATTTTTGTATGGCTTCATTGAAATCGGCCAAGGTTATTCAAATTATGAAATTTAAGTGGGTGAGAATTCATTTTTCTGCATACTTGATTTTATTTCCTGAGTTTGGGCCAAATGATAAAAGTACGAGGCTACGAGGAAGTTTGCTTAATAAGCACCCCTACGTAATATAATATTTCTCTACTTTTTAAATCGAATTGTACAAATTCATTCCACAACAATTGTTCATTTCTGTTTCGAGGGCAATTGATGCTACACAGCTTCAGCTATTAGTTTTTCCATTGGGCATTGTGTCAACCATGGTATTTTGGATATGTTCATATAAACACTGTACTTATTTAAGGAAATTTAGCGAAAATTACAGATATGTTTATTTTAAACATAAAACATTTTTGTGAGCAATAAAAGTGGGTTATTACTTGGCCGAATCTGTAGAAATCTGTCTCCCTAGGAGGACTTTAATAAAACAAGTTATCACTTTGTTGTTAAAAATATACATTCGAAACTTACTAAAAATTATATATTTGAATCAGAATTTATTTGGATGTGGCTAAATAGATGGATGGAATGATGAGAATATGTCTATAAATATAAATATGAAGATTGAAAATTTTTAATTTTATAATAAAATAATTTTTTTTGTAAGTAAAAATTCAAAGTTGTATTATGATTAAGAGAGCAAAAGTAGCTGTGAGTGCTTCAAGTTTGTATGAGTTTGACCGGAAGGTTAACTTTCAATTTCTTTTTGTAATTTTATTATTATTGTCATACAGCTACTCATTGTCTGTTTGCAAACTACATGGACATCTCCAACCTTTTAAATTTTCTTTTATGTATCTCAATCAGTCTGTATAGCTTAATAGAGACAACTTTTAGTCATTTTTCAGAACAAGGACCCGGTAATTTCTCGTATTTTTTTAATATCCATGGCCATTTCTTTTTCTTTTTTTTACAGCAACGGATAGGTTTTGTATTAGCAAAACTGTGGCAGAGCCACCAAAAGGTTACAGCTTAAAAATCTAGAAGGGAGAAAATCCTCAACCTCCCTGATATATTTCCCAGAGTTACAAATTCTCCAATAACAGAATTTGATAGAGTAAACAGTCTCCATCAACCGAAATTCATATTTAATGCAGAAGACACTTAAAGCATAATTCGAAATGGATCCTAACAGCCAGATTGTCCCATGCCCAGATCGCTGCTTCTTTGAGCATCATTCTTTCCAAATTCTGCAACACGTGAGCCTCTATTTGCCTGTTCGGTTTCCTATGCAGAGCTCGATCCTCCTTTCCAGATTACAGAGGCTTCCTAGCTGCTGCATGACTTATTCCAAGAGCCAATTTGAGTTCTAAAGACATCTCAAATCTTCGGCAAGTTTCCTTCGCTGGATTGTGATCATTTCTTCCTGGAATCGCCACTCCTAGCATGAGGATAACGGCTGGATATTCTCCTTGGACGATTCTAGCATAATAATCCATCATTTCTTTCGAGCTCCTAAGGATTAGCCAAGAATTAAAACAGAGCAAGTTATTCAGCATGTTTCTAATCGATCTCTTCCCCGGTGGCAGTTCAATTCTGATCCTTCTAGAATATACTTGCCCTCAGGGCAATGCCAGGATCGATTTCCCATGATTAGTGAGAAGTTCCCCCTTGCTTAACAGAACTCCATCGTTGGCAGCTGTATCAGCTGCAGAGTTTAGCTTCCGGAGAGTGTGGTATATATCTACTTGCTTGAACGCCAGGATAGTCCTTTTTATTCGATTCAGAGTTTGTCTTAGATGAATATTTGAGATTCTGGAGCTTTGATTCAGGGCCTGGATGATGATCCTGGAGTCACCGAAAACTGTTAGCTCATTTATTCCCATGTTTTTTGCTTGGATCAATCCCTGCCATAGAGCTAATCCTTCCGCCATATTATTGGTTTCGGTGCCTAGGCCCCAAGAATACTTTAACAGAAGATTGTCTTCAGGGTCGTAGAGCACCCCTCCTCCTCCCGCCTCCCCTGGGTTTCCTTTCGAAGCCCCATCAAAGAAGAGAGAGTTCCTGTTCAGCTTCTTCCTCCAATCCTTAAACTCCCCTGGTTCTTTCCTGAGTTCCCACATGGCCAGCTTTGGAGATTTTGGGGAGTAGTGGGGGGTTTTCAGCAGCTCTGGGTTTAAACTCGACAGCCATACTTCTTTAGATTCCTGCAGCGTTGTATTGGAATATTGCTCCCCTTGGAACTTAAGAGTGTCCCCCAGGAGGCTTTTGGCTTTGGAGACAACCTGTTGAGGAAGGGAGAAGAGTCCTTTGAAAATGTGATTGTTTCGTTCCAGCCAAAGTTTCCATAAAATGCATTTAGGCATAATCAACCAAGCATAAGCAATCTTGTCCTTCTGAAGAGAAACGAATGGGGATGTGCGGTTCCAGTGACAGAAGAATGAAGGGATATCTGTGGGAGTAGCGACCTGCATCCAGGGCGTGGTAGCCAGTCTCCAGACCTCTTTTGCAAAAGGGCAATCAAAAAACAAATGGAGAGACTTCTCTTCCTCCTTTAGACAGAGTGAGCATTGGGATGGCCCTTCCCAACCTTTTTTCTGAAGAGTTTCTACAGTCAAGACGCTGTTGTGAGCGAGCAGCCAATTGAAGTGATCCACCTTTGGCAGAGATTTAAGTTTCCAGATACTCTTCCAGACTTCTGGGTTTGTAGGGACATTTGGGATTGCCTTGAGAACTCTGTATCCTTCTGCTACCGTGTAGACTCCTGAATGTGATCCCCATCCTCTGCGATCCTGAAGATTGAGAGCCACCGGCGCTTTTCCATGCAAAAGATATAGGAATCGGGTTTGGTCGTTGAGGAGATGTTGAGGGCAGTCTGGCAACGCCCATTCCAGCCAGCCCCCTGTCTCGTCCTCTCTCCAAAGTGAAATATCAGCAAGGGTGATTTTTCCTTCAGCATCCAAGTGTCTCTTGAATGCTTCCATTCCTGGTGTAAGATTATGGGGTGGCTGACCCACAATTGAGTCCTCCCAGATACGGATTTTTTGCCCAATTCCATGAATCCAAGTTAACTCCTCTGAGAAGAATGGCAGTGCTTTTTTACAGAGGGAGATCATCAGGGAGCCTTTTAAATTATGAGGAGTCATGTCCAAGCATCGAGTCCTTGTTCCTGTAAAGTAATTTTTCCACATTACTTGTTTACTCCAGGTCGATTTTCCTGAGACCAGATTCCACAAGATCTTAGCTCCAAGGGCTAAATTTTGTGCCTTCAAATCCCTCAAGTGCAGACCTCCTTCCAAATATGGAGCTGTGACTTTTTTCCAGCTGACCAGAGGGATTCTTTTTTCATTATTCTTCCCTCCTTTCCATAGAAATCTATGGATGATGGCTTCCAATCTAGAAAGAATCTTTGCTGGAGCTAAGAGGAGAGAGCATTGGAATACCGGCATACTAGCTAGAACAGCCTTTATTAGCACTGTTTTCCCTGCAAGATTTAGCCAGGACGCCCCCCAGGCTTGGATTTTAGCTTTCAACTTGTCTATCAATGGCTCCCAGCTTGCTGCTTTAGGAGTCGATCTGAAGATGGGAAGTCCCAAATATTTGAAGTCCGTCCATTGAGTTCTTCCCTCAATTGCTAAGATTCGGGAAATTTCTTGCATTTCAATCGGAGTGCAATTCCATCCATAGAATTGACTCTTGTTATAATTAATGTTGCTCCCTGATGCTTCTTGGTATAAATCTAGATCATGCTTGAATCTTCGCGCGATGTTAGGGCTGGCTCCTCCCAGGAGTAGGGTATCGTCGGCGAATTGAGCATGGTTTATATCTTTCACTCCTCTGACCATATGGAGACCTAAAAGGCCTTGCTGAGTTCGACTAAATTCTAGCTGGAAGCTAAGCGCCGAAGCCTGAATGGCATACAGTAGAGGAGATAGCGGGCAACCCTGTCTCAATCCCCTTGAGGCTTGAAAGTATTCGGCAGCTCTCCCGTTTACTAGTGGCGCAATCCACGGAGCCGCAATGCAAGCTTTTACCCAGGATATGAATTCTGGTGCAAATCCAAATCTGTTCATGACCTGAAAAAGAAAATCATGCCTCACACGGTCAAAAGCATTAGCCAGATCCAATTTAACAACCATACCTTTGTCCTTACGGGCAGTGCTTGAGTGAATTGCTTCTTGAACTAAGATGATATTATCAGAGATGTTTCGGCCTTTGATAAATCCTCCTTGGTTTTCTGGAATGAGTTTTGGTAAAATGCCTTTCAATATGTTAGCCATGACTTTTGTTATGATTTTGTATCTGATATTGCAGAGAGAGATCGGACGAAATCTGGCAAAGGAGCTGGCTCGTTTTTCCTTAGGTATCAGAGCAAGGAAGGCAGAATTCGTAGCTCCTCCTAGTTTAGTACAATTCTGGGATTTTCGGACCAGCCTCAGCAAGTCTTTATGCACTATGGGCCAGCAAGCTGTGAGGGCTCGGGCAGTAAAGCCATCAGGCCCCGAGGCCTTGTCCGGACTCATTTCCTCCAGCGCGCCTTGAATTTCCTCCAGAGTGACCTGCACAGTGAGTTTACGATTGCTCTTAGGAGAGACTTTCCTGGGAATGCGATCCAAGATTTCTTCATTGCCTGCTTCCGGCACTTCATAAGACTTAGAATATATATCTTTAAAATGATCATGGGTCGCTTGCTTTATTTCTTCAAATTTTGTCACCAAATTATTGTTGTGGTGAATTTCTTTGACAGTGTTGAAGTGTTGACGGACTGCTGCCTACTTATGGAAAAATGCAGTGTTTCTATCCACCGATTGGAGCCAAGGGTTCCTTGATTTTAACTTCCAATAGTCCTCTTCCAGCCGACATGCTGAGTGGAGCGCTAATTGCAGAGATTTTTCAGTGTTTAGCGCATCCTGGTCCATATCTCCCTCGGTCCTTAGATAGTGGTTTTCCTGGGCTTTTTCAGCTTCCTTTCTTTGTTGATAGGGGGATTTTTGAAGTTTGGCCCAATCCTTTAGTGATTTTTTTACCCTTCGGAGCTTTTCTTCCCAGACATAAAACGTTGATCCTCGGACCGGAAGCTTCCAGGTAGCTGCAATCATAGATAAACAGTCATCAGAAGAGATCCAGGCTGGATTAAACCTGAAGGGTATAGGTCCCAACTTCTTGTCTTGAGAAAAAGTAAGGCAGATTGGTTTATGATCGGAAGCACTAAATGGAATAATTGAGGAGCAGGGATCCATCCCAAGAAGATGTAAGGATTGCTGAACTAAGAACCTGTCCAATCTGGCTGCGATATGTCCTGGACCAATTCTTTTATTTGTCCAAGTATATTTTCCTTTAAGAGGTTTTATATCTTCTAAGTCCCATTCAGCTATGAGATCCTCCACCCACTCACGTGCAGGATCCCTTATGGGATTTCCCCCTTTTTTCTCTACCTGAGAAAGGGTAATATTTAAATCTCCAGCTAGAATTAAATTTTCTGCAGGATTGGTGTTCAGATATTCATGAATGGAATTCCAGCAATGGTGCTTTTCTCCAGGTGCCATAGGCACATAGATATTGAAAATGCTTAATTTTAGCCCGGTCTCTTTATGAAGAAGTTCTGTTAGAATCCAATGGGGGTCGAGACAAAATGAGTTAATTCAAATCTAATTTTATTCCAGAGCGTTGCTACCCCTCCTGACGCTCCTCTAGAGCTATTCGCTTTAGCCTCTGCTACTGACCATACTGAAGGAGCCACCTGGAGGAAGGGCTGCTCTACAAGTTTTGTCTCCCGGATAAGAAGGACTTCAGGCTTTGCTATTCGAATAAGATCTTTCATGTCTAAAACTTTTGACTTGTTGCCTAGTCCTCTACAATTCCAGGAGACTATATTCATTATTTACCTTTGGGGTTTGAGGATGCCCCTTTCGAGGCATTTGCCTGATTCCTTGTGTTTCGAGGGGTAGCTTGTCCCAGGAGCTTATGGAGAGTTGGCTGGTTTCCTGCAAGTTTTTCTGCATATGTTTCATCCTCCCTTTTTTCCTTGCTAGATTTCCTTCCCTGTTTGCCTTTAGTTTTTGGATCCAGGTTTTCCCCTTCAGAGGAGTCTTCTTTCGATCCATCTTTTGGGACTTCCTGGGGTTGAGATTTCGTTGAATCCCCTTGGTTCCTTGCATATGTTGCTTCCTCTGGCTGTTCTCTTGTGCCTTCTTTCCCTGGATCTGGTTCTACCATAGGTTCTTCCTCCAGGACTTCCAGAGCAGCAAACCTATTGTCAGATGTCGGAGGGTCTGGCACTTTCAGAGCCGAAGAAGTAGGATTAGGATTTTTTGGGTCTCTCTTTCGAGGAGCTCACTGTCTTTTAGTTTGCTGCCATCCTTCATCTACCTTTTTCCCTCTTTTTTTAGTTATCTCTTGGTTTTTAGGGCAATTTCTCTGAAAATGTCCATATTCGTGGCAGTGCTGGCACTTGAACGGCAACTGCTCATAGTCCAATTGATGGTAGTGCTGCCATCCCTTGATCTTAAGCTTTATGGCTTCTAGTAGACCAGCCTCGAGATCTACTTCCACGCAGATCCGGGCACAGGAATAGTTTCCTTTAGGATCTGCACTGTCTATGAAACGACCTAGTCCATTCCCAATCGTCTGAAGGGAGTCCGAATTCCAGCAGTGGATAGGCAATCCTGGAAATCACACCCAGACTGGAACAGCCTTGGGAATATCTATTGCAGGGTCGAAATCTAGGCTCCATCGATTCAAATACAGCCCCTGAGGCCCCATAAAATATGGTCCGTTCCTAAAAATCAAATCTTTGTCCTCCTTTGAGATGAACTCAAACAGAAAATACCCCTTTCCTACTGGATAGATGGTGACTCCATTCTTGATGAGGGGTCTCCAATTGTTCTGAACCCAGGTTTCCATCGTTTTTGGGTTGGGCCAGAGGCCGGTGAACTGTCCCACCAGTGCTCGTTCTGCTGGAGAGACAGCGATCCAGATCGATTTCTCCTCAGGTAGGGTGATTTCAGGGACTGCTTCTAACTTTTTAACAAATTTCAGGGGCGGAGCTGATTCTGTTCTCTTCCCTTGGGACGAAATCAACCTCCTGAATGCTACTTCTTCCTCGGAAAGATGGGGGGGAGGAGGTTCCCCTCCTCCTGCGGCGCTCATGGTGATCGTGGGGAACCCTAGCTCGCCTCAGAGCTCGCGCTTCAGATCTGCGCAGGTAACCAGCGTGTAAATGCCTTCACGTGTATTGTAATATCCATGGCCATTTCTATGCATGTATATGTAAATTATTTGACAATATAACATAAGGACTAACTTTAGAAACACAGGCTTTTACAGATTTTCTCTAATTTTAATTATACATTTATTAAAATTTATCACTAGAATCTTAACATCCACATTGGAAAATTCACTATCATAGGATTTTTAAAAATTCACTTTAACTACCATAGCCTGCATATGTATAACCTTTATACAATGAATTAATTTCTTATACACCCCCATTGCTTCATGGATTTTCCTCCCTACTAGAAACCTAAACTATTCTTGTAATGTAGATTTTGACAATAAGATATTGACACTTTTAGCAATAATTCCTGATCTTAGAGATACTATTTCATAGAGTGATAGGCATATCGTCCTCCAAGCTTAATGGATTATCAAATTTGGGAATCAAAGCAATAAAGGTGGAATTAAAGGCTACCAAAATTTTACTAGATATCCTTAAGTTTTCAATTACTCTAGAAAGGTCATCCACCAAGGAATAATTCCACATCTTTCCCATATGGTGCAGGGCTTTTATCCTTCTAAATTTTAAGTGGATCACCTCCTAAAGTTCTTCCTTTGAAACAAATTTAATCAAATTCACATTATCATCCTCTATTACAAATCTAGAAAGAAACATTGCCATTCTGACTACCTCTGCACTTGATGCTCTATTTTCTTCCTTAAAAATCCCATTAAAATGATTTACCCCTTCCCTTTCCAAGTTCATAAAACTTGTTTCAGGACTTACATTGATACCTAGCATCTTCCATATGGAATTTATACACTTCCTATGGTTAGCAAAGTGATGGATTAAAACTTGATGTTTTCATCACTTTTTTCGCGCCATAAATCTCTCCTTTTTAGTCTCCAAGTAGTCTCCTTCTCATACAACAACCAATTCTTTCTTCTTTTTATCTTATAAATGAAATACTTATGCTCTGCATCAACAAATCCTATTGGACACTAAAAGTAAATATCTTCTACCTTGTTTTCAATCTCAATCATTTTTATCTCATTTTTGTGTCTTCTTTTGCTTGCCAATTTAGCATATGCATATTTTTTGTTGAAGAATGTAATCTCACCTGTAGTTAGTTAGTGAGTTAGGTGACCCATGGTATCTTCTGACCTATGGAATTCACCCATAGTATTGTTATTTGTATTTCCTATTTAAACTTCTCTTAATAATGAGAAGGAATTCAATCTTACCATAGTGCTTCTGTCTGCTTCATTATTTTTCTTTTACATGGTATCACAGCCTATGTCTCAATCCATTCCCTTTGTCTTGGGTAATCCTTTCCACATAGTGGAAAGCACACACACACAAAGGTTGTCATCGAAGCCGAAACACATCGAGGAATGGAGTGTATTTATTTTTTTCCATTTCTTTTTGTTTTTGGGTAAGCATTTTCACATAGTGGAAAGCACACATACACATAGATCCTATCTTATTGGAGGTTGTGATCAAGACAAGAAGATTGTAGAAGATCAAAGAAAATTGAAGAACATCGATTCTTGAAGATGGAGCTACTAGAATCACTATCAGAAGAGATTGAAGAGGTGAGAAATCTCTTAACACCAAAAGGGTTATGGCAAACATTTGATGGAGATGACTATAATGTATGTGAATTCAAATTAAGTAATTTGTTGAAATTACAAGATATGTGGCATTTCATAGTTGAAGAAGATCCTAGAGATCCAGATTTATTTAAAGCTTTGACGGAGTTCCAAAAATAAAGAAGGCAAGTTGTTTCCTTATGTCTTGGCATACAAGACAGTATAGACTATTCACTATTTCATTATATTGTAGAAGCTGATACTCTAAAAAGAGCATGTAATATACCGAAAGAAGTATTTAGTGATGAACTAGTTGTAGAAGAAAGTGACTTTACAAGTTACGCAAAGCACCAGGAATCCCACAGTGAAGTGGAAGACAACCAATAAGACTTTGCTTATGAGGCATCCAATGATCATGTAAGCCCAACAAAGATTGTTGATCTTGTTGTGTTTGTTGATGACAATGAAAATAAACCTATTAATGTAATAGTACCCAATGATGTGAGTGATAGTATCTCTGAGGAAGAGATAGTTGATAGCAACATAGAAGCTACAATAGTTGCTGAGAATGAGCAACAGATAGATGATTACATCACAGAAGAAACAACAACAAACAATCCACCCCAAAATTAGAAAACCAAAAGTTTGAGGGAGATCTATGAGCAGACTCTTATTAGTGATAAGGATATACAATATTCTATGTTTTCTTCTCAGCTCACATTTTTTGAAGAAGCAATTAATGATGCACAATGGGTACATGCAAATGATGAAGTAGCTTCCATTGATGAAAAAAACAAAAATGTGAATGCTCTCCAAGAAGAGGTGGAATATATTCATATTTTTCTGACAAAATTTTTTAGTGTGCAGGTAAAATAGATAGGAAGAAAAACCATGTTGAAATAGAAGAAGAATACTTGCACTATGTTCCAGGCACTACATAAGACTCTAAAGAACAACTACTTAGCATCAATATCGATAAGACAAAGGAGAAGAATCCCAAGTACACATCAAGGAAGAAAGTAAAAATAAATTTTTTGAATGAAATGTAAGCCTAGTTGAGACATAGACCAATAGTCATCTTTTTGCATTGATAGTGCTGAAAGTATTGTCCTAGTTGAGATTAAGGTGGTGTGTTAAGAATTGTAATCTCAACGGACCACTATCAATAGTGCATTAATTAGTTAGTTAGTTGAGTAGGAGTTGGTCACATTAAGTAAAATTAGTGACCCATGGTATTTACCTATGGTTTTGTTGTTTTGTAGTCTTATAAATATTGTTGCTTAATATTGAGAATGGAATTCAATCATTAATGCAATCAATATGCCAATTGTGTTCCAACATTTTATGCTTCATCTTTGGTTCATTATTTTATTTAACATGGTATCATAGTAGTAAATAGTACACTCTATAAACAAATGGTAGGAATTTTAATGTACTTGACTACAACTAGACTTGATTTGATGTATGTTGTCAGTCTTATTTCCATATTTATGAAGTCTGTCAAAGACTCTCACTAGAAATTTGGAAAAACAATTTCGACATATGTTGCAGGCACACTTGGATATGGACTCTGGTACACTCATACACTAGACAATACTCTCAGAGGGTACACTGACAGTGATTTTGCCGGTAGTTTTGATGATACAAAAAAAACATCTAGTTATTCTTCCATTTGGGTACAAATCTAATCTCTTGGGCATCTCATAAACGACCCATTATCAATATGTCTTCTGCAGAAGCAGAATATGTAGCAACCACCACAACAGCTTGCCATGCAGGCTGGCTAAGAAGACTTTTAAAGGATAATATGGGACACACTAAAAAGGAACCCACTTCTATTTTATGTGATAATAGTTCTTCCATACAGTTGTCCAAACATAATGTATTTCATAGAAAAAGCAAACACATTGACACTAGCTATCATTTCTTTCATGAGTTAGTCAATGATGGACAAATTTCTTTACTATTTTGTGTCTCTAAGGAGCAGTTGGATGACAAGTGCACAAAACCATTGGGAACATTTGCATTTGTATATTAGAGAGAGCACTTAGGCATATATAGTGTTGAAGATGTAGTACAAGATGAGATTAAGGGGGTGTGTTGAAGAATGTAATCTCACCTATTCACAATTAATGAAACATTAATTGTAAATACGAGGACATGACTCCATGTAAATGGCCAACCATATTTAAAGGTGGCATACCCATTTGTAAATCATCCATCAAAGTATTATTTTCATACATTCATTTCTTCAACATGGAAGTCGGATATGCTTCTTAAATTCAAAAAACCAAATATAGTACGGTTGTGACATTGGTATGAGAGCTCAGATTTGGCTCGTTTGTTTGTCTCTCCTTTATCCATCCATTCACTTCTGCTTCATCACTGATCCTTTTCATATTGACTCTCATCTCCCACTTCCATTCATCTTTGAATTCTCCATGTCACCTCACCTCTACTCATTATGCACATCAATTCAATCTTTCATCCAATCCCCTCAATGGCTAGCTTTACACCTGCCTCACACCCCCGTACCAAATCTACACAAAACTATGACTAATGTCCTCCTCGTCGGCCATCCTCATACCCACCAGCATTCCCTACATCTGTGTGTCCTCTTGCACACCCCACCATCCACCCTCTCCCTAGCCTGCCTACATCTCTTCCTCACCCACTCGCTCTCGCTACCTGCACTCTCCCATGATCAACTTCACTTCGCTCCTATCACCCATAGTCCACTGCTTGCTTCCCTCATCTTGTTGCACCTATTAACTCCTCCATGATTTCATTCAATTGTGACTCGGAATCCTGTCCCCACTTCTCCTCCCTCCTTTCTCCATCCTTGTCATCTCCTCCATCCCTTTCTCCTTCAATACTTTTGCTCTTATCTTCCATCCCACTCTGCACCTCCATTACCAATCCATTCAAAATTGTGTCCATTCTCTTATCACTTTCCACTACCATCCACTCCCCCTTTCTACATTCCTATTCATATCTCTACTCGCCATTTTCCCAACCCTCTCACCAACAACCACCATCTATCACCCCATCGTCCTACCTGCTTGTGCTCCATACCCAACACTCCTCCATTCACACATTCTCTCTTCTTGTCAGTCAACGCTCCACTTCTTGTGGTTGATTGCCTATCCCTTTCTCCATCTTCCCATTTGGTGCTCCTCCTCTCCCAGCTGCCACTCCCCATCTTCTCCACGTAAACCCTACCCAAATGTTTTTTTATCATAACATAATATAAATTAATAATAAAATTTATTATTATTTTTATAATAAAAATATAATATAATATTGCTATTATTTTAAATAATTATAATTATAGTTATATTTTTAATTTTGATCCATACAAATCAAAATAGCATCCAAATACACATCTCCTCATACTTGGACCAAAGTCGTGATGGAATTAAAAGACCAAACTGAGAAATTGGAGAAGGACATCAAGGCCCTCTTCACCAACCAAAAAAACTGGAATGAAGAAATGAAAAATAGCAATGCAACACTCAACAAAGAAATCAAAGATGAAGTTGTTCTAGTATTAGAAAGAAGAATTGAGGACAAACTAGACATCATGAATGAGAAACATAAATACTTGGATGACAAAATGAGTACCATGACACAAGACATAAACACCATAACACAGAACTTGAGCACCATAACGCAGAACCATAATACATTAATGGAAATGTTACAAAAAATAATGCCTAGTACAAATCATGTTAGTATTCCATGCATTTTAGATGCCTCATCTCATGTTTCCACATAGGAAACACTCGCCAAGAACCAAGAAGATTTGGAAAAAGAAATAACGATTAACAATGCGACGCTTAAACAAGAGATTGAAACAAAAGTACTTCCAAATATGGATGCATGATTAAATAACAAAATAGGCGTTATCATTAAGATAGTAGAGAAGGAAAAGGATAAAATCACTGCAAACAACAAAGTAGTTCAAATATGTCGGTTGCCTCATATAGTAGCTTCAAGACACCATCAAAACATCAAGCAAAAAGAAACCAATATCATCCTTAAATAGTGTACCCACCTAAGGAAAAAATAGAGTTATTGAAATACAATGGGGGTGAAGACCAATGTGTTTCCTTGTTAAACAAAGTGGAGGATTACTTCAACATATACAAGATTACAACTGACGAAGAGAAGGTGAAATATGCATCAATTCGTATGGAAGGGTGCGCCTATAACTGGTACATGTGGTGGAAGGGAGACATTTTTTTCTACACCTGGAAATTGTTCAAAAATGATCTTTTCAAAATGTTTCAAGGAATCACAGAAGATGAATTTTTCAGAAGTCTTACCATATTACAATAAGAAGGAAGCATCGAGAAATTCACACATCAATGTGAATCCCTGTCCAAACGAGTATTTGGGTTATCTAACAAACAATGAATTGAAACCTATTTAGCAGGTCTTAAACCACACCTCCAAAAAGAATTAAATATGCATGACATACCAAATGTAGAAGTGGAAAGACATTAAGAAAAAGCAGTAGAACACAAATTGGAAGGAATAAAAACAAGAGTCGGTAATAATTATCAATAAGAAAAAGAGAAACAATGTATATACAGTGGAAATAATTGGTCACTCGGTCATCAATGCCACAACCTCAATCATATACCTATGAAGTTGAAAATAGGTCAAAAACATCTACCAGTTACTCTGATAATGTTAGGAAAAAGAAGAAAAACACATGTTGTCGATGTGGTGATGACTAGATCCTAGGCCATAAATGTAGGGACCATCAGAGAGTACATTGCAAAATCATCAATGGAAAAGAAGTACAAGTCTATGTAGAAGAAATATCGTCTGATTCTAATACCGACACAGAATCAGAGTAAAGAACATCATAAAAATCAACCTTTGAGGACAAAGCTTTCCTAAAGGGAAGGAAATGTTACGGAGATAATTAGAAAATAAAATAATATAATAATTAATCATAGTTTAGGATAATTAATGAAACATTAATTGTTAATATGAGGATGTGACCCTCCATGTAAATGGCCAACCCTATTTTAAAGTAGCCTACCCATTTGTACATCATCCATCAAATTGTTATTTTCATACATTCATTTATTCAACATGGAATCTAGATACGCTTCTTGAAGTCAAACAACCGGATACGGTTGTCACAAATGGTTTGGTAGGTTCTTCAACCTAACATTCACCTACATTGATATGGGGAAAATGAACGGAGTCACAATTTATCCAACACACTATTTAATTCTCATTTCATCCTTAAAAATCTATCTATCATAAGAAACCTATGAAGTCTCTTCACAATCCTTTTAGATCTAATTCTCTTATTTATCCAAGTGAATTTTATCTTCATATACAACACATCATACAACCCTCTTTATTCCAAGTTCTTGGCAAAGAAATATGAGAGTGGATCCACATGGGTATCTCCCCCAAATCTTTGCATTTCCTATAGTGAAATTCATATCATCCTATATAATGATATGGTAGTTATCCATCTACTTTATACTCGGGAAATTATCCCAAAGGCCTTATTATTTCACCGTACATATCATATAGATTAAATACTAAGAAATATAGACCCAAATCTTGAGAGAATAATGGCATGCTTATTCTTGAGACAAAAGCTCAAGAGTCATTAGATAGAAGAAATCTAATCCTCCATCTTCACAATAAATAACCATATATACCCCTTGAATTAGAAGAAATAAAATCCCAACATGAAATGATATTTTTTAGGTTCAAACACATTTGTCACCTTCACCTATAGTCTTTTTGATCAATTTTATTTCTAGATTATATGCCTCTACAATCCTCTTGAGTGCTTTTTTTTAGTGGGGTGACCCAATCCCCTTGTAAGTTAAGGATGATATTTAATCATTAGGATCCCAAACCCAAGGGATGTCTTGCTCTAAGAACCCCCTTGATCGATAATTGTTTTACAGTTTACAGCTCCAAGTTTTCCTTCCCTTGGTCCATTAATAAATTGGAAATTATATCTCTTGTAACCATATTTTTTCTTTTATATCATTCATGACCAAACCTCCTTCTACCCCTCCCTCCATATCTAGAAATTAATTTTTTCTATTTCTAAGGATATATTTGATAACTCCTTTAGGGATTATTTCTAGCTTACTCAAATACACTAATGTTGAGTCCTGTAAACAAATTTTTTATTTGTTAGTAAAACCCTTAACATTGCCATTCCTTAACATGAAACACAAACTTTTGAAAAATAGTTGAAGAAGACTCGCTAATGATAATGCATATTTATATTCTATGACATTCACAATAGGTGTAATTATTCTTAATGAAATGATTCATTATAGGATGAAAAAATCATCCTCCTAAGGAAATACTAAGGAAAATAATAAGAAAATAGTAGAGAGGGAGTAAAAAAAGCTACTTTTTTGTATCATATTTTTATCTTAATTTTTTATAGGGTTGCTTAAATTTCAAGTGGGAGCTCTCATTGGATGCGGAATTCAATTTTGCATCCAATGAGTGCCCAACTTACATTCTTTTAACAACATCCACATCATGAAAAATTGAAATTACATTGAAAAAATGTGTTTTTAGTGAGAGAGAATTGTGTTTTTTAATGTATTTTAAAATTTTCATGATGTAGGTGATGTTAAAAGTATACAGGTTGGGTACTCGTTGGATGCATAATTTAATTCCACAATGAGGAACTACTCTTGCATGAAATTTGAGTAAATCTATAAGGAGATAAGTTGAAAATATGATCCAAAAAGTAGTTTTCGTTTTTTCCTTCCAATGTTTTTATATGCGCCTCTTTTGAATTTTAAGAATTTTGGTTGGATAATACATGATGACATGGAATTTCAATTAGTATTGGGTGGACCATTTTTCATCCAAATTTCACCTAATGTCATTGATAAACATACCTTTCAAAGTTGAATCAAGATCCTCAGAAACCTGATCTCCTTCCTCGAAAATTTCCTTTATATTCTCTTCTTTTTGAATTATTTGAACACAAGGTTCCTAAACTTCATTCTCCCCATTGCTAGAAATCTTATTTGCCTAACTTTCTAGACTTCCATCATTTCACTAGATGCCAAGTTTATCTTTGTTACATGTGACTTCATGATTGTTGTCATATCAACCTATGATGTTTTTTGAAACTCCCTTATCCCTTGAATTATCCATCTTCCTCCAAGAAATTGGATGGAAGGATAAAGTATAATATTTCACCACATCTTATACGCTTAAATGAAACTTCTCTATAATATTTATTTTTTGTAAAGAACTTAGATCTCTATTGCAAAATCATATTTGGGGCTATACCTTCTCGAATTATATGCTAATTAGAATATGTTACACTATCATTACTCTTGAGTCAACAAACCGCATATCAGTTGTAACGTCTGCTTCTCCAAATTCGACCAATAGGAGGGGACATTACTCCAATACGAGCTTCTAAATTTCTCCCATAACCATAATCACGATTTTCATAACATATAAAATATGCAATTACTAGCATTATAATCATAGGAATCAAACAAAACATTGCACATTGAAATATAAAAGAATACTTATCTTTATGTAATGTAGATCCAGGAAACTGGTTGTGTAAGAGTGGTTTTCCACCCAACCATAGGCACTGTATACACCATTTACTCTTTTTGCTGAGAGGCCACCCCCAAGATGGGATATGAGGCCACTAGGGTGAAGGAAAAACCTACATGCTTCTCTCTCTCTCATCCCACAACCCTTTCTTCTCTCTATGCTTAGCCAAATGCTCAAATAAATATCTACAAGGATCTCAATCAACCCTCACAACCTTAGATCCAACAATACATGCCCCACACAACACCCTTCATAGTTCTCTTGGGTGATCCATCTTGCTAAGTTCTTCTAGTGTGTGCATATAAGGAAACCAATATTCTATGTGTTGTTACAACCACCCGCAACCTAAATTTGTGGCTTCTCAAGCATCTATGAGAAACATAAGTCAAAGGGTAAGGGTTCCTAGCTATCCCAACCTCTCTACTCACCTATAACCTAACCATATATTTCCTTCCAAAATCTGCACTCCAGTCTCCAAATTCAAATTTCTGGGTCATATAGAGTTTGGTAATGGTCTTGAACCATAATAGAGAGCTCTACATAGTGTAGATCTACATGCAAGAATGATAGAATGAGGATGGACTTTGAGGGATATGAGAAAATGGTGAAAGACAACTAACATTGCTTCTGACATTAGAAGAAATGACTCCTAAAATTTGTTTTCTAACTTCTAGAAGATTACAGAACTACCACAAAAGTGCAGTCATCTCCATGCTTCGATAAATACATGAGGTGAATTTTTCCGCCAACCTCACACATGCATTCAATAATTGGGAAATAGTTAAAAAAGGAGATAATTGGATTATTCAAAGAACATAACAGAGTTTGGTTGAGTTTTAAGGTTGACACTTGGAAGCAACAGATTTAGTCTCCCATATTCCCCCTTTCCTCTTCCCCTTTGGTTGAATCATAGCCCCCACTACAACATTTAGATCCAGTGAATTCATTTTTATCCATTTTCATCAAACTATTTTTAACACCCCTTTAATATCATATTATAAAGTTGTAACAACAGAAGCCCTAATGCATGTTAGTATAATCAAACAATATGCTAAATAAAATATAGTATAATGCTAATAATGATCCCAACAGGATTACAGGGGTGACAAATCCATTTGTAGCAGTGGATAGTGGAATACACAATGGGGAATGAAAATCACAACAAAGGAAACTATAGTCAAGAGATCAATGTAACAAATAATGTAAAATATTGATAGTCCAATAGTCAATGCAATGCTTAGAAAAGATGAGAGTTGCAAATGTTTCACACCAAAGCCTGCCAATCTACCGATTTTATATCATGTAAATTCACGTATATCCATAGAGAGATATCATGTAAATACACATATATCATGTAAACGTATTAAACTCCATTAAATATTTTTAATCATCTTAATAAAGGTTTTCTATTCTTTTTCTAAAGCTATTTGTATGTGATTTTTATTGCATGTACAACAAAATGTGGTAAAAATAACACTCTTATTGTTTGGAAAAATTATGTGCAGATATCTTCTTATGCTTAAAGTATTTCAAGTTTTGTGAACACAAATTCTTCTACAACAAATGAATCTGATTTCTATATCTATACTAGATCAAAATTAGTCCAAAATTAGAGCAAATGCTCTTCATTTCCTATCTAAATTCTTAAAATAAATTAAATGGTACTCTCATATAAATTTAACATTAGATATCCAGGAGGTTATTGATTTTTTTTTGGTCCAAAAGTATTCTACTTTGGAATATTTGTAATTTGATTTAATTGGGAAGAGGTTTTTGTATGAAACTTAGACAAAAATCCTTATTTTTTTTATGTATATGATCCAATAATATAATCAAATTCTTTGGTATTTTTTTAAGATGGATTTATGATGTTATATTTGAATTTGAATTAAGATTTCAAATAATAATATTTTATTATACTATAATTAATTTAATGATATGGATATTCTCATTTAAAAACTATTTAAAGAAATTAAAAAAAACATAAGCATAATGATAATATTATAGAAAAATTATTTGAAATTAAATATTGCATATAAAATGTTTTCATATACAACAATTATATATATATATATATATATTAAAAGCTATATAATAAAAATAATAATAAAATTATCCACATAATTATAATATTATAAAAAATTATTTAAATTAAATATTTTGATATACAACAATTTTATGTGAGGTTAAAATATCATTTTTCTTGTACTACAGGGATATCATTTAACATGTCTCTGTGGGCGACCTCCAAATATATGAAGAACATATATCCCATGATTTAAAATTTATTCCTTGGCCACCTGAATATATATATATATCCCACTATTTGGATATTATTCCTCGGCCCACCCAAATAAAATAACCCCCAATATTTATATTACTATGTCAAATTAAAAACCTCCCTTGACCCCTTAATATGAGGAAATATATTTTTGAGGTTCTTAGGAGTATTCAAACCCCCAATATGAATGGACGTGATATATATTGTCTTACTAGTGAACCCCTCATGGTCCCACTTCTCCTTAACAAGTTTTACCTAATATTTGTCATTCATTCAATGTGCATTAAATTTAAATGGTGTTACGAAGATAAATAGAAAATAATTAATAATTAAAAATTAATAATAGTTTAGGATAATTAATGAAAGATTAAATGTAAATAGGAGGATATGACTCTCCATGTAAATGGCCAACCATATTTAAAGGTGGCCTACCTATTTCTAAATCATCCATCAAATTATTATTTTCATACATTCATTTCTTCAACATGGAAGTCAGATACACTTTTTGAATTCAAACAATCGAATACAGTTGTGACATTGGTATCAGAGCTCAGATTTAGCTCTTGTGTTTGTCTCTCCTTTTTCCCTCCATTCACTTCTGCTTCATCACTGATCCTTTTCATATCGACACTCATCCCACACTTCCATTCATATTTGAATTATCCATGTCACCTCACCTCTACTCACTATGCACATCATTTCAATCTTTCATCCCGTACCCTCATCGTCTAGCTTTACACCTGCCTTGCACCCGCATCCAAAATCTACACAAAAATATGACTGATGTCCTCCTCATGGGGCCTCCTCACACCCATCAGCTTTCCCTGCATTCCATGTGTGCTCTTGCACACTCCACCATCCACCCTCTCCTCAGCCTTCCTACATCTCTTTCTCACCCATTCACTCTCACTACCCACACTCTCCCATCATCTACTTCACTTCAATCATATCACCCATACTCCACCGCTTTCTGCCCTCATCTTGTTGCACCACTTACCTCCTCAACGATTTTATTCACTGCATCACTCGGATTCCTCTCCCCCCTTATCTGCCCTCCTTTCTCCATCCCTGTCATCTATGCCATCCCTTTCTCCTTCACTAATTTCACTCCTGCCTTCCATCCCACTCTGCACCTCCATTTCCAATCCATTGAAAACTACGTCCATTCTCTTATCACTTGCCACTGCCATCTGTTAGAAAACAAGATTGCAAAGAAATAACATATATAACATAAAATCATTAAACAAGATGCAAAACAACTTAAACACAATACAGAGAGACACATATATAATGTGGTTCACCCAAAATATGGGTTACATCAACAAAGAAATTGTCATTCCTTTTATTACAGTCCAGAAATATGAAGGGATACAACCTGCATCAAAACTGTCTCACTTCCTCTTCATGCTCTCATAGTCTATCCCACAATCACAGATATTGTTTACAATGCTATAATAATACCATACCCATCCATGTTACAATGCTTTATTTTATAGGGGAAAATACTATAGTTAACCCAAATACCATGGGTCTGCAAAACTGTTGGACAACACATATCCCAAAAACAATTTTTGGGGGCTTTGCCCCTGAACCCCTTTTTTTGGGGCACTACCACGAACCCCAAAGTAGGGGGAACGAGTGTACAGTACGCCTGGGGTACAAACACGATTGAATAATATCTCTAAATCTAGAAGATCAAGCTCCACAAACAACAATCTCCCACTTGGAGATTGATCACAACAACTCCACCACTGTTGCACTTGTGGGACTATGCTCTTGACCTTGGACTTGGAAAATTTATTATTTTCACCTTCATGCTTGAAGTACAACATAAACTGAGCAGGAACTCAGTTTCTCTTTTGTTACTCTCTTTGTCAACATGTCTGTAGGATTCTGGCTAGTATGTATCTTTTCTAGTTTTAACAATTCTTCATCTAGAATAGATCTTATGAAGTGGTAGTTGAGATGTATATGTTTAGTGTTTGAATGAAAGGATGATTTGTTTACAAGATGAATGGCGCTTTGGCTATCACTGTAGATCCTACTATTCTCATTCTCCTTACCCAATTCTTCCATGAACCTCTGCAACCAAATCATCTCCTTACTATCCTCTGTAGCAACAACATACTCTGCTTCCATTGTTGAAAGTGCAACAACCTGTTGTAGTTTAGAAATCCAACTTACAGTTGTTCCATCCACAGTAAACCCATACCCTGTGGTGCTCCTCCTAATTTCTTTATCACCAGCAATATCTGCATCAACATATCCCTATAGAACAGTGTCTGAACCTCCAAAACATAATGCAAGAGAAGTGGTACCTCTCAAATACCCGAGAATCCACTATACTACTTTCCAATGCTCTTTACCTAGATTATTCATATACCTGCACACAACTCCCACTGCATGTGCAATATCTGGTCTTGTGCACACCATGGCATACATCAAGCTTCCAACCGTTGATGAATAGGGAATCTTGGACATGTAATATATCTCTTCCTGTGTCTCTGGACACATCTCCTTACTTAGTTTGAAATGGCTGGCTAAAAGTGTACTAATTGGTTTTGTATTCTGCATTCTAAACCTATGCAACACCTTTTCTATGTACTCACCTTGAGACAATGCCAATTTGTGATTTTTCCTATCTCTTGTTATTCTCATACCAAGGATTTTCTTTGCAGCACCCAAATCCTTCATCTCAAATGATTTAGCTAGTTTTCTATTGAGCAGATTTATATCCTGCATGTTAGACCCTGCAACAAGCATGTCATCCACATACAATAACAACATAATATATATTATGTTATCTAGCCTCTTCAAATAAACATAGTGATCAGAATGACATCTATCATAACCTTGTTCTGTCATAAACTTATCAAATTTTAAATACCACTGCCTTGGAGGTTGCTTCAGGCCATACAAGCTCTTCTTCAACCTACAAACCAAATTATCTTTACATTTGACCTCATACCCCTGTGGCTAGTGCATATATTTCTCTTCCTCCAAATCCCCATGGAGGAAGGATGTTTTTACATCTAAATGTTCAAGACGCAAATATTCTACCGCCACCAGACTTAAAATAGTTATACATGAAGTCATTTTAACAATAGGAGAAAATATTTCATCAAAATCTATACCTTTCTTTTGTGCAAACCCCTTTACAACAAGTCTAGCCTTGTACCGCTTCTTTCCTCCATCTTCTTCCTTCAACCTATAAACCCATTTATTCTGCGATGCCCTTTTTCCTGCAGGCAACTGAACCAAATCCCAAGTATGGTTTCTTACCAATGAGTCCATCTCCTCGTTCATGCCTTGCTCCCACTTCTTTCTAGTTTCTACCTGCACTGGCTCTTCATAACATTATGGTTCACCTGAATCAGTCATCAATAAATAATATAGTGAACGAGAGAATCATTCAGGGGGGCTACTTAACTTGGTAAATTTTCTTATAGTTGCAGGAGTTTTAGGTACCTGCTACTTTTCTTGATTTTCTAGTTCCTTTGGAACTTCATCTTCTTTGATTTCATCAAGCAATGTGTACTTTGTGTTTTCCTTTTCCACTTTCTTTCTCTGCAACTGATCTTTGTACATGACCCTTTCATTGAATACTACATCTCTACTCCTAATTATTTTTCATTTTTCATAATCCCACAAACAATAACCAAAATCATCAACCCTGTATCCAGTAAAGGTACATTTCTTGGATTTAGCCTCAAGCTTTGTTCTATCATCTTTATCAATATGGACAAATGCTTCACAACCAAACGTTCTTAGAAATGAGTATTTTCCCTGTTTACCTATCCATGCCTCCTCTGGAATCCCACCATCCAAAGCTCTTGAAGGCCCTCTGTTTATTAAATAAACAACAGTGTTTACAACATCATCTCAAAACTATAAGGGAAACCCTGCATGCAATCTCATAAACCTTGCATGCTTCATGATCATTATGTTCATCCTTTCTGACACACCATTTTCTTGTGGTGTTCCATGGGCTGTCTTCTCTCTGTGAATCCCATTGTGTGAACAATAACTGTCAAAATCCTTGTTGCAGTATTTACCTCTATTATGAGATCTGAGACATTTCAACCTTTTTCCTGTTTACTTCTCAGCCAAATCTTTCCACTTCTTAAAAGTATCAAACACATCAGATTTCTGTCTAATGCAATAAACCCAAGTTTTTCTAGTTGCATCATTAATAAAAGTAACATAATAACGAGAGCCACCAAGAGATTGTACCTGAGGTGGTCCCCATATATTTGTATGGACAAGCTATAAGTTTTCACTCTTCTTTTGTTTCCCAACCCTGAGAAATCTAACTCTCTTCTGTTTTCCATAAACATAGTTCTCACAGAATTCCAAACTAAACTGCTTTAGATCTGGAAGCAGTTTCCTTGAGTGGAGAATCTGCATCCCCTTATCACTCATGTGGCCAAGCCTATGATGCCACAACACCGCACCTGTTTTCGTGGAAGCTACATAGATAGAATAATCAGTATTATGATGACATAAATATAACATACCTATCCTATCTCCTTTTGCTATTACCATTGATCCTTTAGTGATCTTCCACCACGTTTCTCCAAACGTAGACAAACAACCGCTATCTCCCAACTTCCTTGTTAAGATCATATTTCTTTTCATAGCAGGAATGTGCCTTACATCTTTTAGCAGCCATTCATTTCCATTACTTAACTTAATATATACCTTACCCTTTCCAACAATTTTACATGGTTCATCATCCCCCAATAAAACATGTCCAAAATCACCTTGAACATAATCATAAAAGAATTTCCTATGGGGTGTAGCATGACATGAAGCCCTTGAATCTCTAATCACTAGTATTATCTAATGCAAGAATCAAAGAATTAGATAACACATCACCTGCTACATTCGCTTCCTGAGTAGTCTCTTACTTCCTCTCACCTTTCTTCTTTGGTGCTTTACAGTCTTTCTTTAGGTGTCCTTTCTTACCACAGTTCCAACACTCTATTTTTCTGAATCTGGACTTGGATCTGCCCTTTTTAGACTTGTCGTGATTTCCTAGGCTCCTTTCTCTCTCATTTTTTCTCCCTCTGCTCTCTATTGTCAACACATTACTTGATGTCTCACCTATGTTTTTTCTTCACATTTCCTCGCTAAGAATAACACCAACAAAATCCTCA
This sequence comes from Pseudotsuga menziesii, assembly GCA_001517045.1. Lineage (NCBI taxonomy): Eukaryota > Viridiplantae > Streptophyta > Pinopsida > Pinales > Pinaceae > Pseudotsuga > Pseudotsuga menziesii. The sequence continues at coordinate 405,403 of LPNX010514153.1, forward strand.
AACTTAAGAGTGTTTGAACTAGGGACAGAGTTACTTACAGCCATGACCAAGCTATTCTAGCTTTCTGGAAATGAGCACAAGATTAGAAGAGTCCTAACCTCATCATCAAAGTTCACATTTACAGAACTTAACTGACTTGTAAGTGTATTAAACTCATTTAAATGATCGACAATAGATCCACCTTCCGACATATTCATATTAAATAAACGATTCATTAAAAATACCTTGTTGGAAGCCGAGGATTTTTTATAGAGTTTACCTAATGTGCTCATCGTGCCCTCCATTGTCTTTTCTTTTGAAATATTGAAAACCACCAATGAATCCAAGCATAGCCATATTTTTCCCAGTGCCTTTCTGTCAAGAACCTCCCATTCTTCATCCTTCATAGCCACCGACTATTTCGCTTTTCCTCCCAACGACAGGTAAAGATCCTTCTGGTATAGATAGTCCTCCATTTGCATCTTCCATAACTGATAGTTTTTTCCATTAAATTTCTCGACTCTAAAATTTCCCTCTTCCACCATTGCTCCCACTTGAACCATGAACCCTTCTTTCTTGCGAGTTTACTAGCCAAATAGTCCTTTTGGCTCTGATACCAATTGTTAGAAAACAAGACCACAGAGCAATAATAGATATACAGTTAAATCATTAAACAAGATACAAAACACATTAAACACATTACAAAGAGACACGGATATAATGTGGTTCACCCAAATGATGGGCTACATCCACAAAGAAATTGCTAGTCGTTTTATTACAGTCCAGAAAGATGAAGGGATACAACCTACAGAAAAACCGTTGCACTTCCTCTTCATGATCTCGCAGTCTCTCCCACAATCATAGAGATTGTTTACAATGCTATAATAATACCATACATAGCCGTGTTACCATGATTTATTTTATAGGGGAAAATACCATGGGAAAATACAATGGTTAACCCAATACCATGGGTCTGCAAAACTATTGGCCAACACATATCCCAAACTTTTTCTTGGGGGCTCTGCCCCCCTGAACCCCCATTTCTCAGGGGCACTGTGCCCGAACCTCCATGTCTCAAGAACATTGCCCCGAACCCCAAAGCAAGGGGAATGAGTGTACAGTACACCTAGTGTACAAACATGACTAAATAATATCTCTGGATCTGGAAGATCAGGCTCCACAACCAACACCATCCACTACCCCTTTCCGCATTCCTATTCGTATCTCTACTCACAATTTCTGCATCCCTCTCACCAACAACCACCATCTATCACCCAATCCTCCTACCTGTGTGTGCTCCATACCCAACACTCCTCCATTCACACGCTCTCTCTTCTCCTCAGTTGACGTTCCACTTTTCATGGTTGATCGCCTATTCCTATCTCCATCTTCCCATTTGGTGCTCCTCCTTTCCCAGCTGCCACTCCCCACCTTCTCTACGTAACCCCCTCCCCTCCCCCCATTTTTTTATCATAATATAATATAAATTCATAATAAAATTTGTGAAATTTACACCTCATAATTGAGAGGGATCCCTTGATTCTAAAATTTAAAAAATTATAAAAAATTATAAAATTAATAATAAAAATTTACACCTCAAGAAATTTGATGAATTCTGAAATTGATCTACAGTTTGTGAAACAATTATTATTGTTGCAGTTGCTGTGACATCCAGCCAAGAAAAGCATTCTTGCATCTGCGTTCCAATGTTTACTAGAGATGATGATTGGGCTGATCAGAAGTTATGAAGCCAAACTGGGTTTGTTGCCAATGTCTTTCTAATTCTAACTAGAGATCTGATCGATGGTATAGCGGCCTGTAACACCCATGTTTGTCAAGAGTGGGAGGTTCTTTGGCCTCTCACTGGTTTGATAATGTTTTTTCTGAAATTGTATGGATTCGATTTTTGTATGGCTTAATTGAAATCAGCTAAAGTTATTCAAATTATGAAATTTAAGAGGGTGAGAATTTATTTTTCTGCATAGTTATATTTTATTTCTGGAGTTTGGGCCAAAAGATAAAAGTCTGAGGCTATGAGAGACTTTGTTTATTAAGCACCCCTACGTAATATAATATCTAACTTTTTTATTTAATCGAATTTTACAATTTTATTCCATAAGAAAATGTTCATTTCTGTTTCGAGGGAAATTGATTCTACATAGCTTGAGCCATTAGTTTTTCCATTGGGCATTTTGTCAACCATAGTATTTTGGATATGTTCATATAAAGAAATTTAGCGAAAACCAATTTGTTGTTACAGATATGTTTATATAAAGCATAAAACATTTTTGTGCGCAATAAAAGTGGGTCATTACGAGGCCGAATATGGAGAAATTTGTCCACCTACGAGGACTTCAAAAATAGAAGTTATCACTTTGTTGTTAAAAATATATATTCTAAACTTAATTATTAAAAATATATATTTGAATCAGAATTTATTTGGATGTGGCTAAATAGATGGATGGAATGATGAGAATATGTTTGTCTATGAAGATTGAAATTTTTTAATTTTATTGTAAAATTATTTTTTTGGCGGGTAACAATTCAAAGTTTTATTGTGATTAAGGGAGCAAAAGTAGTTGTGTATGCTTCAAGTTTGTATGGGTTTGACCTGCAGATTAGTTTTTAGTTTCTTTTTGCAATTTTTAGGTCGATAGAAGTTTTTATTTGAGATTTGGGTGGACTACGGCATGTGCTTTTTGATCTACAGACAAGGATGAGACAAGTGTAGTGTGGAGATTGATTCTATGGCAGTCGTTCAAAATTTGAAATAAACAATTATAAAAAATAGCCGAAAGCTAGCTCATGAATGGATAATGCATAGACGATGAATGGATAACCAACAGTTCATGGTATATAACTTGATGAATGTACTAGAGAAAAAGAAAAGAAATATAAAAAATAATTGATAGTTGATAAATAGATAACAAGAAGAATGTCGGTGATAACATGTATTTAGGCATGGATAACTCACATTAGAACCCATTTAACTAGAATAATATGAGCCATACAAAAAATTCAAAACTATCTTCCATTCCATAACTATCTCTCAACCATTTGATCCCTATCGACGTGATCTAGCCACAAACTATGTGGGTGTGCTATTTATTATTATTTTCATATATATCCTCAGTGTATACCTACAAATGACATGGACATCTCCAACCTTTTAAATTCTCTTATATGTATCGCAATCAGTTTTTGTATAGCTTAATAGAGAAAGCTTCTAGTCATTTTTCATAATAAGGCCTAGGTAATTTCTCCTTTTTTGAATATCCATGGCCATTTTTATGTATGTATATGTAAATTATTTGACAATATAACATAAGTACTAACTTTAGAAACATAAGATTTTAAAGATTTTGTCTAATTTTAATGCTACATTTAATGAAATTTATCACTAAATTCTTAACATCCACATTGGAAAATTCGCTATCATAGGATTTTTAAAAATTCACTTTCCCTACCATAGAGGGCATATGTATAACCTTTATACAATGAACAACTTTCTTATACACCCAATTCCTTCATGGATTTTCCTCCCTACTAGAAACCTACAGCTAGAAACCTAAACTATTCGTGTAATGTAGATTTTGACAATAAAATATTCACACTTTTAGCAATAATCCTTGATATTATCTTATAAATACTATTTCATAGAGTGATGGGCATATCCTCCTCCATTATCAAATTTGGGAATCAAAACAATAAAGGTGGAATAAAGGCTTCCAAAATTTTACTCGATATCTTTAAGTTTTCAATTACTCTAAAAAGGTCATCCACTCAGGAATAATTCCACATCTTTCCAATATGGAGTAGGGATTTTATCCTTCTAAATTAAGTGAATCACCTCCTAAAGTTCTTCCATTGAAACAAATTTCATCAAATTCACATTATGATTCATCCTCTACTATGAATCTAGAAAGAAACATTGCCATTATGACTACCTCTACAATTGGTGCTCTATTTTCTTCCTTGAAAATCCCATTAAAATGATTTACCCCTTCCCTTTCCAGGTTCATAAAACTTGTTTTAGGAGTTACATCTATACCTTGCATCTTCCATATGGAATTTATACTCTTCCTATGGTTAGCAAAATGGTGGATTAAAACTTGGTGTTTTCATCACCTGTTTCAAGCCACAAATCTCCCCTTTTTAGTTTCCAAGTAGTCTCCTTCTCATACAACAACTGATTCTTTCTTCTTTCTATCTTATAAATGAAAGACTTATGCTCTGCATCAAAAAATCATATTGGACACTGAGAGTAAATATCTTCTACCTTGTTTTCAATCTTAATCATTTCCATCTCATTTTTTTGTCTTCTTTTTCTTGCCAATTTAGCAAATGCACATTTTACCCTATTCAAATTAGACGTGAATTGAATAGAAGTGACTTCTTTATCTTCCCTAAAAGGGTCCCACTATGGTCCCACTTATCCTTAACAATTTTTACCTAATATTTGTCCTCCATTCATTGTGCATTAAATTTAAATGGTGTTAGAAAGATAAATAGAAAATAAAATAATAATTAATAATTAATAATAGTTTAGGATATTTAATTAAACATTAATTGTAAATATGAGGACGTGACTCTCCATGTAAATGGCCAACCGTATTTAAAGGTGGCCTACCCATTTGTAAATCATCCATCAAATTATTATTTTCATACATTCATTTCCTCAACATGGAATTCAGATACGCTTCTCGAAGTCAAACAACCAGATACGGTTGTGACATTGGTATCAGAGCTCGGATTTGGATCTTGTGTTTGTCTCTCCTTTTTCCCTCCATTCACTTCCACTTCATCACCGATCCTTTTCATACTGACACTCATCCCCCGCTTCCATTCATATTTGAATTCTCCATGACACCTCACCTCTACTCACTATGCACATCAATCCAATCTTTCATCTCGTCCCCTCATCGGCTAGCTTTAGGCCTGCCTCAGTCCCCTGTCCCAAGTCTGCACAAACCTATGACTGATTTTGTCCTCATGGGCCATGTTCGTACCCATCAGCTCACCCTGCATTCTATGTGTGATATTTCACACTCCACCATCAACCCTCTCCCCATCCTTCCTACATCTCTTCCTCACTCATTCTCTCTCGTTTCCCTCATTCTCCCATCATCGACTTCACTTCGCTCCTATAACCAATATTACTCCACAACTTGTTTCCCTCATCTTGTTGCACCTCTTAAATCCTCCATGATTTCATTTAATCATCACTCAGAATCCTCTCCCTGCTTCTCCACCCTCCTTTCTCCATCCCTTTCATCTCTGCCATCCCTTTCTCCTTCGCTACTTTCACTCCCGCCTGCCATCCCACTCAACACCTGCATTTCCAATCCCTTCAAATCTGCGTCCATTCTCTTATCACATGCCACTTCCATTCACTCCTCCTTTCCACGTTCCTATTCATATCTCTACTCGCCATTTCCCTAGCCCTCTCGCCAGCAACCGCCATCTATCACCCCGCCCTCCTACCTGCGTGTGATCCATACCCAACACTCCTCCATTCACACACTCTCTCTTCTCCGCAGTCGACGCTACACTTCCCGTGGTTGACCGCTTATCCCCATCTCCATATTCCCATTTGGAGCTCCTCCTCTCCCAGCTACCACTCCCTGCCTTCTCCACGTAAACCCTGCAATTTTTTTTTATCATAATATAATAATAAATTAATAATACAACTTATTATTATCTTTATAACAAAAATAAATAATAATATAATATAATATTACTATTATTTTAAATAATAATTATTATAGTTATATTTTTATTTTTTATCCATAAGAGTTAAAATAGCGTCTAAATACACACCTCCTCATACCAGGACCAAAGCCATGACGAAATTAAAAGACCAAATTGAGAAATTGGAGAAGGACATCAAGGTCCTTTTCACGAACCAAAAAAATTGGAAGGAAGAAATGAAAAATAGCAATGCAACACTCAAGAAAGAAATCAAAGACAAATTTGTTATAGTATTAGAAATAAGACTTGATGACAAACTAGACATCATGAATGAGAAACAAAAAGGCTTGGATGACAAAAAGAGTACCATGACACAAGACATAAACACCATAACACAACTTAAGCACCATAACGCAGAACCATAATACATGAATGGAAATGTTACAAAAACTAATTCCCAATACAAACCATGTTAGTAGTCGAGACATGTTAGATGCCTCATCTCATGTTTCCACACAGGAAACACTTGCCAAGAATCAAGAAGATTTGGAAAAATAAATAAATATTAACAATGTGACACTTAAACAAGAGATTGAAACAAAAGTACTTCCAAATATGGAGGCACGATTAAACAACAAAATAGACGCTATCATTAAGATAGTAGAGAAGGAAAAGGCTAAAATCACCATAAACAACGAAGTAGCTCAAATATGTTGATTGCATCACCTAGTAGCTTCGAGCCACCATCAAAACGTAAAGAAAAAATAAACCAATATCATCCTTACATATTGTACCCACCTAAGGAAAAAATAGAGTTATCGAAATACAATGGGAGTGAGGACCAATGTGTTTCCTGGTTAAACAAAGTAGAGGATTACTTCGGCATATACAACATCACAATTGACGAAGAGAAGGTGAAATATGCATCAATTCATATGGAAGGGTACACCTATAACTGGTACATGTGGTGGAAGGGAGACTTTTTTTCCTACACCTAGAACTTGTTCAAAAATGATTTTTTTTTAAATGTTTCAAGGAATCAAAAAAGATGATTTTCTCAGAAATCTTACCATATTACAATAAGAAGGAAGTGTCGAGGAATTCACACATCAGTGTGAATCCTTTTCCACGTGAGTATTTGGGTTATATGACAAACATCGAATCGAAACCTATTTAGGAGGTATTAAAACATACCTCCAAAAATAATTAAAGATGCATGGCATACCAAATGTAGAAGTGGAAAGACATAAAGCAAAATCAACAGAACACAAATTGGAAGGAATAAAAACAAGATTCGATAACATTTATCGACAAGAAAAAGAGACATAATGTAGATATTGTGGAAATAATTGGTCACCCAGTCACTAATGCCAAAATGTCAATCATATACCTATGAAGTTGAAAATAGGTCAAAAACATCTATTTGTTACTCTGATAATGTTAGAAAAAAGAAGAAAAACACATGTCATCGATGTGGTGATGAATGGATCCTAGGCCGTAAATGTAGGGACCATCAGACGGTACATTGAAAAATCATTAATGGAAAATAAGTACAAGTCTATGCAGAATAAATCTCATCCGATTCTAATACCGACATAGAATGAGAGTAAAGAATGACATTATAAAAATCAATCTTTGAGGACAAAGCTTTCGTAAGCGAAAGGCAATGTTATGAAGATAAATAGAAAATAAAATAATAATTAATAATTAATAATAGTTTAGGATAATTAATGAAACATTAATTATAAATATGAGGACGTGACCCTCCATGTAAATGGCCAACCGTATTTAAAGGTGGCATACTCATTTGTAAATCATCCATCAAATTATTTTTTTCATATATTCACTTCTTCAACATGGAAGCCGGATACTCTTCTTTAATTCAAAGAACTAGATATGGCTGTGACAAATGGTCTGGTAGGTTCTTCACCCCTAACATTCACTTACATTGATATGGGGGAAATGATCAGAGTCACAAATGATCCAATCCACTGTTGGCGCAAACCCATCCAACATGGGTTCCCACTCTGTCGATGCTAAACTCACAACAATCTCCCTGAGCACCAGCCCAGATAGGTTCTACCCTGCCTGACAACACCCATGAAGCGGATGAAGTCTCACTTGAGATGTTCAAGGGAGAGTTGTCGAAACCAAGTTTCCACAAAATAGAAGAGGAATATGGGCATCGAAAATTCATCAACTTATCTAACAGATCTGACCAGTTACTTAATCATCAACATGTCTAATCATCATTGCTACTAATAGATCACATCATTCATAACTGAAACAATCATACTATTGCACAAACAGATCCAAATAGATAACATCATTTAAAAGAAGAAAACATCGCATCATAGATCCATGTCACACATTAAATTCACATTCACCATTAGATTGCAGAAATAGTAAGACAGAAAAAAATAAAAGAAACAACAATTCAGATCAACTCATGTCTTATCATATTACTTTTGCGCAACGATTCATAGATTCAAAATAGTTCACAATTCAAGCTCCAGTCTTTTTCCTTCCAAATATCTCCTCAAAATATATCTAACACTTGCAATTCTACTTCTATTTATAGGCTTGTGCCTTTACATTCAAGGTCCACTCCTAACTAACTCTTAACGAATTCTTAACTGAATCTAAAAAATAATGACCAATATCTGCAAAATATGGTCCAAAGTACAAAAAGTGACGTAAAATACATAAAATAGTCTATTTTGTGCCTTACACGACATATTTCACTTGTGCAGTGTCTTTTGATCTTACACGACACTGGTGATGTCGTGCAACTAAAAAAAACCCCTGCCAAAATGCCCCCAACACAATCTTGTGGTTCGTCCTCAAGCCACGCTTAACCGATCATGGTGAACTCAACGATCTTGGCTTTGAAATATGCAAACTATTTAGTGATATATCTGACCTGCTCCTTGACCCATTTAGTAACCTCATGGCTCACCTTTAGATCATGGTTGACAAGGTGCTCAACCATCTTTGCAGCAATGTTTGTCTATCCTTCTTGTGCGGTTTAGAGCGCAAAAGCTATTTTTACTGATAGTTGCGCTCCAATATCCTGGAACTCGTCTAACTATGCACTGTATCACTCTTTTCTTTCCCTTGTGCTTGCGACTCACTGCTGCAGCTCCTTTAGTTTCAGTGCCTTGGTGATCTGCATCATGAATGGAATTTATTTGAGCGATGTCTTCAGGGTTGCCAATTTCCCATCTGCCTGTTGCAACTGTGCAACTATTTTCTCTAGTTGTTCCTCTAGCACTATGGTGCCACAAACTTGCGTAGTGGCATCTGCGAATTTCTTGGCATCCTTCTCTAACTCATCGAACTTAGTTGCCATCTCTTCTATCTTGTCCTTCCTTGCGGCTCTCTGTTTTGGTGGTGTGGATGGGTGTATCAAAGCATCCAAAATGTTGGTTTCACAATGTAGCCGCTCAATAAAAATGCCAAGTTTCTTTGCTCTGGCTACCGCATCTAGCTCTACGGTGCTCTCCAAGACATGATGGAAATAATCTGTGACTGCCGCTTCCAACTCCTCATGTACTTTCTTCAAGACCTCTATCTCCTACACTTTGTCTCTAGTCAAATTCTCACCTCGGCACAATTCTTCTATATCTTTTTTCATTGCTTCTTCTTTCTCTTGCGATCGCAAGTACTAGTTGTTGATATTCTTCTAGCTATCGGCCAACTCCTGGTAGGTGACCTGCCGCATGTGCACTAAAGTCTAGGTATACAACCTATTGATTTCCAATGAAACATTCTGAAGCTGCTGCAGGGAGGTATTCAAGTCCTCCCGTCCGACATCAATCGTAGTCGGGGGAATTTGAACATTCCTGGCCCACGGCTCTATGTTGATTGATGTGTACTCCTGTGCAGCTGTGCTCTCTAGTGCTTATTTAAAAACAACATTGTAAACATAATCCAATTTAGCTCTTACCTTGGTAAACCCTTCCTATTATGATTTGTTCATTTCTTTTGCATTTGCAACAGTCGCATCATTAACAGCCTTGAAAAGTCTGTGCTGTTGTGCTTCCATTGTTGATACTGTGCTGTTGCTCCCAGCCTGATCCATGCACCTCTTTTCTCTTACTTCCTAAAGGATGCGATGCACTTCTGGGTCATTATGTGTCTCTGTCGATGAGTCATCATCTGATTGGGGGTCATCTTTGTGCATGGGATCCTCAGGTCCATCCATGGGCCAGCCATTAATCACTGCCTCCAAATCTGCATTAGACACCTTGTACCTCATTGGCCCATTTCTTGGTAGAGTCCTAGCACGCATGAACATAAATAGTGTGGGGTCCAATTGAAAAATGCGCAATCCACCAATACTTTGTTGCGACTTCCTCCATTAGTATTGGATCTTTTACCGCTTCCGTCTGCAGCGATTCCCAGTAGATCCAAAATTGGATCATGCAATCTACTACTCTCTCTGCTTCCTCAACCCACCATAAGTTCTGATATATGGCACCCTTGCACGCCTCTATTGCTTTGACGTCCATCCCCTCGTAACCTTCTGGATCCATCCAAGCTACCAGTGTAATCAAAATGACGATCCGACTATATGTGAATGATCTTGCACCTGCTTGTGCAGCCACTACATCCTCCATGAGCTGGTTCATCGAAAAAAGGGACCAATTCATTTATGTCCCTTGTGCACACAACTCAACACATGAAATCACCTTGAAATTACATTGAACCATCCGATTGTTCCTTACAAATTTACTAGCCAAAATCCTAGCACCTTTAAATCATTGTTGATAGGGTGCTCAACCATATTTGCAGCAATGTTTGTCTTTCCTTCTTGTGTGGCTTGGAGTGAAAAAAATACTTTCACTGATATCTACACCCTAATCTCTTTGAACTCATCTAACTATGCATTGCGCTGCTGCTACCTTCCCCTTGCGCTTGTGACTCACTACTGCATCTCCTTTAGTTCCGGTGCCTTAGTGATCTACATCATAAATGGAATTGCTTTGAGCGACGTCTTTAGGGTCGCCAATTTCCCATCTGCTTCTTGCAACTGTGTTGTCAGTTTCTCTAGCTGTTCGTCCTACACTATGTTTCCCCAAACTTGCGTAATGACATCTGTGACTTTCTTGGTGTCCTGCTCTAACTCATTGAGCTATGTGGCCATCTCTTCTATCTCTTCCTTCCTTGTAGCTATATTATCTGGTGGTGTGGAGGGGTGTATCAAAGCATCCAAAATGTTGGTTTTGCTCTGTAGCTACTTAATAACAACGTCAAGTTTCTTTTCTCTTGCTACTGCATCCATCTCCGTGTTGCTCTCCAAGACATGCTAGAAGGCATCTGCGATTGTTGCTTCCAACTCCTCATGTGATACTTCAATACCTCTATCTCCTATGATTTATCTGCATGCCGCACCAATTCCCTTCTAGATTTACTAATATCACACCCTTTCTAGACTTAGAAACTTTCTTACTCTTTTCATGTTTTCTCAGCAGATCTCTCGACAACTCAATAACTATGCAACTCAATGTAATGCAAATCTACACAATGGTGTCTTTTGACCATAAAAAGCTTCCTGTTATAGCGCCAAATCAATTCACACTTCATCATTAGGACATTAATTCAATCATCATGAACAAATAATTCATTAACTACTTGAATCTACCGTCGATTCTGCCAACCCAACGGTTGGATTCGCCATCATTACACGTCACTTCCATGAGCGTCGTTTGTTAACTACTTTAGTTGTCTTCATTAATTACTGATGTGACATCTACTCACAGCATGACCTCCTACTTGTGCTACTAACTCCTATTCTTGTGCAACCACTTCCTCTTGGTGTGTTGTCCATTCATCGATGATCCCATCTACTTACTTTTTTTTTCATTGCGCAGTACCTCAAGCACCGCATGGTTCCGACCGGTCCTATAAGGCCTTAGTCAACTACCATTCACAATATTTGGTAGCATTGCTCCATCTAACTATTGCAGCTGAACTGCGCCTCCAGAAGTAATATAATTAATAAGGTATGGACCTAACCAATGCATTTGTAACTTACATGGATGCTTCATGAACTTGTAGTCATACAACAACACCAAATCTCCTTGCTAAAACTACTTGTTCTTTATGTGGTGATCATGCCAATACTTCTGTCAATCCTTCTCGACGAACTGATGGAATCCTGCAATAAAGTGGTCCTCTTCAACCTGTATAAACTATACCACACACTCATCTAACTTTGCTTCATCATCCATGCTCATCACTATTGCAATGCGCAGATTGGGGGAAATGTACTCCATAGGCATGACTTCTTCTTATCTGTATACCAATTTGAATGGTGTATGCTCTATCAATCTCTTGCAAGTGGTGCGATATGCCCACAATACTGCTGGAATATTCAAGTCCTAGTCATTGTGGTTAGCATTACATAACTCTGTAAGTGCATGTTCCAATATCTTGTTGAAGGATTCTACTGTTCCATTCGCCTGTGGATGATATGGGGTACTTTTCTTATGTTGTATTTTCAACTCTTCTGTCAGCGTGCTTACTATGTGATTAATGAAGTGACTACCCTGGTCGCTCATCAATATCCTTGGACATCCAAATCACATCACAATGTTGTCAAACAAGAATCTTGCTATTGTCATAGTGGTGTAATCCACGACTGGTGTGACCTCCACCCACCTCATCAAGTAGTCTATCACTGTGATTATGTACCATGTTCCAGTTATCTTCCCAAGTGGGTTGATTGGACCCATAAAATCCACCACCCATTTACCAAAATGCTACAAGGTTACTTGCGGTACTAGTGGCATCTCATCTCGCCATGATGGTTTTCCAGTGCATTGACAGATATTGCAGCTCCGCGGATAATCTATTGCATCATTAAGTAAAGTGGCCACCAAAGCCCTGTGTGAAGCACCTTTCTCATAGTAGCTCGTCCTCCATAGTGTCCACCAACAACTCCTGCATGAGCCTCCTCTAAAATCTCTCCTTGTTCATGTGGTAGGACACATTGTTGCAAAATATCCTCTAAAATATCTCCTTGTTCATGTGGTAGGAAACATTATCGCAAAATCTCTTATGGGCCTAGTTTATAGATATGGCCAGCAATCAACTGGAAATTTGAGGCCTTAACCACCAACTGCTTCTTTTGAATTCTTGAAAATTCCTCTGGTGTGACTCTTGTCATCAAGAAATGAATTATTTGATCATAATAATCATCTGCTATGTCGATTCTGAACAGCTGTGCATCTGGCAATCCCTCTTCAATATTTGTTGGCTCTTCGCCTATCTCAATCTGGGATAAATTATTGGGGCCAAAATTCAAGTGACCTGGCTTCACAATTATCTCAAAAACAAACTCCTAAAAGATAAGTAGCCAATGACATATCTTCCCCCCCAACACAAGCTTATTGACTAGGTACTTCAAAGCAGAATGGTATGTAAGCATCTTGAAATGACCACCTAAGAGGTAATGCCTGAATTTTCTGCAGCGAATATACCATCACCAGACCTTCTCCCTCTGTGGTCGTATAATTTTTCTGAGAAAATGACAACTTTCGACTAGAAAAAAGTGATCGGGTGATCAAGATCTCCTTCACCTAGTTGTGCGAGCACCACACCCAACGCAACATATGATACATCCAAATGGACATGAAACTCCTTGTTCCAATCTAGAAACACAAGTCTTGGTGTTGAATCCATCTTGGCCTTCAGTGTGTTGAATCTTCCTTAACATTCTTATATCCATACAAATGTTGCGTCTTTCTTCAGTATCTTCTCCATAGGGGCAGTAATCACAACATAACCTCTGATGAATTTGTGATAATATCTTGTGTGCCCTAGTGTTTCCCTAAAAATATTCACATTCGTAGGTGGAGGTAAGCTCAAAATGAGTGCTATCTTCATAGGGTCAACCAACAATCCTTGCTTGCAAACAATGTGACCCAGCAACATCCCAAAGGGTGCGTAGAAAATACACTTCTTTGAGTTCAGCGCAATCTGATGGTGTTGACATCTTTCCAGCATCAGTCGCAACTTGTCCAGATGATCCCTAATCAGACCATACACTGTCTAATCATCCATGTATACTTGAAGAAATTTCTGAATAAAATATTTGAATGCATTGACAACATCCAGGGAAAATCTCGCAGGTGCATTATTCAATCCAGAAGGCATTACTGTGTACTGGAAATAACCCCATTTAGTAACAAATGTTGTTTTATGTCGATTCTCCTTTGTGATCCTAATATGGTGATAACCAAAGGATCCATCTATGAAAGAATACATCTCTTGAACTCCTACTCCTTCTAGCACTTCATCTGTGAATGGTGGTGGAAATGGATCATGCATACATGCATCATTCAATTTTCTCAAATCGACACAGATTCAAAGTTCACTTGTTTTCTTGTCTTGGACCACCATAGGACGATCCATTCTAATTCTTCAATTGGCTCAATTATTCCATCATCCAACATCATATCCAACTCATCTTTAACCCTCTACTTGTATCACGGGTTCAAGCGATATGGCCTCTGCCTTACTGGTTTCGTATCTGGTTTTACTGGAATCTTCATCTCTCCCAAATCACCAAGGATCCCTTTCATTTTAGATAATTTGGTTGGAAACAGATCTTGAAATTAATGTAGCAGATCCGTGATCTTGGCCATAGTCTCTTCATCCCAATAGTCCCTAACACTTGCAAATTTTGGGTTCTCCTCTATCCTAATGTCGAATTTTCTAATCTTTAGCGGCTGGTTCATGGAATCGGTCAATATATATGGAGATACAACACCCCTACTCCCTTCTGTTTATGGAATATTTATATTCTGTAGCTCATCATCATCCTCAAGTCCACCAGATACATTATAACATTCCATCATCGACTGTGTGTGGCATTGCGCATGTGGATCGAATGGATATGCGATTGGAACTACCTTCAACACCACATCATGGATGAGTTGAAGCGCTTTATGGACATTCGAATTGGTATCTGCGAAACAGAAAGTATGAGCAAAGAAAATTGTTGGCTCTTCCAAAGTGGTTATTTCTCTGCACAACTCCGTCGATACATACCACAACCTCGGGATTTCATCCAAAGTGTGGAAAAAGGTATGGAGCCATTCATCTTTTGGTCATGATGCCCATAGAGTTTGACATTCCATCAAGTGACCATTGGGGTCATTCCACCCATCGTACCTCCCAGTGTGATATATTTCCACATCGTTGAAGCGCACTCTCATCAACCGTCGACACTGTGCCCATCCAATAATTGTCTTCTTATGAGTTTCCCACCAATGTGATGGAGTAGCCTTTAGTGCTTCCTCCAGCACCAGCAATCACTACAGTTTTGATACCTTTTATTCAAACTCCATTAAGAATGTAGACAGCTTAGGAATCCCCTCATATATTGGCAATTCGACAATCTTAGTTACAACATGGCACAAATCCTGCGTGAGCAGACCACACTTCCTGAATGACACCTCGTGCATATGATTTTTCCAGTTTTCTAATGCATCATTAGAATCAAAAGATGCAGAACTAGTGCTATGCCAACCAAGTTCTCCATCAGTAGTTGGGTGGATGTATTACTCTGAAATGTTGTAAGCATTATTCCATCCCATGACAACTTAATATTTCATTGGTTCAATATATATCCGCCCTTCATTTGGATCCAGAGGAGTGATGACTTGGATTTCATGGTTTTCAAACATCATCATCCACTTCTTTAAATTAGTTACTGCCATACTATCATTGGCCCATCTAATCCCCAACACTGAGGGATAGGAGCCTCCACCATCAACAACTTCAATCACATAAAAATCAGTGTAGGTATTCATACCTTCAACATCTATGACCAAGTTCGACACACATCCAATTGGTTGTACTTTGTCCTGATTAGCCAATCCCAATTGCATAGGGGACCAACCCAACATCAGCCTCCCCATATTCTACCATTTCTGCTTTGTCAGGATATTCACATCTGAGCCTAGATTCAGAATAACTGAATCTACTTCATAGTCCCCAATATGAATGTTCATGCGCATCTATTTTCTTGTCTTTTTCTTATGCAAAGAGTTCACTGCGGAGTCCTTCCTCTCCTTACCCGGTCCGTGCAACATTTTCTCAATATCAGCAAGAGCATCGGGATCTTTTTCCAGCAACAAGAAGCTCTCAAAATATTTATGCAAGGTACCATGCTGTCGTGATGGTCTTGCCTCCAACGAAGAATCAAAAGCGGAGGGAATTTCATAAATAGGTGACTTACCGGGATTTCTTCTGATCACATCCCACGCTTCAAAGAATGTATCTCACTCTATAGCAATGTCAAATGGTACCTTCTTCTTTCCAACCAATCGAACCTACAGACGGGGGATGTCCTCTCCGATCGTCACACCTTTGCAGGTGACGATAGCAACATCGACATCCTTTGTTTTGGGATCTGCTGAGATCATCGCAACTGTTGATCCTTGGTTCGTCAAAGGATACTGGTTCATCAGTGGATTCTAGTTCAATGGAGGGTTCATAGGTTGATTCTTAGTCTAATTATAAAGTGGATTTGATTTCGATCCTGGTTCTGCAACTGATTATGGTTCTGTAGCTGATTTTGATTCTGCAACTGAGGAACATTTCCTTCTTACCATATTGTGATTAGTTGTGGACAGTTCTTGATACCGTGATCAATTTTGGTGCAGTATGTACATGAACACTACAATTTTGGACAATCTCTCTAGTAATGTCTGAATACCCCACCATTGTAACACTGGACAGGTCTGCGGCCTCCTCCTCTTCCTTGAAATCCTCCATGAAATACTCCTAGATGTTGGTACTGTAGCTGAGCTAATTGCTATAGTGGGGGATTTGGCTGCTGCTGAACGTAGTGTTCTTCCTAAAAATACTATGGTTGTCATAGAGCCATTGACATTTGATTATACTACGGTTGTGACTGCGATGTTATAAACTGCATCTGCGGTTGTGGTGTATACTGTGATTGAGGTATAGATTGTACCACCTGAGTCTATGGCTGTGATTGTTGTACTGCGCGATGATATTCACCCTTCACATATTATGAGTCATACGTCCTTTCCTGAAGTAGGTCATATGCACGATAGTCTTCATCTTCATGCCCCATAGATCGAAAAAATTAGCAATATAAGTTTAATGGCTTCATGTAATAGTAAAAATCCATTTTACTGTAAATTCTCGAACTTCCACTTTCTAAAATACAAGTAATCCATGACTATATATAAATTGATAAAATAGATATGATGATAGATGTTAGGATATTACAACATAGCTCACCTTTAATATGGCTTGAGCGTTTCACAATGAAGAGTTATGTCCCTTCACATTAATAACTAACTACTATAATAATTAACAATTATTATTTTATTTAATTATTATCCTTATTTAATGATTATCCTATTTATGTTCATTACATTGTCACTCCCTTAGAAATGCTTTGTCCTCAAAGCCTTATAATGTTTCTGCATCATTTTTTGTGGTGTCACAGCTGAGGAAACATGTCAATACGAACTACTAAGAGTTGAACACAACTTCCAATATGTGGATGAATCAATCCATCCCAAATTGATTTGTTGTGGACTGTTGGCATTCCATACTGATTTATCATTAGGCGATTTGATCACATTGGTACCGTTATCTTTCGACATTTCACACTTTTTAGAATATCTGTTTTTATGGTTGGGGTGTCGATATGGAGTTTCCACAATGTCATTTTCTTTTACAAGTGTCATCTTTTGAGCATTGATCTGAGCAGAAAGTTGTTTTTTCGTCTCTTGAGGTTTTAAGGCTTCGTTTTGTATCTTTTCCAACTTGTTTTCTAACTTCATGTTATCATTTTGAAACTTCTTAATCACTTCTACATGTGATTTTCTGTCATCTTTAGACTTCTTAAGTTGTTCCTTAAGATCTTCGTTATGCCTTCTGATACAACGATTTTCTTCCTATTTGTCTAGAAGTTTTCCTTCAATGACTTCTATAGATTGATCTGTCTTCCAAATGCTTTTCAACTTATTAATTTTTGTGACTAATGTCTTGTTATGATTACTTAATCTAAAAATTTCTTCAGAATTGCTTGATAACACCTTGTTGACTTTTGTCAGTTCCAACTTACGTGTCTTCTTACTATTGTCATACTATTGCTGAAGTTTTTCTTCTTCTTGTTGATGATGACGTAACTCTATTTCTTGATTTTCTAACTTTCTTCGGACTTGCCGTAGTTCAACATATTTTTCCATGATGAGCTTGTTTAGACATTTTATTTCTTCTTCGAAATCATTATTGCTTCCATATGGTGATTTGTTGTCATTTTTGACTTTCTGATCTGGTCTTCTAGGTTTGATTATGAATTTTTAAACATGATATGTCTTTTTCCTGGTCAAACAACATTTTCTTGTTATCTCTTATGGTTCATTCTAGCTGTCGATTTTGATTCCATAAGCAACGATTCTCATTGTCTTTCCACTCTTTCAACCACTTTTGCATCTCAACCCAAGCTTGTAGACTTTTATTGATCGCCTTATATTGCTCTAACTCGTCCACTGTTGTTTGTAGTTGTGCCCCTTCATTTCCGAATATGTAGGTGCCATTGTTTGTGACTATGTTTCTACTTCACTTTTGTTTTCTTTTCTTCTAAAATGGTAGATACAAAAGTTGTAATAATTTTCAATATGTCTCTTTTGGAAAAAACTTTCTTCGACTATTTCTTGTTAGGTCAAATAGACCTTTTTTTCCAAAAAAATTATTACAACTTTTCTTCTAAAATGGTAGATACAAAAGTTGTAATAATTTTCAATATGTCTCTTTTGGAAAAAACTTTCTTCGACTATTTCTTGTTAGGTCAAATAGCCCTTTTTTTCCAAAAAAATTATTATAATTTCTTTTTATAATAATAATAATTAATTAATTAATTAATAATATTATTATCTTAATGTTTTATAAACTATATATACAGTTTAATATATAGTTTTTTTAAATAATAATTAATTATTGTATTAATTATTATATAATAAAAATATTTATTTTATTATTTGTTTTAATAATAATAAAATAAGGTTTTGAAATATTATAATTAAATAATCGAAAAATGCTAATAGTTTTGTAAAATGACAGTAGATTGGGTGGTTGGGAGGAATGAGTGTTACCTTCCCCACCTAAGTTAAAATCTCACTTTCTTTTTTGTAGCAATTATTATGCACTTTTTAAATTTTTTATTACCCTTAAGTTTTGTAAAACGTGAGTAGATTGGGTGGTTGGGAGCAATGAGTGTTATATTCCCCACCTAAGTTCAAATCTCACTTGCTCTTTACTAATAATTATTATCCACTTTTATATTCAAACGCAAACCCATTTTAAGAAACCAGGTGTGGTTTCACTTTTACCCTCTCTCTTTCTTTTCCTTATACTTTTATCTTTTCTTTTTAAACTTTTTTTTCTTTCCTTTTTTTTGTTTTTCCTCCTTTTAGTTTTTTTAGTTTTTACTTTTTTTTAACTCTCTTTCCTTTTTATTTTTTTATTGTGACTTTCTTTTCTTTTTTTACTTGGTCAAAGACCATAAATTTAGGTACTCCCTAGGATTATGATTAAAAATCACGATATGGCCAAAGGCTTGGAACACAAACTATCTCTAATACCATTGTAACAGTAAAAATCAGTTTTACTGTAAATTCTCGAACTTTCACTTTCCAAAATACAAATAATCCATGAATATATA
>LPNX010514153.1:428904-444507 GCA_001517045.1 Pseudotsuga menziesii
CATAATGAAGAGTTATGTCCCTTCACATTAATAGCTAACTACTATAATAATCAACAATTATTATTTTATTTAATTACTATTCTTAAAGTTAATTATTATCCTATTTATGTTCGTTACACTTCGTCACCATCTTTTGCATGTATCCACATTCTTCATGTCGATGCCCATAGACTTGACATATGCGGAACCATGGTACACTACCGAAACTTAGCGGGTTTAGTGCCCTAGATAACAGATAATTTCGAAAGTCAAGGCAAGTATCTTTGGTGTGTCCATCCGTCCGACATCGAGTGCACCATAGGTCTTTGCGATGTTCTTTCCCCTTCTTGATATTTTGTAACTAAAGCATTAAGTTCTCCAGTTGCTCCTGAATCTGGTTTATACTAGTTTTACTTTCTCCAATAGGTGAAGCCTCTAACTTCATTATGATCTCTAGAGCCTCACTCCGTGTCGTGATATTTTGCTGCATTAGCGATTTCCATAAATGAGATACCAATGCTATGATTAACCACTCTTTGTGCTGAACATTACTCTTTTTGAAACTAACTCTTTCCATTAGTGTCTTAAATCTCTGGTCAAAGTCCCAAACAGTTTCATTAGGATATTGTTTAATCTCGTTTAACTTGGTAATATACTTCGCTTCAGATTTGGGCTTTCTGAATTCTTTAATTAGTCCTTTCCTGAATTCATCCAATGTTTTTGCAAGGGTACCCATAGGAACTTGTATGAATTTCATGTACCAATCTAGTGCACTACCCCAAGGAGTGGTCTCCAATTGACCCTTCTTGACATCATCATCAATAGTCTGTCTGACAGTCCATACTACCTCAAATAAAAACTAGTACTGCTCAAGATCATCGGTCTCTTTTCCATGGAATAAAGGTAACTTTGTGTTGTCACCCCCCATCCTATGCCTTCTTCCTACAAACATTGATCTACTACTAGAATGATGTTGGCACGTCAACATGGAAGTTGTGTTGTTTCCTGAATGTGGAGTAGTGCGCAAAGGCGTGGGTACTTTGCTGCTGGGGTTTGATCTTACTACTATCCTGGGAATAGTCTTGGTCTGGTCATCCTCTTCGTCACTGTAGGGTCGCTTTGTCCCATATGGTCTTCCTTCGCGATATTGCATTTCGATCGCAGCATGACCTTCCCTTGTCCTCTGCCTCTTCTCTTATCGAAACATTGCTCCTCCCCTCGTAAGACCACTTTCTTCCTCGACTTCCCTCACAGTCTTGTCAAAACTTGCACCCATCTACCCCTTATCTTCCCATTCATCTCCCCCCTTTTGTCATGGTATCCACCGCCTCCACACACCATAGTTCTACTACTCGAGGTGCATCTTTAGTATTCCCTTTTCACAAACAAGCATATTAATTGACAATTGTAGAGACAACAAGAACTTACCTCTGGGTCCGTTGAAAAATTCCCTTTCTGCCTCGCTGTAGGATTTGGTGGTGTTGATCGTGAACTGAGTGATATATCCTTCCAGGATCCTATCCAACCAGACTTCAACATCCCGCGATGCCTTTTTATCAGTCTCCTGCAACTCCTAGATCAGTTCAGGGGTCCAGGACGTTGGCTCGCCTCCTTGGAAATTTGTCTTGCAATAGGTGAATCATGCCAACCACTTGTATAGAATAATGGGGAATTTAGAGAAGAAGTACATGTGTGTACCATCATGTATGTACCTCGCCAACCACTTATCCATTGTCAATCCAGGGTTCTGATTTTCTTCCTCAGCAAATTCTCGTAGCTTCTGATTGAACCAATCTTGAATTTTTGGTCTTGTTGGATGCCACATATCCTCCTCTCAGTTGCAAAAAGGTCCCAACAACAGAACCATTTGTTGGCACAAACCTAGCCAATGAAACCCAGTCGATGGGGTTTCCCACTCTATCAACGCTCAACTCACCACAATCTCCCTTAGCACCGGCCCATACAGGTTTTACCCTACCCAGCAACACCCGCGAAGCGGATGAAGTCTCACCCGAGATGTTCAAGGGATAGCTATCGAAACCAAGTTTCCGCATAATAGAAGAGGAATATGGGAATCGACAATTCATCAACTTATCAAATAGATCTGACCAGTTACTTAATCGTCAAAAGGGCCAATCATCATTGCTACTAATAGATCACATCATTCATAACTGAAACAATCATACTGTTGCGCAAACAGATACAAACAGATAACATCATTTAAAAGAAGAAAACATCGCATCATAGATCCATGTCACACATTAAATTCACATTCACTATTAGATCACAGAAACAATAAGACAGAAAAATATAAAAGAAACAACAATTTAGATCAACTCTCATATTACCCTGTTACTTTTGTGCAATGATTCATAGATTCAAAACAATTCACAATTTAAGCTCCATTCTTTTTCCTTCCAAAACTCTCCTCAAAATCTATCTAACACTTGCAATTCTACTTCTATTTATAGCCTTGCACCTTTACATTCAAGGTCCACTTCTAACTAAATCTTAACCAATTCTTAACTGAATCTACAAAATAATGACCAATATCCGCAAAATATGGTCGAAATTACAAAAAGTGAAGTAAAATACATAAAATAGTCTATTTTTCGCCTTGTGTGCCATCTTTTACTTGTGTAGTGTCTTTTGAGTTTGTGCAGCACTCGTGATGCCTCACAAATAACTTGTCCCAAAACCCCTGCCAACACCCACTATTTAATTCTCATTTCATCCCAAAAAATCTATCTATCACAAGAAACCTATGAAGTCTCTTAGCAATCCTTTTAGATCCAACTCTCTTATTTCTCTAAGTGGATTTCATCTTCATAGACAACACACCATACAACCCTCTTTATTCCAAGTTCTTGACAAAGAAATATGAGAGTGGATCCACATGGGTAGATTCCTCCAAAATCTTTGCATTTCCTATAGTGAAATTCATATCATGCTATATAATGATATGGTCATTATCCATATACTATATACTCAGGAAATTCTCCCAAAAGACTTATTATTTCACCGTAAGGACCATATAGATTCAGTAGTAAGAAATATAGACCCATATCTTGAGAGAATAATGGCATGTTTATTCTTGATACACAAGCTCAAGAGTCATTACATAGAATAAATCTAGTCCTCCATCCTCCCCTACAATCCTTTTGAGTGCTTTTTTTTTAGTGGGTTGACCCAATCCCCTTGTAATTTAAGGATGATATTTAATCATTAGGATCCAAACCCAAGGGATTTCTTTTGTCTAAGAACCCCCTTGATAGATAATTGTTTTCTAATTTACATCTCCAGGTTTTCCTTCCCTCGGGCCATTGATAGATTGGAAATTATATCTGTTATAATCATATTTTGTCCTTTTATATCATTCACAACAAAACCTCCTTCTACCCCTCCCTCCATATCCAAAAATTACTCTTTTCTAGGTCTATGGATAGAATTGATAATTCCTTTAGGGATAATTTCTAGATTAATCAAATACACTAATGTTGAGTCATGTAAACATTTTTTATATTTGGTATTAAAACCCTTAACATTTCCATTCCATAACACGAAACCCAAACTTTTGAAAAATAGTTGAAGAAGACTCGCTAATGATAATGCATATTTCTATTCCATGCCATTCACAATAGGTATAATTATTCTTAATGATATGAGTCATTAGGGGAAATTTGGATGAAAATGGTCCTCCTAAGGAAATATTAAGGAAAATAATAAAACAATAGTAGTGAGGGAGTAAAAAAACAACTTTTCCGGATCACATTTTATCTTATTTTATTGTAGGTTTGCTAAAATTTCAAGTGGGAGCACTCGTTGGATGCGGAATTAAAATTTTGATCCAATGAGTAGACAACTTACATTCTTTTAACTACATCCACATCATGAAAAAATGAAATTACAATGAAAAAATGTGTTTTTAGTGAGAGAAAAATGTGGGTTTTTAATGTATTTTCAAATTTTCATGATGTGGATGATGTTAAAAGTATACAAGTTGGGTACTCGTTGGATGCATAATTTAATTCCTCGTTGAACAGCTACTCCTGCTTGAAATTTGAGTAATTCTACAAGGAGATAAGTTGAAAATATGATCCAAAAAGTAGTTTTCATTTTTTCCCTCTAATTTTTTTATATGCACCTCTTTTGAATTTTAAGTATTTTGATTGGATAATACATGATGACATGGAATTTAAATTAGGGTTGGGTGGACCATTTTTCATCCAAATTTCCCCTAATGTCATTGATAAACATACCTTTTAAACTTGTATCAAGATCCTCAGATGCCTGATCTCCTTCCTCAAAAATTTCCTTCATATCCTCTTCTTCTTGAATTAACTGAACACAAGCTTCCTAAACTTCATTCTCCCCATTGCTAGAAATATTATTCGACTGACTTTCTTAAATTCTATCATTTCACTAGATGTAAAGTTTATCTTTGGTACATGTGACTTCATGATCGTTGTCATATCATCCTATGATGGCTTTTGAAACCCCCATATCCATAGAATTATCCTTCTTCCTCCAAGAAATTGGATGGAAAGCTAAAGTACAATCTTTTACCACATGCCTATAAACATGACATCTTATAAGCTTAAATGAAAATCCTCTATAATAATGATTTTTTGTGAAGAACTCAGATCCCATTTGAAATATCATATTCGAGGCTATACCTTCTCAGATTATATGCTAACTAGAATATGTTCCACTATCATCACTCTTGAGTCAACAGACCCGATATCAGTTTCCCTTCTCCGAATTCGACCAACAGGAGGGGACATTAATCGAATACATGCTTCTAAATTTCTCCCATAACTAGAATCATAAATTTCATAACATATAAAATATGTGTGTAGATGCATAAATAAGACACACAACATGAATAAACTCTATCCACACACATCTAGCATGCAATTACTAGCATTATCATCATAGGCATAAAATAAAACATTGCACATTGAAATATAAAATAATACTTATCTTTATCCAATGTAGATTCAAGAAACTAGGTGTGTAAGAGTGGTTTTTCACCCAACCATAGGAATTGTATACGAAATTTACTCTTTCTGTTGAGAGGCCACCCCCAAGATTGGATATGAGGCCACTGAGGTGAAGGAAAAACCTACGTGCTTCTCTCTCTCATCCCACAAACCTTTCTTCTCTCTTTGATTTTCCAAATGCTAATATAGATCTCTAAAAGGATCTCACTCAACACTCATATCCTTATATCCAACAATACCTGCTCCACACAACACCCTTCTATGCTCATGCATCCCCTTCATTGATCCATGATCCATCTTGGGTGATCCATCTTGCTAATTTCTTCTAGTGTGTGCATAGAAGGAAACCAATATGCTATAAGTTGATAAAGCCACCTGCAATCTAAATCTGTGTCTTCTAAGGCATATATGAGCAACACAATTCAAAGGGTAATAGTTCCTATCTATCCCAACCTCTGTGCTCCCCTATAACCATATATTTCCTTCCAAAATCTGCACTCCAGTCTTCAAATTTGAATTTTTGGGTCATATACAGTTTGGTAATGGTCTTGAACCATAATAGAGATCTCTACATAGTCTAGATATGCATGCAACAATGATAGAATGAGGATCGACTCTAAAGGACATGAGAAAATGGTGACAAGATAACTGTCATTGCTTCTGACATTAGAAGAAAGGACTCCTAAAAGTTGTTTTTTAACTTCTAGAAGATGAGAGACTATCACAAAAGTGTAGTCTTCCCCATGCTTCAATAGCTACATGAGGTGACTTTTTTCACCAACCTCACACATGCATTCAATGATCGGGAAAAAATTCAAAAAGGGAGACAAGTGGCTTATTCAAGGAACATAACATAATTTGGGTGAGTTCTAAGGTTGACACACAACAGGATTTGAACCCGAAATCTGACATCATAATCTGACGTCATCCAACATTTCGTATAGACATGTCGAACAACAATCACTGAAAAGAAGGCCGATCCAAATTTTTTTATAGCACCATCGAATATCCGACACAACAGGCGTCGGATATCCGACCCCTAGAGTGTCGCATATCCGACCCTTAAGTGCTGGATATCTGGCGATCAAATGTCATATATATGATGGTATGGTGTCAGTTAACCAATGGTCTGCGAACTCAATAGTGTTAGATCTCCGACCCTTTAGCGTCGGAGATCCAACGGGATGTATAATGTTTTTTTTTAAATGTAAGGTTTACATGATTTTAAATTTATGGTCCCATATTTTCAACGGTAACTATGTTCAAGGTGTTGAATATCTGATGCATGGCCATTATAAATATAAATTATTTTAAACATTTCGACATGTTTGTTGTAGAAGCGACGGATGATTTGCGAAAATTATTTGTTCCTCGATGGACGTTTTCAGGAATTGTTTTATTCTTCAACGGGCGGTTGTGGGAAATTTCTTTTTTTTCATCGATAGATAGTTTGCTGGGAATTTTTTATTCTTCGACTTCTCTCCTTTTGACAAAATATTGATGCATGGAACTTTATTTTTTAAGACAACCGGTTATATTCATTAACGAAGTTTGTGACAAAATGTCAAATCGAAATATTCCAGATCCAAACGAAGAGAACCGACAATTACTTGATAGACTATGGGATGCAGTGAAACGAAGGGGTGATGGAAAATTTTATTGTCCATGTACTCAATGTAGGGGATTTAAGAGGAGAAGAATATTGATCTCAACAGCCACAAAACATTGCAGGGAACATGGGCATGCTGAGGGGGGGAACGAATATCGTTCATTTGTAGTCTTAGCATTATAAAGTTTATTATATTCATTTTTTTGGTAATTGTAAGTATTATTTTTATTTTTCATATATTAATGTATATCTATTGATGTTTCCATGTATTTATATTAAAGGAAAGACACCCTACAACATATCGTCCAGAGGAAGTGCTTTCAGAACAAGTTCGGGATCAGGATCATGGAGCGTGTATGTTTAATGGAGAACAAGTGAATGATCATATTGAAAAAGATGATCATACTGATAATGTAATTCAAGATTATGGTACAAATACATTGATCCATGATTCATTTAACGTTAGAATGGATGATGACGATGGTGTTGATAATGAAAATGATGATGACTTTGATGATGTTCACGATATACCTCTTCTCGATAAGGCATATGAACCCCTTTATGAAGGCTCTAAAACAAATCTTCTCTCTATTGTATTGTTGATAATGAACTTGAAGGTTATGAATGGTCTTTCAAACATTGCAATCACACAGATGCTAAAGCATGTAAAATAATCCATCACATATATAGGATCGTGATAAAGTTTATCTGTATTCCTCTAATAATTGTATTGTTAACTCATTATTGATCATCGTACAGATGAAGCATGTTTTGTTAATATTATTTATTTATTACATTAACAATTTTTTTTATTTTTTTGTAGCTTGATAGCTGAATTTTTGTTACCACCATCAAATATTTTACCTCGCACATATCGATATTTATCTTCCATCATGAAAGAGATTGGAATGCATTATGAAGCAATTCATTCATGCTTCGATGACCATGTTATATATTATAATCAGCATGAATTTGCAACATAATGTACGGAATGTCATGTAAGTATATATTGTATAGATAAAGTAACAAAAAAGGTGCCTCAGAAGGTTCTTCGTTATATTCCCATCATTCCACATTTGCAATGACTTTTGAGGTGCAAAAACATTGCACAATTTATGGATTACCATGCTAGTAATAGAAGTCAAGATGATGTTATCCGAATGCCTACAGATGGTTCTGATTTTAGAGATATGGAGGAAAAGTGGCCTCACTTTAAAGAAGAACCATGTAATCTTAGGATTTCTTTGGCAGTAGATGGTGTTAATCCATTTACATAGATGAAATCCATTTACACGGTGTGGCCTATTTTTGTTATCAACAATAACATTCCTCCATGGTTGTCAATAAAGAGGGAGCACATAATGTTGTCGATGATTATTCCAGGTTTTTTTGTCGAAAACTATATTATTTATAATGTAGTTGTGGAATCTCATTTGTGGTATTATGTTTCTTAATTTCATATATATATCTATTATTTTACTCTTGTGCATGGTTTATATAACTTAATGGTTCTCATAATGATATATTTTATATGTACTTGAAATGAATCAGGTAAGTTCCAAGTTAAAGATATGAATGTATACATCGAACCTCTTATAGATGAGCTACTGAAGTTATGGAATGGCATAACTATGTATGACGTATCTATACCAATACGACAAAGGCAATTTCAATTCCATACAATGGTTGTATGGACAATACACGATGCCCCTGGGTTAACTTCATTTTGTGGTTTGTACTTTTAAGTTCCACTTTAATTGCATTTAATGATATGGAGTAGTTAGAATAGTTTATATATGAATATATTTGACATAGATATTCCATATCTAAATATTGTAGGTCTTCAGACAAAGGGTAAATTTGCATGTCCAGTTTGTGGTCCTAAGATAAAATCTCGTCGTTCAAAAAGCTTAAGAAACGAGGTGTTTGATGAGTATAGGCATTTCCTCTCTAAGAATCACAGGTATAGAACAACTAAAAAAAATATTTTTAATGGGAAGCAGGAGACTACATTAAAACCACGAAGAATGACACCTCACCTTTGGAAGATGCAATACAATAGAAATCGTCATCATGGTACGTATGGATCATCGTATATGAATTGTTATGTATTTTAATTTTTATTCTGAGTTGTTTGCTGTAATGGCCATATTTGATTTATGATGTAATTTATTTATAAACTAATATTCATGATGTCCATTGTGATCATGAAGGAATTAATGGGATTCCATGAGGAATGAAAAGTTATCCTATTCAATTCAGCAGTTTGCCCTACTATGAGCACCGACAAATTGCTCATTTGTTTGATACAATGCATACTGGAAAGAATGTTACTGAAACCTTATGGCGACTACTAGATATAATGAGGGAGAAAGATAAAGTTGTGAAAGCTTGAAAAGACATTCAAGAAAGCAACCATACGATGAAATACGTCATCCAATTTCATACCAATGGAGAACAAGTTAATATAAACTCAATTCCATGGATGCTTACGGAGCAACAAAGCAATGTTGTCAAAGAAGTAATGCGGAAAATTAAATTTCCCACTGGATTTTGTGCAAACTTGAAGAATATCATAACTAAAAAGGTGATTTTGCAGGGGTCAAAACACATGATTGGCATGTCTTCATCAAGGTAATTATTATTGTTACGTCCATATATATTTTTTGTCAATTTACTGCGTATATTTTTTTCGTGTTTGTATACTCTTTGTTTAATAAATGGTGTGGTTTGTATATTGATACAATATGTTCTACCTCTCTCTCTCCGAGACAACTTCGACAACAATGTCAAACAAGTTATATATAATCTTGGTAAATACATGAGGTAACTAGCGATTACTTGCATGTGCTTAGTGTTTCTTTATTTCTCCGTATAATTTATATTTGTTTTTTTTGTGCACTATTTCAACATATATTGTAATTTAATTTTTATTTTTGTTAAATATCGTTATTGGTTTGTTTCACTTGTAGATGGCTGACATATAAATAAATCCATAAAGAAGATATAAAGTATTGGAGGAGAGAAATTCCTCGTCTCATGTGTGAAATGCATAAGCATCTACCATCAGCATTTTTCAATGCACAGGAACACTACCTCATACACCAAGTTGAGAATATTGAGTTGTGTGGACCTGTGCACTCACGGTCCATGTGGATGGTTGAGAGGCACTTGAAATTTATGAAGGGTTTGGTGAGACAACGAGCACATGCAGAGGGTTCTATGATGGAAGGATATATGGTATACCAAAACATGTTGTATGTTAGTGAATATATTCCTATTTTAGCATCAAAGCTCAATTTATGTTGCATTTGTGATCCAAACTCCAATAACAAATTTGAAGGGGAGTAACTGAAGCGGAAAGGTAGATTGAGGAAGCTGAAAGGTAATTATTAGCTAGTGGATGTTTATTATATCCTTGATATTCTAATTGTATTTTCTAGTCATAATTGCTTCAATTAAGAGCATATACTTTGTTCAGGATATTTACACCTTTCTTTCATTTTAATGGTTATTGTCATTAAACAGTTGGTTGAGAATGGGATGCAATTCATTTATACATTGCAAACAATCTTGACTGGATGAAGGTATGGATTGAATAATGCGAACAATCGGGTCATGGAATATCATGGGAAGGTGTGGCTTCATTGGTAAAATCAGCACAATGCAATGGAGATAGCAATCTAATAGAAAGGGAAATCAATTTGGCATATGGTGTAAAAGATAAAATGGCAAGCATATAATTAATCAATCCCTCTAAATATTTTATTTTGCAAATTACATTTTGATGTACATGTTATTATTTTCCATGTATTGCTGCATAAGGACTGAATGGTTGTGTAATATTTTTGTGTATTGCTTATTGCAGGTAAAACACCATAAGGCTATGTTCTGTAATGGAGGTAGATATCAAATCAAAAAATTGGATGAAACAAAGAAAACATCAGATTCTTGGGTATCGACTGTCTTTGAGGTTACCAATGTTTCATCTAGAACTGACATCCATCCAGAAGTCTCAGAAAATTGATACTATGGGTATTTGGAAGATATTATATAGTGTGACTTTAAATCCTTTAAGATAGTTCTATTCGTTGTCAAATGGTACAGGTTACGATTGAATCAACATCATCCCAATAGAACTATTATTGAACATGATAATGGATTTACCATGGTAAACACAAGGTTGTTTGAGCTAGGAACAGATCCCTATGTTCTTCCAAGCCAATGTGAACAAGTATTTTACTTAGAGGTTCCAAGTAAAGCAGGCTGGTCATTTGTTGTGAGACACAATTCAAGGGGAAGGTCGGTAAAGTATAACCTACACGATGCTAATGAAGAGGGTTCTCTGGAAGAAGGATACGATGACACAGAGCATGATCAACATGAGTTAGATGATGATGATGATGATCCAGCAGAAGATGTACTCCAAGAAACAGTTGGATCCAATGATGTAGCAAACAATGCCGATGAAATTTATACCGACAATGACATGATGAGCATAACTGATGATGACAATGATGATGATATGGCCAACCCTTATAATGTTGTATCTGATGCTACAGATGATGACTTAGATGAAGAAGACGATGACTTATCCTCATGATCATTGTCATCATCATTATAAATATTGTCATCGTCGTCATCAAAATCATAATTATCATCATCATCGTCATCAAAATCATAATTATCATCGTCGTCGTCATCATCATCGCCATCATCATCTTCATCGCCACCATCATCATTAAAATTAAACCTAGATTAAATTAATTACTTCATATCATTGTCATCGTGGTCTGTAGCATCATCATCGTCTTCATCATCGTCGTCATCATATCATCTTCATATATTCTTCATCATCGTCATCGTCATCATCATCATCGTATCGTCTTCATCATCATCATCCTCATTAACATAATCATCACCAACATCATCATCTTCATCATAATCGATGAAGATGACATCGTTGTCCTCATGATTATTGTCATCATCATTATCAATATTGTCATCGTCATCATCAAAATATTAATTATCATCATCATCTTCATCATCGTCACCATCATCATCATCTTCATTGCCTTCATCATCATCATTAAAATTAAACCCAGATCAAATTAATTACTTCATATCATCATCGTCGTCGTCATCGTCAACGATAAAATATAATGAAAGGTAAATATTTAATTCGACCTATTATTTTATCTTGTTTCCTTTTAAAAAGAGTTATGACCATCATCATCATCATCATCATGTGGATCATCACCATCATCATCCTCGCCATCCTCATGATCACCATCCTCAACATCATCATAATCATCATCATTTTCATCATATATCATCATCATCATCATCATCATCATCAAACTCATCATAATCGTCATCATCATAATTATCACCCTCATCGTCATCTTCATCATCATTGTCAACATCGTCATCGTCATCCTCATCATCATGACCATCATCATTGTCATCATCATTATCATTGTCATTGTTGTCATCAAAATCATCATTATCATCATCGTCGTCGTCGTCGTCATCATCATCATCATCATCATTTTCATCATCGTCGTCATCATCATCATAGCGTGAAGATTAGTTTTTTAAAACACTAATATCTTGATAGTGTGAGTTAATTATATTGCCAAATACTATAAATAAATATTAATTTAAAGTGATTTATGCCTAAACCTTTATCATTTGATAATGCACATAAGCTACATTGTAGTTAGTAACACACATGGTTTTCTTTTGACGTGAAATTTGCTAATAAAAATAAAGTTGTTATAGCTATAAATATTTAATTTTATTTATATTTGAAATATTTAATTTCCATAAAATATTTTATATGTAATTTTAGCATTTATCATTATATTTTTGTTTTGAATGTTTTAAGTTTATTTTAAAAAAGTATTTAATTTAAATAAGATATTTATATAGAAGAATGTAGTTAGCAAAATTGATGTCAAATTTTTTTACTTAGTTTATTGCTATAATAAAAAGATCTCAATGTTAAGAATGTAGAACATAACATTAATGTTCTTTTTTAATCTTTTACATACCTTATGGCTCATGAAAAGATATCAGATTCCAATTTTTTCATATATCTTTGATCTTACAGCAACTTTATAGTTTGGTGACAAACATCAAAATCATTTTAGATATTTAGACTTTGTTAAATTGCGACAACAATGGCTTCTTAAGTCGTTTAAATGTTGTCATTCCACCCATCAATGTTTGACTCTCCTAATTGTTGTCCTTCCACCCACCAAAGTTTGAGTCTCCTCAATAGCATATTTGTGCCTTATAGCTATTAAATAAGATATATGTCAAGGTTCTTAGTAACATCATCATGTTAATCATCATCATCATCATCATCATCATCATCATCTTCATGAACATTATCATCATGTGGTTCATCATCGTCATCATCCTCACCATCCTCATCGTCATCATGAACATCATCATCATCATCATCATCTTCATCATAATCAACATCATATTCATCATCATCATCATCATATTCATCATCATCTTCATCAACATCATCATCATCATCTTTATCATCATCAACATCATCATCACACACACATCATCATCATCATCATCAACATCATCATCATCACGCATCATCATCATCATCATCACACATCATCATATTCATCACACATCATCATTATCATCATCATCATCACGTGGTTCATCATCGTCATCATCATCACCATGTTCATCATCATCAACATCATCTTCACCATCATCATCATCATATTCATCATCATCTTCATCATCATCATCATCATCTTCATGAACATCATCATCATGTCACTACTACATTTCGATCCAAAATCTGACGGAAAAATCCGACGGCGCGTGGATTTTTTCTTTTAACTGTACCAAAAATCACAAAGATAATTTTTTTTTTTGAAATTGTGGTCATAAGAATCGCTTAAGCGACGGCTAGGCTCATAAGCGTTGCTTAAGCGACAGCTAGCCTCATAAGCGTCGCTTAAGCGATAGCGCATAATTGGTCAATCATTTAAATAAATACACTTAATTGGTCAATTATTTAAAATGGAAAGCACCGTCGCATATCCGACGCGTCGGTTCATATTCCTACACACACTCATATAAATAGATGTACGCCTAGGTTCATTATCTCACACACTCAGTCTCGCACTTATCTCTTGGACAAGAAATGCGAAATTCCTAAGGGTTTTTTTTTGGCCTTGTGCTTTTGTGGGGATCTTCCCACTTGGTCTTGGATTTTGGTCTTGCTCTTTTGTGGGGATCTTCCCACTTGGTCTTGGATTTTGGTCTTGCTCTTTTGTGGGGATCTTCCCACTTGGCCTTGGATTTTGGTCTTTCTCTTTGGATTTGGTTCTAACCCTTGTGGAAAAGAAGACTCATCATATACTTGGGTTTGCTCGTACTTTGTTCTTAGGGTTTGAGTAATAAAATTCCATGTAACAATAATGTTACAGGTCATCAAGATCCGGTAGAACAAAATCGACAATTGCTTGCTAGGTTGTGGGATGGAGTGGAAAGAAGGGGTGATGGAAAATGTTATTGTCCTTGCAGTCGATGTAGGGGCTTTAATAAAAGAAGGTTACTGATCAGAACAACTAAAAGACATTGTAGAGAACATGGACATGTTGAGGGGGGGCATGAATATCATCCATTGGTAAGTCAATATAATTCATGATTATTGATCATGCGGTCTTTATATTGAGAGTTTTTGTAATTGTATATTGTATCATTTTTATTTTTGTTACTTAATTGACATGACTAACGTTATTTGTTTGATGTTTTAATTGTAATTATAAAGCAAGGGCCTCCTAGGGCTGTTCCGAACAGGGAGAATGTGGTAATTACGGAACAACTAGCACAGGAGGAACGCCAATATGCAGGTCCTGCGAATACTGATCATGATCAAGTTAATGATGACATGGAATTAGACGATGATCATGACGATAACATAATTGAGGATGATGGTGCAAATGCATTTAATGTTAGAATGGATGATGATCAACCTCATGCGCCGCCAATTGATGACTTTGAAGATCTTCATGATTTACCTACACTTGAGAAGGCAGACGAACCGCTTTTTGAAGGCTCCCACATAAGTGTTCTCTCTGTTGTGTTGCTGATAATGAACTTGAAGGTTAAGCATGGTTTTTCAAACACAACCATCACGCCGGTGTTAAGGTACGTATGTGATTATATTTTTCATCGATCGCATATGATTTGATTTATGTTGCTATAATATTTGTATTGGTATACGTACTTCATCATAAAAATAATAAGGATGTATTTGTTGTCGTTAATATTATGCTCTTCAAACATTTATACTAACCATTTTTTTTAAATTTGTTGTAACAGTTTGATAGGTGAATATTTGTTACTGCCATCAAATAAATTATCTCGCACATACCGAGATTTAAAAAATATCATGAACTATGTTGGAATGGACTATCAAGCAATTGATGCATGTCCTAATGATCATATTTTATATTATAATCAGTATGAGTTTGCAACAGAATGCCCTATATGTCATAGCAGTAGATACCGAACAGATCAAGTAACCAAAAAGGTGTCTCATAAGGTTCTTCGTTATATTCCCATTATTCCACGCTTGCAACGACTGTTTAGGTGCAAAAACATAGCACAATTTATGGATTACCATGCAAGGAATAGAAGTGGAGATGATATTCTTCGAATTCCCGCAGATGGTTCTGCATTTACAAACATAGAGGAAAAATGGCCACACTTTAAAGAAGAACCTCGTAATGCTAGACTTTCTTTGGCAGCGGATGGTGTCAATCCATTTAAAGAGATGAGATCTACTTGCTCGTTTTGGCCGGTTTTTGTTATCAACAATAACATTCCTCCATGGATGTCAATAAAGAGGGAGCATATAGTGTTGTCAATGATTGTTCTAGGTATAATTTGTACTTTAGAACAATGTTTTTTTAATGCATTAGTATTTAATTTGTCATGAAGATCAATATTGTTGCATAT
>LPNX010514173.1:31966-49023 GCA_001517045.1 Pseudotsuga menziesii
ATTAATCCCCACATTAGATATTACAAGACTCTATCCATTAATATAATATAATGTAATTTATAAACTAATAGAGTATTATGCTATCCATCCTACCTAGTCTACATGTTCATATACTAGCAAAACCACACCCTGTCCCACCTATGGATACAACAATTCAATGATTGTAATCTAACTAGGTGTCTTGAATAACTATAGTGGGTTGTAAAAGGTGAGATAGAGTCTTCCATATTCAAATACATAAATGAGTTAATATTCACAAGCTTCTCATTCATCATAGGTAGAGAAGCTCATAGGACGCTCGATAGTATCAATCCATGCTTACACCTAGGTGATGTTCATGGGAAATGATACTAGTACTTAGGGGAGGTTTCCAAAGTAATAAGGATGTATGGGGCTGATTTGGAATCCCCCTACAATATCCCCAAGATCCTTACCACAAGATGTTTTATACAAGAATATGTTAGACATCTGGTTGATATTGATTTATTCCACTTCTTGAAATCCATAAAGAAGATTCACATAGTTTATCTTGGTGTCGTGATGGGATATGATTTATAAAAAGGGAAGGGTGTGAATGAAGCTATCCAAGTCTTGGATAAATTGAGCTTCCTTCTAGAGAAGCTTTGGAGGTGTGTTCCACATTTTACTATGGGAACAATGAAGGGAAAGTATAAGATTAAGCCAAATGATCATGAGAAAAGTCTAGAGAAGAGAATATCTAACAAGAAATATTGATTGGAGGTAAAATCCATTCTATAGGTAGATGTATATCCCGCCAAAGTTATCACCAAATTTTTCCTAGAACCAAGCCTAAAGAACTAGAAGTAACCGACTAAACTAGAAGATTAAGTCGACTAACTAAAAGTCGTGTCGGTTCACTGAACCGACAGGTAGTTATTCTGTAACTGTTTGTAAATTGTATATATTAGGCTGTTGAGCCAAACGAGAACTCAGTTCAGTTCTCTGCCTTGTATGAACTCATTGCATTAATATAATCTATTTTCCTATATGTTCTTGTCTCCTGTCTCTGATTTATAGATATATATGTTTTAGTATGTATTATTGGTAACCTTATGTGATCTGTGAGATTACAACATTGGTTCCGTTGTCGGTAGTACATGTCTGAAATATATGCTCACATATGATACCAGAGCAGGAGATTAAGGACTGGTGGGACCGTAAAATTGTGAACTACTTGCAAAATTACACAAGAAGGAATAGATTAACAGTCGCTAAAGCCAAAGCAATATTTTTCATAGAGACACATGAAAAATTTGTTGAATCAATGCCACAACTCTTGAAGCAACTTCTGGATGAGAAAGCCGGACGAAACTAAAGAACAACAGTTACTAGAAAATTGATCCGAGGAGGCTGAACAAATTTGTCGTAGTGGTTTGAGAAAATCGTCGACGACTTCTGTGAGGAGCAAGCAGTCGAAGATAGAACTTCTATGGAAACTATCAAAGAAAATTTTTACACAGACTTCACCGAACAATATTTGTGTTCCCTACCAACCTTGCTGTTCAAATTCTTGATAGAGAACGGAGCAGGCCACATCGTTGAACCTCGTCCACCGCTGTGCGAATAGCCATAAAATACCAACTAGGAGGAGAAGAAGAGGAAGTGGGAGAAATTCATTGCAGAAAGAGAGTGGGAATACTATCTGAGCAAATAAATCGAACTATTCTGGATTTCTAAAAAGCGTCGGGTAGGCTATGGGGGGGTAGCTGGTCATGTGTCGGAGGTAGAGCATAGTGGATCCTAGTCATTCTAAACCTGATAATCATCGCCAGTAATGAAAAGTAGACCAAAGAGGACCTCCAAAAAATAGCATTGTATGAAAGTATGTCAGACATTCAGAAACAAGAAAGGGACGAAAGATAGAAGAGAAGGGAAGCAAGACGCGAATGAGCCGCAGGGCTGAACGATGAACCAAACCCTAGGGAGGACGACCGTGAAGAGAATTCGCCAAATTCAGGTCATGACCGATAGGAAGAGGGAATAGAGCAAGAGGTATCCCCTAAGGAGGAAGAAGTGTGGATAGAGCAGCCAGAAGCTCTCCAAATAACAACTCCCAATGACGGAATAACCCTTTCCCCAACAAATCCATGTACTAGAATACAAACTATTGTCGAAGATGACCTCCGACTATGAGCTGATGACTTCAGTACATGGAGCTGACTAGGCGATGAAACATACACTAGTTGACACCTTATTATACATCGACCGCTCGAAGGAAATTGGGTGACGTTTCAGGCGGCACCCTCCCTCCGGAGTATCCACTTGCTCTTACTGACACATGAAGGAGCACCCCCCACCAAATATAAATTTAGAAGAAATCGAACAAGCAGACCTGCGAACACCAAGTTGCAGTGGACCATCGATAGCCAAATTCGACATCAACCAACTGCAAGTCGACGATGACTCGACGACCGACGAGAGCTCAAGATCCGTCAACCAAAATTCCACAGGCTTAACTACAGCAATAACCTCACCACTTTCATCGCCACCCCCACCTCCACCTCCTCCAACTTTTAAGAGCAGTGAAAGTGATTCAGACATGGGTCACAGATCAGCTCACATTCCTCTCTACGAGGGAGATGAAGACCCTAGATGACATTGGTTTGTCTGCAAGTCGACCTGGGAAGCAAACCAAGTAATAGATGAAGACCAACAAATGGTACAGTTCACCGAAGCCTTAAGGAAAAGGGCCTTGACATGGTACATGACCTTTTCGGAAAGGAAACCTAGAGTGACGAAAGCCGAGATTAAAGCGCAGTTCTTATCATTCTTCAAAACCCCAGACGCTAAGCACCTGGCCGCCAAAAAGCTCAAAACAACACAGCAAAAGCCTGGGGAGACAGTCCGCGACTACGACAAACGTTGGAAGGACATACTAAGCCAGTTAGATTATGTTATTGATGAGCAGTTACTAATTCAATGGTTCCTTGCAGGATTATTGCAGAAATTATGCCGACATATCAGTCTGGAGATGTTCAAAATGTATGAAGATGTGCTAACAAAAGCTCTGCAGGTCGAGATGGACAAAGACATACCTGCCTATCCGACGGACCACAGATTAGAGGAACAGCTTGAGAACGTGCATAAGTCTTTGAAGGAACTAACCTTCAAGAATCAGGATATCTGGTGTACCAACTACTCGACGACCGGTCATTCGAAAGATAATTGTCGACAGCAATATAGTCGATAAGACGTTCGCTTTGTATAAACTAAATCATTTTGCGACATTTGCCAGGAACACGGAGATCACTCCACGAAATATTTTCCATTTAACATGAAGAACGGGAAGGCTTCCTGGTGCGCCATCTGCGAGACCAAAAGTCACAACATGGCTGACTGTCAGTTAAACCTGAAAAACTGACAGAACTATCAGGCGGTCTACCAAATGAATGCAGTAGTGCAAAACAATGAGCAAAACAATACAAACAACCAGAACGGATAAAGATATGACGGCCGACGATATGAGTGCCGGTACGACAACCGACGTCAGGGTTATGGAGGAAGAGGTCGATTCCATGGGAATCACGACATCCGAATGCGTCGACCCACCCAGTGCTTCACATGCTACAAGGAAGGTCACCAATACACAGATTGTTCGTACAAGGACAGAACTGATCTTAAATTCTGTACACATTGCAGAGTAGGCGATCACTCCCTTGAGGATTGTCCTACTATGTTAGAGAAAATCAATACGAAGAAAAATTTTAATGTCTTGTCTTGTGTACAAAAGCATGATGTACTAAATACTAACAATTTACATATTGTTACTTGACAAGGCACAAAAACAGGGCCTGATAACCCCCAAATTAGCAAGATTAAAGACACAAATGTTTATCCTGACCCTATAAAACAAAAACACACATATCAAGAGGTAACCCACATATTTCACGACATTGCACAATAAGAAGACCTCATTAGCAGTCGATGTTAAACAACTTTACCAGATCCACAACAATACAGACTATACCGAGCCAAACATCCATGGAGAGCTTTACTTAGGTAACCAAGAATCAATTGGTTATAACTTGGATGCTGAACTATACGACTGGGAGATGGAAAATTACGAAACACAAGCAAGAGGGTGCTGGAATATACAAAAAGTACAAAAAAAACCCACCTGACAGTGCTTCATAGTACCAATTATCCACAAAATTTTTGAAAAGAAAGTAAGAGAACGCCCTACCTTACAACCAACCAACTTAAACACTACACAACTACCCAGGTATAAGGAGAGGGAATCCCCAGTCATGCACATTGAGCAAGTATCTAAGAAAATTGGAGAACATGGTTGACTCCAAAGCTTAGTCGAAATATTTACAGGTCAAGCAGCTAGATGGTGGGATACCCATTAGACAAAACTCCGGACCTGGACAACTGCTTCGACTTTCTTTGTCGAACATTTTGGTGGAAAGAAGTTCACCCAGCAAGCCCAGATCCCTACTTTTACCCAAGGAGAAAACCCAGAAGAACACATTAATATTTGTGAAAAAGAGTGGAGAAGACTTGGATATAAAGATGAGAGAACTTGGCCACATTTGTTCCCTTCAACCCTAGCCAACTTACCCAATAAATGGTATAAGATGGAGGAAGCTAGAGGTGAAACCTTCTTTTGGCAGGAACTCAAGGAAAATTTTATCAAAGACTTCCAGTTCATACCTCAAAATGAAAAACTGGCTGAGACAACACAACAAATCAAACGGTTTCTCCAATCGAACGAAAAACAACCCTCTCAGAACCACCGACAGATCAAAGACTGTAACAAGATACAAACTGAATCCATACCACAAATGACCTGTTTACACTTAGAAAATGAACACACAGAAGGCAAGAGCTTTAGATGGAAAACTGACCATAGTGAAACAACAAAACCTATCTATTCAATCTTGAAAGTCGAGACCACCGACAAACCAGATCTTGACAAAATGACTGCAGCCGACTTTCCTGCTACATTCTCATAGTTCAAAGAAGGAAGTCGGCCGATTAATGAAGCTAAAGCACCAGAGTGGCTAGATGAAAAAGTGAAAACCAAAGAGGTTGACATTTCAAATGACGACTGATCCATTCCCAACCCCCTATGCTGATGAAATCTTGAATGAAGTTGCAGGCCATGAATGTTATTCATTCATAGATGGATTCTCAGGATATAACCAAGTACCCATAGCAAAAGAAGATCAAAATAAGACAACATTTGTCTATGAATTTGGTTCCTTTGCTTATAGAGTTATGCCTTTTGGGTTAAAGAATGCACCTGCATTATTTTCCCGAATTGTTGTCAAGACTTTCCAAGAATACATATATAAGACCATGGCAGTATACTTCGACAACTGGACTATATACTCCACCTTAAAAGATCACTGCAAATGGCTTCGACTTATGCTGGAGAGATGTCGACAGATTCAACTCTCCCTGAACATAAAGAAATGTATCTTTATGACTCCCATAGGCATACTCTTAGGGCATATTGTCTGTAAAGATGGTATCAAGGTCGACTTTGCCAAAATTAAAATCATCCTCGACCTGAAACCACCAATAAAACCTAAACAAGTTAGGGTGTTACTTGGCCATATAGGCTACTATATAAAGTTCATAAGACACTATTCAGATATGACCTACCCTCTGGAAGAACTACTAAAAGAAGATCAAGAGTTCAAGTGGACGGAGGAATGCCAAATCTCCTTCGACAAACTTAAAAGAAAACTGGTCGAAGCCCCCATACTCAAATTTCCAAATTGGTTGACAAAATTTCATGTGCATATTGATGCATCAGGAATCGTAATAGGAGCCATCCTAACTCAACCAGGGGATGACGGGATGGACTACCCTATAGTTTACAGCAGTCAAAAATTGAATAAGGCTGAAAGGAACTATTCGACCACTGAAAGGGAAGCCCTAGGTATGGTCTTTGCCATTCAAAAGTATTGACATTACCTTTTAGCCAACCCCTTCAAATTTTATACTGACCATCAAGATT
The DNA here is from genome assembly GCA_001517045.1 of Pseudotsuga menziesii. Lineage (NCBI taxonomy): Eukaryota > Viridiplantae > Streptophyta > Pinopsida > Pinales > Pinaceae > Pseudotsuga > Pseudotsuga menziesii. Next base: position 37,959 of record LPNX010514173.1, read on the forward strand.
TGAAGTACCTTGTCAATAAACCCCTCCATCATGGGAGAATCTGTCGTTGGCTACTTCTTTTTCAATAATTTGAGTTTGAAGTCGTGGTCCAACCAGGAAAGTTAAATGTCGGGCCCGACCACCTATCCCGTATAGACATAGGAGAGGAACCGACCGGAGTCGAAGATGACTTGCTAGATGTACATTTATTTTGCATAGAAGCAGTGCCAGAAGAACTTGAAGAAATAGCTCAGTTCTTAGAAACAGGTCAGGGACCAGAAGGTCTGGACACTAAGAAAAAACAAATCTTAGCTATGAAGGCTTCCTCTTACAGCCTTATCAATGGATTTATATACAAAATGGGGTTAGATGACATTCTCAGAAGGTGTGTACTCACCCATGAACGAGACCAAATCATGCATGAAGCACACTATGGACCTGCAGGAGGACATTTTCAAGCAGATACAACTGCGAGAAAAATCCAACAGTTGGGATTATGGTGGCCGATGATCCACATAGATTGCAAAAACTTTGTTATTCGATGTGACCGCTGTCAACGACTTGGTCGACCTCTACCGAGCACAGATATTACCTTGATATCTGTAAACTCTAGTCTCACATTTGAAATCTAGGCTATAGACTTCATAGGACCATTTCCTATCCCAGCTAAACGATCAGGTGCACGATATATTATCACGGCAGTAGAATATGTCACTAAATGGGCAGAAGCTGAACCTGTCAATACATGTTCTAGTGAGGTAGCCACTAAATTTATCTATGAAAACATCATCACTAGATTTAGATGCCCACTTAAATTGATCAGCGACCAAGGATCACACTTTATCAATAAAACCATCGACTTCAAACCCACCTACCACCAAAACCCCCTCAACTACTGCAGGTACCCAGGAAAAAGACACAGAAAAACAAAACAAGAAGAAAGAGAATCATCCTTCCAGACTTTGGATCGGCTTAAAGGATGCAAGCTCGTTGACCAACACAGAAGTTGGCCAACTCCTCAAGACTTTGGCCAAGGAAGCAAAGACAAGGACTGCACGAAAAACTAAAGAGCTCTTCGACAAAAATGCAGAACAGGTCGAGTTTCTCGGCAAATGTAGGGCTCTAGCACAATCTGTGATACCAGGCCCTATTGAAGTCGACACAGATCGACCGTTGGAAAGAGCATATCATCTCTTCAATACCATGGTATCGACCGTCCCGGCTCGTCTACAAGAAACTAAGGAAGAGCACAAGGAAGAGACTGCCTGACTACTACTGGCACATCACACTGCCTTCTCAGAGGCATACAAAGTGCTACAGGAAAACATGGAGGAGTCTATCATTACCGAAGAAGTCTTAAGATACTGGCCTACTCACTATGGGAAAGTCTATCAGCATACAAGACAGACTCATCAAGGCATTCAGGCTTTGGAGAGTAGGAAGACGACAGAGGCAGCACTCAGGCAGACGATAGAAGAACAGATTGTGCTGGAGACAACCAAGCTACAAAAGCTGGAATGAGAAGCACACCAGTGGGTCCAACAAGCCCTTCCAAACTTAGAGAAATTTGACATCATCTTCCCATAGATGAAAAGACTCATCGACACAGCTGACGAACAGAACCAGATCCTGGGCCCCAACATGGAGAAGATTGCGGAAGTCCCACTCTCCGAAAAGATGTCGGTCCTGTCACGCTTAACTACACTAACGATCAACATCCAGAAAGATTTGCAGAGTTGGACAAATTTTCAGCATCACCTTGCCATCACCGCTCCGGCCATTGTCAAGATCTGCGTTCAGAAAAGACCAACCATTCGTCTGCACAGCCCCCCACAATAGCATTTTGGAAGAGTCTAACAAATACACTTTTTTTTTTTTACCTATCTGTTTCTTCGGGATGAAGAAACGTTTTGTTCGTGGGGGAGATGTAAAAGGAGCAAGTCGACATAATTCGACTTGAACGAAGACCGACTTAGTCGATGAGCCGGCTAAATCGATGAGCCGACTTAGTCGATCAGCCGACTAAGTCGGTCGGCCGACTAAACTAGAAGATTAAGTCGGCTAACTAAAAGTCATGTCGCTTCACCGAACCGACAGGTAGTTATTCTGTAACTATTTGTAAATTGTCTATATTAGGCTGTTGAGCCAAATGAGAACTCAGTTCAGTTCTCTACCTTGTATGAACTCATTGCATTAATATAATCCATTTTCCTATATGTTCTTGTCTCATGTCTCTGATTTATAGATATATATGTTTTAGTATGTATTATTGGTAACCTTATGTGATCTGTAAGATTACAACAGTACTGCTGTAGCTTGTTTTATTAGCTGGTTGTACCAGAAAGGGGTATGAGTGACTAGGCTAATAGGAAAATACACATAATCCCCTTCTTGAGAATTTGAGAGGTTGCAAAGGGTGACTACCATAGAGTCTGGTGGATACTCTAACTAGGTTATGCCTCACCCCATTGGACACTTATTAAATATTCTTTAGCACTCATTGCAAGAGAGCTTGTCTTGTCATGCCAAACCCAAAAATTTTCCCACTGCCTAAATCACTCATTAATAAATTAAAATTGACCAACAAGACAACTGCAATACTTACACGACACAACAACATACCATATCACAAGAACTCCATATTCGTTGTCATTAGTCTATGCTATTATTCATGTTTAAATAAATTATACAAATGTTGTGAATGGTGTCGTTATTCAAAGTTGTTGCTATAATTAATTTGTAGCGTTTTGTTGTAAAATGTTAAATTCATTTCACATTAACTCATAGATCATTTTCTTTTCTTAGATTAGAGACCTTAGATTTTATTTTTACAGGGACCACCCCCTTGGCTTCGCTAGGAGTTTACCTACACGGAGGAGGTAAGTATCAGGTGAAAACACTTAGCTCTAGATTCCCCCCAAGGTCACACAGTGACATGAAGATTTCTACCATGTGACCCGAGGTGTGAATTAGGTGAAAACATGAATGTAAGATAATACAAATTACTAAGAAAACTTTTAGCGACAAAAATAACTCATGACAACATGCTGTAATAAAGCAGTTGACATAGTGATTTTTTTTCTAAGACCTTGGAAAACCCCTTAGGGGAAGAACCAGTCACAAGAGAATTATTTATTGATCTTGAATAAATAATTTCATAGAGAATACAACAATATAACAACATTGTACTTGGAACAATAGATACACTAAGACTTATCTCAGAAAATAAAACTTCATTGATTTTTGTGTGTAGCTGTGTATGGACCCCTTCGTTAGTAAACATCTTCTTAGAAAATGTGCACACTAAAACCTAGAATTTTTTCCTTTTCTCAGAACATCCTATATGACGTCCCACATAGTAGGAAACCATTTTGGAAATTGTTCCCACCACTCTACCTCGATATTTGTGCACTATTAGACTATATGAATTCCAACCGAGAAACAAATATACTATACGAACTCTAGTCAACTATTGTACATAATTTTGTAGATTTTATTGGGAAATGTAGCTCCTAAACTTAGTACATCGTGCTCTTCTCCCCCCCCCCCTCAAAAAATGATCCCACTCTTAATATTGTATGGAAAACATTTAATGCGTAGTTTTCCTAGAAGTGCATGCCCTCTTTTCTAGCCTCAGTATGCATTCTCCTCCCTTAGAAAATGCGCCCTCCTTTTTGAACTCATGCCTTATTTATCTGCTATATTTTTCCTCTCTTCAATCAACTCAACCTCTCTTGGAATGCATGCCAAATGAGTCTCATGAAATCTAATTATTATTAAATTAGGGTAACTTCCATGTCTTTTTCTATTTTAGGGACATGATCAAATATTGTCTCACAAGATCGATGGAAATGAGTTAATATCAAGTTCACTTAAATTACTTAAGTGAGAACTATATTAAATCACATTTTTATTTGAAAGGTCACTTGACCCTAAAATAATAAAAAGTACAACTCACTTTAATATCATAAAGTCATTTTCACAAAGTCTCCTTACAAACACATATTATAAAGTGACGTTATGTCATTTAATGACACCCCTTGTGCTTAGAACCCTACACCTAAGCACATGGTGCAGAAGTACCTCTGAGCTACCAAAACTAACAAATAGATACCCTTTTGGAATATACTTAAGACTTGGTAGACTAAAGGGTTTGTAGACAATTTTGCAGTTCGCTTATCTTATGACTAACAAGAAATATCACCTTGCGCCATCCTAAATTTATAGGATATAGGTATTTGTCCTGTTAACTCAAAAAATCCCTCAATGAGCTCTATGTGACCTACACCACCCAAAGACATCTATTTCACTACCCTCATTTGACCCCCACACCCTTGCAAAGGCTAAAAAACATGAAGAGGGATTAAAAACCCCAAAAAAGAGACAAAATAGCTCTCATAGGGGCTAAAACCTCCAAAAAGGGGCTAAAACCCCTCAAAGGAGCTTAAAACCCCCAAAGGAGCTAAGAATTGGGTGAAAGGGGCTTAAAGCCCAAAAAAGGGACTAAATCCTTAACTAAGGGCTTAAAACCCTAAATCTCAAGAAAAAACTATAAATAGAGGGGTGGGGGTCACTCTAAAAACACTCCTCTCCCTCTCATTATGCTTTCCGTGTGAGTTCCTTGAGACCCTTTGCCTCTCAAGTAATTCACCCCATCTCCTCCATAGCTCCACAAGCCAAGAATCCATCCCATAGAGAGGTGCTTCCAAATTTAGGGCATGGTGGCCCATTTCCACACAAGGGGCTGAAGGTATAACCATTTATTTTTGTAAATAGTTTAGTTTTATGGATTATTTTGTTTGCAGGTTTATGTTCTCATAGTTTGTTGTAGGTTCTCCTCTGATTTCCTATGGCCATCTCTCAATTTTCTAACAAGTTTCCTCCAAGATTTCATGGCTCAAAGCTAACAGTTCTTTGTAGGGTTTTATTTCACCCACAGGAACCCTACCGTTCTGTCCTATAGAAGGAAGGTAGTTGTTCCTACTCATATCTAGGGAGAAATCCCTACTATAGATTTGGCGACCATACGAGGTCAATCCCACAGGATCCCTGGGTTGTTTTTCAAGTTTTTCAATAATTTTTTTGTTTTCTTAACCTAGTTGAAATTTCTATTGAATATAGTTTTGATCTTTCTTTAACTATATTTACGTTCACAATCGAGCCTCCTTAAGGAAAAACCAATCCTGTTCGGCCACAGTACAAGTTACTGTCGGTCGTTCCCAGCTCAGGTTTCAAAATTTTCCTGTTTTTGGGCCAAGTTGCTCTTATCGGGATGAAAGGTGCGACCAGGTTGCTCATTCGGCCCTAAAAGGTGTGACTTCCCTCTCAAGAGACATATTGCTCCTATTTTCATTTTTTGAGCGACCCCCTCAACTAATTTTGGGAAAAATTAGTGACCCCCTTGCTACATTTGCCCCAAAAAGGGTGATCTGTCTCTTAGATTTAGTTTTTTAAGCTGTTTGGATTGTTAGTGCAGCTTAGTCACCATTGTCCAATAGCCTGTTTCCATCTGCATACAATCTATGTAAATTAATGATATATTTTATTGGTTATTGATGTAATGAATATGTTTTAAGGTTTGGATAAATTACTGTAGGTTAAATTTCAATTTTTAAATAAGTATTGGAAATTAACCCCTTGCCTAGCCCTTCCTCCTCTACCTAGTCATCACGCTTCGCAGTATTCTGGGATAAGACAAAGGGTAAATCTTGTATAGTAATAGGAAATTCACTTGTGATTTCTTTAGACCACTAAAAATGGGTGAACTGGAAGGTAGAGGGGGTGGTAGGCCCAAGGGGCCTCACAACGTTTGTGTTTTCCCTGTTGATCGACCTTGCACTCGGAGAGTGACCTGAGGATCTATGGATTGGCTTAGTCCCATTGTGTTGAGAGCCCATCACTCTTTCCTTGTCGAAGAGGAATACAGGTGTAAGGTAGTCACCTAGTAAGTCTACCATAGTTCAGTTTCATTTGTGGTATGTTTAAAATTTTTTGCTTAAATTTTATTGGTTTCATAACAGGTTACCCATTTTGTAAGTTCTGTAACAAACCAGAAAATCTCTACAAAATATTCATAAACCATAAAATAAGTCACCAAATGAAAACATAAAATAATAAAAAATAGACAAATCCTTCATACATGGGACATGCACACAACCACATCAAGTAAGACAACCAAACTTAGTTCATGACACTGAGCCATCCATTAAAATCTATCAATTTACACTAATTCAAACAATTGCAGTCTTTGAGGACATAAGTCCCTAACGGCCTTAACCATGGGAAGTACTTGGGATCAGCCCTAAAACTCATTGTGAGGATTACCACGGGAACCTCAAAGTAGCTGGTCATTGAGAGGAATTTCCAAGCAAAACAGGCAATGACCCCTACCAATTGACTAGCACTCCCATGAGGAAAAATACAAGAATTGTCTCTTAGCAGTCTTGGTGGCCAAGTGACCACCTGAAAGCCAATAGGAAGCCACTGAAATTGGGATCCAGAACATCATTACTAGATTTCACCACCTGATCTACCAACTAGACATAATTGATCCCCCATGCTCTTCTTCATACCTAAGAGGCGATCCACCACAGTTCGGGTCCTTGAACCAACATCGTCGAGACCACTCTCGACGACCCTCTACATCGTCAAAAGGCCACACAACCTCTGACTAAGACTCAAAATCATATCAATATGAGCCATATTTACACACTGTGCCATCTATCCCCATGGCTGGTGCAAACCCGAATCCATTGTATGACTTGATCATTGGTAGTTGACCCATATCCATACCTCACACCACCACCAACACCCCTGCAGGTGGTCCTATCAATGCCATATAGACTGTCATAAGTCAGCTACCTCCACCCATACTTACTAGTCAAACGGTCCCACCTATCATACATGGGGGCAGTCGTACTTCCGCTCACACTGTCCCTCCTATCATACCTAGGGGCAGTGGCCTTTCTACTCACACTGTCCCGCTTACCATATATGGGGGTAGTGGCCCATCCACAACTGTGTCACTAGTACCCCCAGCCATGTAGGTACATCATGTTCATGCAAACCCCACCACCATTGCTGGTCTATCACACATTAGCCTTGGGTCAAACCTCTTCTTCATGGTACATCTCAACCTACCTGATTTGGCTAGGCTAACCAATGACCCCATCTATCATCAAGCCTTTTGGCCTCCCATGCCAACCAAGGTCCACTTAGACATCCCTAAGTTTAAAGGGAAAGCAGGGAAGTGCCCCCAAAAACACATAATGATGTTTCACATATGGTGCTCATCAAACAACATCGTAGATGATTTGGTCAGACTCATATTATTCCAATGCACCCTCACAGGTGTTGAAGCCAAGTGGTACCTTGAGCTACCACAAGCCAAGTACCCACATTAAACTCCTTGGCCTTTATGTTCCTGCAGTATTTCTAGCTCCCCATCAGATATGATGAAGGAGTGGAAATATTGTTATATTTCCACCAAAACACTACAACCCACATCATCGACCACATCCACAAATGGAGGCAACGTCATAGCTTGTGCAAGATCAAGCTTGATGACAGGATATTGCTGGACTAGTTCTTGAAAACATTGCTGTCACCTATAGCCAAGGATGTCACCTCCAAACGTCCCAAAATAGACGAAGACGCAATCTTGAAGGCACAATAGTTTGACCTCATTTATGCATAATATGGATACCTCTACACCATCATTCTAGACGCTCCTCATGAAGGCACCTCCTACCAGGATGCATTGGGGGCATCCCACACCGTAGATGGCATCATAGGTTCTGTCTCCCACAAATCATAGCATTGTCTGAAACCACCCACGATGCCACCACAACTAGGCAACACCCCTAGGATGTGTCCTACCCAAACCAAGCTCCTGACTATGCAAGATCTATGTCTCAATTCGGACCTATAATTTCCTATGCAAAACCTGCGCCACAATAGTAGACCCATGCACCTACTTGGCTGGTACAACAATATGTGGGACAGATGCCCACATTTGTAGCACCCCCAACCCCCCAAGTATACTATGCACCACTAGTGCAATCAACTAAAACCCCTTCCCCATTTTTTCCTTCTCTTTTTAGATAAGTGTTTGCACAACAAAACTGTCCCACCCAACCATCCCCTAATAACCAACAAGGGAAATCTAGAAACAACCGAGTAAGGAATAAATACAACAACCAATTGCAAGGGGGCGGTCAACAACCAAATCCTCCCAACAACGGTGGGGAGAACTGACTAGTTCAAAACACCCAGTAACCAAACCAACCTAGATGCAAAGCTCTGTTATGCACGAATCAACCATGTAAACTAAGTGATGTCTACGAGCACTATACACTCGAGTTCCCCTTCATGGGTTGCGCTAAGCAGGCCATTCATAATGAAGTTCAACATGCTACCAATACAGCATCCCCAGCTCAACCCAACCTGGCACCACCAGGACCTCCACCCATGGTGCTCCAAAACCCATTACTAGTCCAAGGACTGGTAGCAACTGCACTTGCTTCCCAACCCAATCCCACCGCTCCGGGTGCACCTTCGACAGCAGAAACAGGTGTTCAACACTTTCTATCCTTGACAACTGAAGAGGTTAATTTACAGACCAGATGAAATCAGTACAGAACCAACACCAAACCCGTTGACCCTTCAGTGGCATCCATGTAAAAAAAACAATACACCTCTTCATTTACCCCCTTTTACCCCACATCCCCACATATAGCGAGTTTCCAACAACGTCACAGCTAGAGCTGATTTAAGCTATAGCATCATGGATGACTTGGCCCAAACACCTACGACTATGTCTGGTCTTGAGGTGCTTAAAAATTTCACAACACAATAGAAATCCTTACTAGCCACCCTTGGTGCTATAGACCCCTCTGATTCCAAGTTTATCACATTCGACACAGAGGACGGCAAACCTCGGATGCCATCAACCATTGCCTTCCAAATCTCAGTATCCATTCGGAATTTAGTCGTGCACTGGTGCATCATGGACAAGGTGGCATCCACATGTGTTATGTCAACCTTTGTCTGGCAGGAGCTTGGCCCCCAATTCTGCAACCATCCACTACTACTTTGTGGGATTATGATGGCTACCCCACTAAAGACCAAGGTTTTCTTCCACACATTCCCATCACATTAGCTGGGAAAACAATATTGGTTGACATAGAAGTTTTCAATTTTGAGTTGGACTATAATATTCTCCTCGGAAGAAGTTATATGTATGCCATGAGAGCCGTAGCATTAACTATTTTCTGTCTCATGATGTTCCCTCACGACGGGAAAATCATGACAGTTGACCAACTAACTTATCACGATCTGCAAGGGCTAACTGCACCAACCAATTTTATCCCTATGATCAATACCATCGATCCGCAAGGGCTAACTGCACCCACCAATGTTATCCTTGCGGCTAACACCATGGTCGACAACATACCAGCCTCCTCATTATTGAATGTGGGCCCTGGGTTTTTGGTTGATACCACCATGATGGCTTCCTTCCCCTTAGTGTCACAACCAATGACACCAAATGAGACTGTGGATTTGTGCATGCTCTCATCTAGCACTAGTACATGTAACGTCCCCAACCTTCCGACCGATGAAGAGGATGCTACTATACGTCAAATCATCCCGACATTTAGCCCCATGAACATGAACATACATACATATAGTGTTGAAGCATGATACTTTAAATCATAAAACATATTATGAAGCATAATCATTCATTATACACAACGGAAGAAAAACATATCAATCAACACTTCATGCGTATATAGATAAGCATTTAACATGTACTTCATCATTCATCAAAGTTAAATATGATTGCAGACGCAAGTTAGGAAAGAATAATTATCTTATAAAGAGCTTGGTCCGCAACCAGCTACGTCACTGCAACGTTCCACCCAACCATAGGCCCGCGTGATCCTTAATTTCTCAGCAACGTTTCCACCCCCGAGCCGGGCATGATTCCCCAAGGAATAAGGAACTAACAGGCTTACATGTAGCCAAGGATAACAACACCACTAGGGTACAAAGTTCATCCAAGCCAACACAGTTGGGCTTATCAGTCGAACAACAGATTAGCCAAGCCAACAAAGTTGGGTTTGTCAGGGCATCCAGGAGCTGGGAAAGGATAATGCTAAGCTGGTGCACCAACACCAGAATCAGACTGGCTTCTAGAATACCCACACACACCCAACATAAGGAAATCAATACTTTCTCTACAACGTAGTCCCTCAGACCCTGATCTCCCTTCCAATGCTATTTAGGGGTTGTGGAGAAGAAGACCAGCTCAATGATTCTATCTGTGTGGTTCTCAACCCACCAGGTTTATCAAGCACCCCAGGCCCTCATTCACCACTCCAATGTAGTATGAGGACAAAACCACTGCATGCAAGCAGCCAAACACCTATTCAAATTTTACAGGGGAAAAACAAAGTCCAACAGAATGTAGGTATTCACAGCATTCTTCAACCGATATCACCATAAAAAGGGAAAATACAGCCAAGCAAATCGTGGGAAAACAGCAGCCCAATACAACTAGGAACCCACAACACACAAAACCCACTGCAGTCACTGGGAAAGCTTACATAGACCAGGAATGAGAAATACCAGACTTCCAATCTCTATGTGAAAGACAAAACGCAACCCACGAAACTATGGACACAATTACAACCACAATTTCAACGATGAAAATAACAGGACAATACGCTACCTGATAAACATCAAAAAAGACACAAAACTCTACGTGAATCAAAGGAGAGAAAACAATCCACCAACCCTCGAATTCATGAGGCAGAGGAGAACCAACATCCTCGTAGGCCAACAATTTTTGCAAAAAAGGGAACGTGAACCCCCAACAATCGGAATGTGGAACCTTTAAATCAGTCCACGTGAAGAAACTGAACATCCATGATCGGGGTAGTGGACATGCCAACAGATGCATCATGGAGAGAGATTGAGCGGGTGTGGGCATGGTTTTCCTACTAGCCAATCGCTGTCCCAACTAACAATGGAAATACTTAAGGGTGGTGGTGACACATGGCTTTCCCCCATGATTCAATGCCCA
>LPNX010514173.1:49941-78611 GCA_001517045.1 Pseudotsuga menziesii
TCTGGAACTAGAAAATGCTGCAACAAACTTGCTGGATGTTGATGCTCAACCTTTACCTGTTGACATTTCATGAACCTTGAAATGTATTCAGCCATGTCCTTTTTCATTCCTGGCCAAAAGAGATGCTTTCTAGCTATAGCAATTGTCTTCTGATATCCTGGGTAACCAGAATATGGAGCTTGATGGATTTCATCCATAACAAATCTCCTCAAATATGCTACATTTGGAATATAAATTATTCCTTTATAAATGAGAATTCCATCTTCTTCCAATTTATATCCCTCATACCTCTTCTCAAGACTTTGCTGCTGCAATTTGTCTTTTACCTGCTCATACAATTCATCTTCGGCAACATGATTAACAATCTGTTGCCTCAATTCTGATTGGAAAATACTAAGAGATGCCACATGCATTTCCTATACCTTCTGACTGAGTGCATCAGCTACCTTGTTCTCCTTTCCTTTTATGTGCTTGATTTTGAAATCAAAATCACATAAAAATTCCATCCATCTTGCTTGCTTAGCATTCAGAGTAGGCTGATCAAACAAATACTTAAGTCCTTAGTGATGTGTTCTGAGCTCAAATCTTCTACCCATCAAGTAATGTCTCCACATCTTGAGAGCATTTACTATGGTTGCAAGCTCAAGATCATGAGTGGCATAGTTATTCTCATGCTCCTTCAGATTTCTTGACTCATAACATATCATGTGGTTATCCTGCATAAGGACTCCTCCAAGCCCTTGTCCACATGCATCGGTACATACCAAAAAATCTTTCTCTGGGTCTGCAACTTTCAATACCAGTGCACTGGTGGGAAGGTTCTTCAACCACTGGAAGCTTTCTTCACACTTCGAAGTCCATTCGAACTTTACACCCTTCTTTTGCAAAGAAGTGATGGTATGTGCAACTTTGGAAAATCCTTCAATGAATCTCCTATAGTATCTTGCAAGTCCCATAAAAGATCTTACATTCGTCACATTTCTTGGAGTAGGCCAATTCATAATGGCTTCAATCTTTTCAGGGTCTACTGATATACCCTCTTTTGAGACAATGTGACCCAAATACTGAATTCTATCCCTGTAGAAGTCACACTTGCTCAGATTTGCATACAGCTGATGTTCCCTGAGCACTTGTAATGTCAATCTCAAATTCTCTTCATTTCTTCCTCATTCTTAGAATAAACAAAAATATCATCAAGGAAAACAAGAACAAACTTGTCCAAATACTTACTGAAGACACTGTTCATAAGGCACATCAATGTAGTTGGTGCATTTGTGAGACCAAATGGTACCACTACAAACTAATAATTTCCATATCTTGTCTTGAAGGATATCTTATGAATGTCTTCATCCTTGATTCTCACCTGATGGTAACCAGAACTCAAGTCGATCTTGGAAAATACCTTTACTCCTCTCATTTCATCAAAGAGGTCATCAATCCTAGGAAAATGATATTTATTCTTCATAGTAACCTTGTTCAACTGTCTGTAATCAATACATAACTTGAGTGTACCATCTTTCTTCTTTACAAACAGAACCGGTTCTCCCCAAGGAGACACACTCGACCGGATATACTTATTTTCCAACAACTCTTGTAGTTGCATCTTCAACTCTAGCATCTCCAGTGTACTCGTCTTGTAGGGTGTCTTGGACACTGGTTCTATGGCACAAGTTCAATGGTGAAATAAATGTCCCTCTTTGGAGGAAGTCCTAGAATCTTATCAGGGAATACATCCTTGAATTCCTGTAACACCTGATAGTCCTCCAACCTAGGAGTTTCATCTCCTGCTGGTTCTAGAATATGAGATGCATACAATTGGCAACCTTTCCTACAAAACTTCTTCAATTGCATTGCTAAAACCTGTCTTGCTGAAATTACCTTTGGAATACTCTTCACAACTATTGGGTTTCCTACTTCATTGGTGCATTCAAAAGTCTTGTTATAACAGTCAAGCTTCACTCTGTGAGCTTCTAACCAATCCATTCCAATGAGAAAATCATAGGAACCAAGCAGTAGAACATTCAGATCTACACAAGCGTTCAATCCATTCATGACAAATGGGCATTTCTCTACATGTCACTGAATTTTCTCTTAGTCCCAGTGGCTAGCTGAACTAACCAAGATTTTCTCTGGTTTACCTTCTTAAAAGCACAACTCTCCACTACCCTAGAACTGACATAACTGTGAGTAGAACCAGGGTCAATCAAAATAGAAATAGATTTGTTGGTCTCCTATTTTTGACTGTCCACTACAACATTTTTTAGCCAAAGTCTTATGAAACCACATAATAATCAGTTTGTTAATGTTGATTTGTACATGGTCATGCCTTTATGGAGATCAATGTTGATAGATTTTGGTAAAGTGATTTTTTTAATTACTTATTTCTTACTTTACCTTGTTTTATGTATAAAATTGGGCTTTTAAACCTCCATTTAAATGCTTGGTCAATTAATGGGTCGTTGTTTCTTTTGTGCAGTGGTCTCGACGCTCCGAGGAAGACTTATGCTGGCTGAACTAGTGATTTGGGGGATTCTCTTGGATTCACATCACCTTCCAAATGCTGATGAAGATTACTCAGGTGTTGTTACCCTCCATTTTTAGCAATGTATGGATCTCAAGCAATCTGGCAAAGTGGCATTCCCGTCCTTGATCAGGAACCTGATTTCGGGCTCAATTTCTGAGCGATCGGTTGGGAGTTACTCAAAATGGTTCGAAACCCACTTCACAAATGGCCTTGTTTACCCTTAACCATGGGAATTTTTCAAAATTTCTCAATGAATGTGGAGAAATCCTTTCTGGAACAGACATGGTTTTGCCAGATTTGGTGTTGGCCGTTTTCTGGGTAGTTGCTCAAATCTCTGCATTCTGGGATGGATCTTGCCCATCTATCCATGTATAAATAAATCCTGAGAAGGGAGGATACTTAGAAAAGACTGTAAACTCCCTTTTATCAATATATCTAGTATTTATCTTCTTTTGAAGTTGTGATTTAAGACTGGAAGGCGTTGAGGGTAGGGCCCCCTTCAACACCAATCCTTGGTATTTTAGTATTGTGCATTTTACAGTAGTAGAGTAACGTTTTCTTCTTTTGACAGTGTTTTCAGAAATATTAATGGTTTTTCTCATCTATGAATTGAAATCGAATGCATGCCTGCAGGTCATTAGTTAATCTCATTTGCATTTTGATCTAGCGCAGAGAATAGATTTAGAAGTGATCTGTATTTAAAATCTCTTTTGGTTTTTAGTGTGAGTTTCTTATTAATGATTACGGAAATGATGAACTGTGTGATAACTTTGCTTTGATTTATTATAGAATCGATTGAGAGTAAATTGAAATTTCACCTTTCCTTTGCTGCCAGCATTAAAGAGATCATTGAATGGTTACAGGATTGGTTTATAACTCCTTTTGTTCATCGAATTTGCAAAGCTGTAGGGTGCTTTTATTGTGTTGAGAACAACATTTGCCATATTTGTAAAGTTAGCAGAGGATTTAAGACTTTAATCCATAGAGTATTTAGGGTCACGCAGGCTTTTGGATTGGTCATGTAAGGATTGGAGCATGCTTTTGTTCGTTTTATGAGCTGTAACCAACTTCAAACAAAGTATTGTAGTCCATTAAGGATTTGACAGTGTTGTCTTTATGGTATGAAACAGATTTTGCAAGACAGGTAAATAAACTTGAGTGTGTAGTTTTGAATAACCTTAGCATAGGGTGCAGATAGAATATGCTTGACACCAACAACAAGCTAGATTTCAGTTTGCGAATCATTTATGAGTGACATAGAATTTAAGAAGAGTCAGACTTTGTTTCCATAGTTGCTTGAGGGTGACAGTGGTTTAAAGACATTAGATCATGTAGGGTTAAGAGTGGAGTTTTTAAGTCAACTGAACAGATTCACTTTGAAACTAGGCATTTATTCATTCAGCTCTTTCATTTGTAGAATAGTTTATTACTGTAGCTGAGTGTAAACTGTTGAGTGCTTTAAAATATTGCTGTAGTTTAAGGGTTTATTTACTTACCTAGTAGGTTGTTTTATCTTAGAAATAAATCATAGTGTTGCAATTTGATATTGTTTTGCAAATGGTTGTAGTTTAATACTGTTTTGATAGACTGCTGTAGTTTAGAATTTCCTTGGAAGATTAGTATCATTTTTGGAAGATTTCTATAGGTTGTTGTAGGTCATATTGAGTTTGACAGTTAGCAAATTGGTTTCCTTTGCTTTATGACAGACTTAGGGGTCCTTAGCATAGATCATCGAGGACAGCAATAGTTTCATTTATTTCATTTTCATTTGAAAGTAGACTAGAATTCTTATCAGCGCGAGAATTAAGACTACCTTGCTTGCACATATAGTGTAGCAGCTCGAAGTTTACGCACCCTGGTTGACAATTAATCGAAGGTAAATTAACTAGTGATAATTTTACCCAACATTTTGGCGCCGTTGCCGGGGAGTTGCTCCAAGGTAAGCTGGTATTTTGCTCATTTTTTTTTCTCTTCGAATTTGTTCAGGTAGATAGGTTTTCTGGTACATTACACAACAAGGTGGAGGGGAAACGTTAAGACGCAAAGACGAATTCACTATGGGATTCCCATGGTGTAACAGCCTGCCGCATCCACTTTAGTGGGCTGCCCCAAACCCTTGTTGTTTCCTTCTTGCAAGTGTGTTTGTTTTTTTTACATGTTTGATTTATTTTGCTACAAAAAGTGTGTTTACTTTCTTGTAAGGTGTGTTTACTTTCCGCAATTCAATTTTTTGCAAGTGTGTTTTTCTTTTTGCAAGTCTGGGTGTGTTTACTTTTCGCAATTTAATTTAGAGTGTTTTATTTTATGCAAGAGCAGCGTGTGTTTGATTGGCGTAAATATGTTTTTACTGGTAGATAGTCTTGATTAGAATCATTTAAAACACATTTAAACCAAATAAAATAAAAACTTGGGTGCTGTAAGAACCCCAGACACTGACCCTTGTGCAATACATGAACAAAACAACCGACAGAAATGGATGCAGAAGTAACCGTCAATTTGGGAAAACTTTCTCAAATCCTAGCTGCAGTTGGGAGTTCCTCTTATCAGGTAGAACACATACTGACAGCAGTGAAGCGTTTATCTACCTCTCCTGACATAACAAATGAACCAAAATCCCAAGAGCCACAAAAAGACATTCCTTGCCAAATTGCAGAGGAAATTGACAATTTGGATGTTACATCCAATGGAAAGCAGCTGAAAATTGAGGAGGTATCAGTAAATCCTCTATGTACTTCTGAAATCAATCAATCAGAAGAAGGGGATCTACCTGATATGATGAAGAAAGGTGAGTACCAGGACTACTTAGAAAGTTGGTTCCAAGCGGCAACCAGACCACAACACCATTTCCTCCTTCAACATCTTTTGTTGCAGAAGCAAGTAAGTCGGTTGGTTCTCCATATCCAGGTAATCATTGCAACAAATTTTTCATATGTGGATAAAGGTATATTTTTAATTTTACTTCGTACTTGGTTACATTGGAAGAATTCCTATACTTGAATAGAAATGTTTTCTTTCTTTTTAGGTAGAATAGGAAAATCTGTAATAAATAAAAAAGTTGCATGTTTAGTTTAGAAATTAATGCAACTTCATTGTTTTTTTTTCTTTTCAATAAAATGATAAGATCTTTAACCAGAATTTATACCTTCTCTCCAATCCATATTTTCAGAAAATTTATTATGACAACAGCTCATAGCCTATGCCAGAGGGTAATATGAAATTGTGACTGTTCTGTAAACATAAGACCAATTGGTGATGGACAGGTTACATTTGTGGTAATCAACATTGGTTAAAGGTATATCACAAACCTCTTTTTAAGCAAGAGTTCCTTCATAACATGAGTCAGCAATTGGAACTAGAGCTGGTAGGGGAAGAAAGGATTTCTTCATCTCTTACTCTCTCCCAGTACCATTCAATAAAATTGTTTTTGTATATATGTACAGGAATTTGTTTTATTAGATTTCTTTTTGAAGGATGCAGATATTCTTTTCAGGTTCAGGAAGTTTTGAAAACAACAGGGAAGTCTTTTGTTATTATTTTTATTTTTCAGCCATTGATTGTTCTTTGCAAGGGACTGTGTTAATTTGGTAATTTCTAAGCTGCACTGGTAATTAGAATGTCTGTATCATGTAAATATATGTGTGCTGTCAGGTTTTTCAGAACTGTCCTTGTTATTCATATGAGTACTTATCCACCAGGCATTGCCTACATCAGTGCTTTAAGCTTCAAAAGAGGTTTTTGCTTATGAACTTATGGGTTGCTAGGACTATTTGACTTAGTTTCACACTAGATGGAGTGAGGGGATTGTTTTTAGTAACATCTATGGGCATTAAGTTATTTTTTTTAAGTCAGGCATCATTTTGGAAAAGGTATCCAGGACTGGGCAGTCTGGGGGTTATTATCTATTGGCTTCAATAATATCAAGTACATATATATACATTGTTGTGCAGCCACTTTATGACTTTCACTTTCTACAGTTGCAAAGGTTAGTTGTTCATATGGGAAAATTTTTATAGGCATGTACAAAGAATACTCTTCCAATTCTGATATCATCCCACTCCTAGATGGTTCTCAGAGCTGCTCCCCCACTCATCTATGCTTGAGCAAATCATAAATTTTATCTTTAAGATGAAATCGAGACAAGGGCCTCTGATACAAAATGGGTGTAAGAGGTTAACCCGCCAGGATACTGAACAGGTCCGCTCGCAGCGGGTACCGACCTGTGGTATAAACAGGCAAACCCATCAGGGTGCTGAACAAGCCTGTTGGCAATGGGGCATCTTCCTGGGGAAGAAGCTTCTTAGATGTTACAGTTACCCCACCGGAGTACTGAACGGGCTCGCTGGCAGTGGGTTCTGACTCTAATATCTCCTTTAACAGCCTCATCTATACTTGTCTGTATGAACAATGTACCTATGTAAAGGTAAAAGAGAGGTCATAAGGGTGGTTAAATAAAATTTAAATAAACTCCTTGAAAAAGTCAAATGATAGCCAGTTGATAATCATTTCCAGCTGCTCTGTATTTTGGGTTACCTGATTCTTTTGGAAAGAAAAGGGGTTTATGCCTGATATTTTCTAAGTCTATATAGCTGAGAATTTCAGTACAGTTTTTTGGCACTACTCAAACTATCCTGTGTGAAGCTTGGTTAAAGAGGACCACTATCCCATTAGCTTCTGTTAATATTCCTTTTGTCTTGTGGCCTATGTCCTGGTGGAAACAGTTCTGCATGAATGACAAGAATGAAGTTTGCATTTATGATTGTTTGAGCATTGTAGTTACATAGGAGTAAGGGTGATTGATTGAAGTTGGCATTCCGATTGTTTGTTTTGTATTGTTAATAGAAATTGATTTCATGACATAGTTTAGTTTCCTGTGCAATCAGGTGCAGCAGCAAGCTGGAAACAAGGTAATTATGTCACAAAATTGTTGAAGGTCAAACAAATTTTAATCCAGTTTGCTTGCTTATTAACTCATTTGAGTGGTGCATATTGGGAAAGTTAATGGTTTAACATCACTGTGTGGGTTCATTTACTTCAATAGCACAACCGCTGCTCAAGATGATGGTGATTACTACTATGCTGGTAATTTTTGTTTATATTTATCAACCTGAAAGCACTGTTGTATTTTACATTTGTTGAAGTACTAGATTGAGTGCTGGATGAAGTGCCGGAATATAAAAATTTTGCAAATTGACATGTTACATGGCAAAGGTAAGAAACCTGATAAAGGCAATGCACATGGCATGATTGGGTAAGTCTTAATTGCTATATATTAAGGATTATGATTATAATTAAATTCTTTTGCCATTACTACAAAAATCGATGAGCTATAACATTGGCATTCATTTAATTGGTTCATCACAGTTTTCCTTTCATGGTGTTAACTTGGACAATATTTCATCCTTTATTATTGATTGGCAACCTTTCATAAAAATCATAACCTTGTTTTATTGCAATTGGGGTTTTTAAGTGTTATGAGGTTAGCTATCATAATTTATGGAGACTCCTTGATAGTTATTTCATGGCTCAATTGATTGTTGGCACTTGATGTTCCTTCTCTGATGCATTGGTGCAAAGATATAAGATATTTGATCCACATGGCCCCCCAGATGATCTTCAAGCACGGTTTCTGGGAGCATAATTCTCTAGCAGATGGACTTTTTAAGAAGGCCCTGAATTTGGATTTGGACCATGGTTATTTCTCTGAGTTTTTAGATGGCAAGGCCATTAATGAGGGCCACTTTGTTCTATTTTAGATGCTGAGTTTCTCAGCTTTGTGCCATCAACTTTATGATTTGTTTTGGATCGAGTACTTCTGTTAGCAAGTTTTGCTCCTGGAACACTTCATTGTTGATCACCATAGATGTTCATCAACATATCTGACTTGCTAAATGCGGGAATGATGAGTAAAGTCTCAAGCTCAGACTTTAATTCTATCTTGGATGTATGAGACTTTCTTGCATAGGGACCTGCAAGATCTTTGGGTTGGGGGAGATGTTGGTCTCCTATTTTTTACTGTCCACTACAACATTTTTTAGCCAAAGTCTTATGAAACCACATAATAATCAGTTTGTTAATGTTGATTTGTACATGGTCATGCCTTTATGGAGATCAATGTTGATATATTTTGGTAAAGTGATTTTTTTAATTGCTTATTTCTTACTTTACCTTGTTTTATGTATAAAATTGGGCTTTTAAACCTCCATTTAAATGCTTGGTCAATTAATGGGTCGTTGTTTCTTTTGTGCAGTGGTCTTGGCGCTCCGAGGAAGACTTATGCTGGCTGAACCAGTGATTTGGGGGATTCTATTGGATTCACATCACCTTCCAGATGCTGATGAAGATTACTCAGGTGCTGTTACCCTCCATTTTTAGTAGTGTATGGATCTCAAGCAATCTGGCAAAGTGGCATTCCCGTCCTTGATCAGGAACCTAATTTTGGGCTCAATTTCTGAGCAATCGGTTGGGAGTTACTCAAAACGGTTCGAAACCCACTTCACAAATGGCCCTGTTTACCCTTAACCATGGGAATTTTTCAGAATTTCTCAATGAATGTGGAGAAATACTTTCCGAAACAGACATGGTTTTGCCAGATTTGGTGTTGGCTGTTTTCTGGGTAGTTGCTCAAATCTCTACATTCTGGGATGGATCTTGCCCATCTATCCATGTATAAATAAATCCTAAGAAGGGAGGATACTCAGAAAAGACTGTAAACTCCATTTTATCAATATATCCGGTATTTATCTTCTTTTAAAGTTGTGATTTAAGAATGGAAGGCGTTGAGGGTAGGGCCCCCTTCAACACCAATCCTTGGTATTTTAGTATTGTGCATTTTACAGTAGTAGAGTAACGTTTTCTTCTTTTTACAATGTTTTCAGAAATATTAATGGTTTTTCTTATCTATGAATTGAAATCGAATGCATGCCTGCAGGTCATTAGTTAATCTCATTTGCATTTTGATCTAACGCAGAGAATAGATTTAGAAGTGATCTGTATTTAAAATCTCTTTTGGTTTTTTGTGTGAGTTGCTTATTAATGATTACAGCAATGATGAACTGTGTGATAACTTTGCTTTGATTTATTATAGAATCGATTGAGAGTAAATCAAAATTTCACCTTTCCTTTGCTGCCAGCATTAAAGAGATCATTGAATGGTTACAGGATTGGTTTATAACTTCTTTTGTTCATCGAATTTGCAAAGCTGTAGGGTGCTTTTATTGTGTTGAGAACAGCATTTTCCGTATTTGTAAAGTTAGCAGAGGATTTAAGACTTTAATCCATAGAGTATTTAAGGTCACGCAGCCTTTTGGATTGGTCATGTAAGGATTGGAGCATGCTTTTTTTCATTTTATGAGCTGTAACCAACTTCAAACAAAGTATTGCAGTCCATTAAGGATTTGACAGTGTTGTCTTTATGGTATGAAACAGATTTTGCAAGACAGGTAAATAAACTTGAGTGTGTAGTTTTGAATAACCTTAGCATAGGGTGCAGATAGAATATGCTTGACACCAACAGCAAGCTAGATTTCAGTTTGCCAATCATTTATGAGTGACATAGAATTTAAGAAGATTCAGACTTTGTTTCCATAGTTGCTTGAGGGTGACAGTGGTTTAAAGACATTAGATCCTGTAGGGTTAAGAGTGGATTTTTTAAGTCAACTGAACAGATTCACTTTGAAACTAGGCATTTATTCATTAAGCTCTTTCATTTGTAGAATAGGTTATTACTGTAGCTGAGTGTAAACTGTTGAGTGCTTTAAAAGATTGTTGTAGTTTAAGGGTTTATTTACTTACCTAGCAGATTTTTTTATCTTAGAAATAAATCATAATGTTGCAATTTGATATTGTTTTGCAAATGGTTGTAGTTTAATACTGTTTTGATAGACTGCTATAGTTTAGAATTTCCTTGGAAGATTAGTATCATTTTTGGAAGATTTCTATAGGTTTCTGTAGGTCATATTGAGTTTGACAGTTAGCAAATTGGTTTCCTTTGCTTTATGACAGACTTATGAGTCCTTAGCATAGATCATCCAGGACAGAAATAGTTTCATTTATTTCATTTTCATTTGAAAGTAGACTAGAATTCTTATCAGCACGAGCATTAAGACTACCTTGCCTGCACATATAGTGTAGCAGCTCGAATTTTATGCACCCTGGTTGACAATTAATCGAAGGTAAATTAACTAGTGATAATTTTACCCAACAAGATTGCTCAACAACATTACCTGCAACTTCAACCACAGTTGACTGATGATATGCCTGGTGGTCCTCCAGTGCTGCATAAATTCTAGGGACTGCCCTTGCTACTTGACCCACTGTTTCTGCTCCCTGAATGTTATAAGCTGGCCTTGCACTTTCATTCTCTAGGGGACAATATCTGCGCATGTGAGGTCCTTCACATTTCCAACATTTGAGTGGACCTTTATTTTGTTGTGGCTCTTTAGGCTTTCCACCTGTCACTCCAATGGGATTATTCACTGCTTGGGATGGCTGCTTCTACTGATTCCTGAATGTAGAAGTTTTGAAACCTTTCTTTCTTTAGTCAAACTTCTCATTCTTCTCGTCCTTCCATACCTTATGGTAATCAGGTTTACCTTTGCTTTGCTCATAGAAATATTTATCCTTTCTTAGTGCTTCTTCGAGAGTTCTCAGTTCATAAAACTCAATTCTATCTTTGTAGGCTTGAGGCAATCCACTTAGAAACCATTGGATTTTTATTTTTTCATCTCTGATATACTGGACATACCTCAAAAATTCCAAGAATTTATTTGGGTATTCATCCATGGTTTGTTGTCCCAATATCAGCTCACGGAACTCCTTGATCTTGTCATCATAATACCTATCAGAAAGGTATTTCTGCCTGAAATACTTCTTGAACTATTTCCACTTCAGTTTCCTTTCACTAATCTTCTTTACCTGCTTAAAGTGTTCCCACCAAATGGATTCCCTTCCATTCAGATTGAATATGGAAACTTGTGCCTTCATGTTTCCTGAATAATCCTACACCTAAAAGTACTTCTTGATCCCAAGAAGCCAAGCTTCAGCTTCTTGTCCTGTATTTATCTCACCATCAAATGTAGGAGGTTTAGCTTTCCTAAATTCATCTCAAGAGAGATCCCTATGGTTCCTTCTTCTTTTCCTTTTATGAGAAGATGAACTTGTATCTCCACTGGATTCTTCAGAGTCAGATGATCCACTGGAAGTCCTTCTTCTTCTCCTAGTGCTACTCTTACTAACTTCTAGTCTTGATGTACCTCGTCCATTATCTATCTTTTTTTGTAAATCTGTCAAAGTCTACAATATGGAAGCATTCAACTAATGCTACTCTTCCTAGGATTTAACCAAGCTTCTCATGGTGGCTACAACCTCGGATGGTGTCCATTGGAATCTCCTTCCATTAGACTCTATGTCCTCATTTCCATTACGGACATTTTCTCCGATGGAATCTTCTAATCGCTTGTAAGACTCCTGAGCATCATACCCATCATGGGTTCTCATGACTGAACCACCTCTTACTTTACCACACTGTTCTTTCTGGAGTACTGCTCATGGAAATTACCTATAGTTCTACAAATGTGTTAGTAGCAAACTATTAGATGCATAACATTAATATAAATAAAAACTACTTACCTTTTTCTTCTAGAAATTTCATAGAACAACAATTATGTTAAAACATAGAATTTTCTCTATTTATTTTCAGCCCTTTGACCATGGATAGTTTACTGAAATATGCTGAAAACCAACTGAAAGATAGTCGAAAACTGCATGAAAAATTACTGAGAAATTCCTTCGAAAAACTCAAATTTCCTTAGGCCCTAATTGGACCTCATCCCAGCTATTCTGCCAACACTGCGGTAGTCAAAACAATTACACTTCTTATCTGCATCGACAAGCAGATCGACTATTCATCGGCGATCTGTTCGCTTACTCCTTTCCGACGTTTAGGCAGTCAAACCACTAATTCCCTACTGTGCATCGGCAGTTTGTTGGTTTATTTCTCTCTGACGTTTCGAGTCTGGAGCGATCTAACCCCCCTGAATCTACAACGGTGATGAAATTGTCTGTTCATTAGTGGTCTGTTGTTTACTCCTTTCCCACGTTTCGGTGGGTAAAATGATTAAACTCCCGCTCTATATCGATGAGCAAAACATATGTCGATTGGGTGCACAGTCAATGGCAGAAATTGTTCTTACTTCGGTTCCTGTGGGAAATCGACTAGGCTTTCGATCAGCGATGTCAACTACTACTCATCAGGCATTTCGAGGGTTGAAACTTCTAAATTTTCCCGCTGAATCAGTGAGTTACTCATATGATTCCTTCCGACACATCGGGCCCGCAGTGGTCTATTATCCTGCGTCTGTTCGACGATTCGCTAGTCTATTTTCATTTGCAATACTGGGTCCTTAGTGGTATAGCCATACGAATATGTAATGATGCTGAGGTCTACCCATCGGTGGTTTCTTTATCTAAATTTCTCTGCGGTATCGACAGTCGGACATGTTGTTCACCGGGTGCACAGTCTTTTGGGCAGCCACAATGGTGGGTTTATAGTCTTCCTTTTCCTTCCAATTGGTGATCTGAACCTTAATACTCCTTCGATGACCTTATACAAAATTTACAACATTTTCTTCGATGGCTAGGTGTCCTACGCATCGGACGGTTAGTCATCAAGCCTTCCGCAACAGCGGCCCACAATCAAAATAAGTCTTCCGCAGCTCCTGACTTTGTCGGAGGTCAGAGCCTCTAGAGGCCACGACATCAGCGCTCAGATGCACTCCCCATTAGGTGGTTAGTCTTATCGATCTCCGCAATGGCAGATGTTCAACAAACTTGGAATAGCTCATCGATTGCCACATCCTCTAATCATCGGTGATGTGATCAACTAACCATCGCCGATGGCCGATGGTTCCATGACTTAGAAAATTTTTGAAAATTTGTCTCTTTCGCAAATTCATGTAACTATCGGTCAGCTCTATCTTCCCTTATACATTGTGCATCAACTAAGAACCACCCTGGCATCGGCAAGTGGAATTTGTAACCATCGGAGGTTTAGTGGACTAGGATTCCGCAACGGCGGCGCTTTGTTCCACTAATTCCTTCCGCTGTAGTCGTCAAATTTCACTGCATTGAAAACATGATCAGTTGTGTGTCAGTGATGTGATCAACTAACCATCGTCGATCACCGACGGTCTCATGACTTCATCACTTTTTTCAAAATTCCCTAGCGTCGGCAGTTGCAGGCTCTATGCATTCGAAGCATAGTGGTCTAGCCATCCGCAACGGCGGGTGCTCGATCAACTAATCTCCACTGATGATTTCAACACTTAAACAAAAATTTAAAAACTTTCTTCTTCTGTCAACAGTCGGAACCACTAGCACTATTGCATCGGTGTTTTAGTCCCCATGGCAGCCGCAACGGCGGAAACGCATTCAACTAACTCTTGTTGATGTTCATCGGTAGTTTCCCCGTCTAACCATCGATGATGAGAACAACTATCTTCCGCCGATGGCCGATGGTCAGAATTAGAAAAAAAATTCAAATTTTTTTCGGTCACCATCCATCGAGTGGACTTCCCATTAAGTGCCTACTGCATCGGAAGATCTTATCACTAAGTCTTTCAATGGACCGATAGTTCCAGCACTTAGAAAAAATTTTGAGTTTTCCTGCCACAATTTCTGATTGCTGCTGGGTAGAAGGAAACCTGCATCTGCTATCTAATCTGTCATGGCCCATTCAGGCCCATGCTGCAACCAGAGCTCTGATACTACACTGTAATGTCCCTAACCCTTCAACCAACGAAGAGGACACTACGATATGTCAAATCATTCGGGAATCTAGCCCCATGAACATGAACATACATACATATAGTGCTGAAGCATGATAATTTAAATCATAAAACATATTACGAAGCATAATCATTCATTATACACAATGGAAGAAAAACATATCAATCAACACTTCATGCATATATAGATCAGTATTTAACATGTATATCATCATTCATCAAACGTAAATATGATTGTAGACACAAGTTAGGAAAGCATACTTATCTTATAAAGAGCTTGTTCCGCAACCAGCTACCTCGCTGCAACATTCCACCCAACTATAGGCTCATGTGCTCCTTAATCTTTCAGCAACACTGCCACCCTCAAGCCAGGAATGATTCCCTAAGGAATAAGGAACTAACAGGATTACATGTATCCAAGGATAACAACACCACTAGGGTACATAGTTAAACCAAGCCAACACAGTTGGGTTTATCAGGCGAATAACAGATTAACGAAGCCAACAAAGTTGGGTTTATCAAGCCATCCAGGAGTTGGGAAAGGCTAATGCTAAGTTGGTGCACCGACACTAAAACCAGACTAGCTTCTAGAACACCCACACACACCCAACACAAGGAAATCAATCATTTCTCTGCAACGCAGTCCCTTAGAACCTGATCTCCCTTCTAGTGCTATTCAGGGGTTGTGGAGAAGAAGACCAGCTCAGCGGCTCTATCTTTGTGGTTATCAACCCACCAGGTTTATCAAGCACTTCAAGCCCTCATTCACCACTCCAATGTAGTCTGAGGACAAAACCACTGCATGCAAGTAGCCGAATAGCTATTCAGCTTTTACAGGGGAAAAACACAGTCGAACAGAATGCAAGTATTCATAGCATTCTTCAACTAATATCACCATAAAAAGGGAAAATACAGCTAAGCAAATCGTGGGCAAGCAGCAACCCTATACAACTAGGAACCCACAGCAAACAAAACACACTGTACTCGCTAGGAAAGCTTACACAGACCGGGAATGGAAAATACCAGAATTCCAATCTCCGCGTGAGAGACAAAACACAACCCACAGAACTATGGACGCAATTATAGCCACAATTTCAACGTTGAAAATAAAAAGACAATACGTTGTCTGATAAACATGGAAAAAGACACAAAACTCTGCGTGAATCAGAGGAGAGAAAACAATCCACCAACCCTCGAATTCATGAGGTAGAGGAGAACCAACATCCCCGTAGGCCAACAATATATGCAAAAAGGGGAAGGTGAACCCCCAATAATCAGAATGTGGAACCTTTAACTCAGTCCACATGAA
This sequence comes from Pseudotsuga menziesii, assembly GCA_001517045.1. Taxonomy (NCBI): domain Eukaryota; kingdom Viridiplantae; phylum Streptophyta; class Pinopsida; order Pinales; family Pinaceae; genus Pseudotsuga; species Pseudotsuga menziesii. The sequence goes on from LPNX010514173.1 coordinate 65,558, forward strand.
GAAACTGAAAAGCCACGATCGGGGTAGTGGACAGGCCAATAGACACGTCATGGAGAGAGAGTGAGTGGGCATGGGCATGGTTTTCCTACCAGCCAATCGCTGTCCCAAATAACAATGGAAATACTTAAGGGTGGCGGTGACACATGGCTTTCCCCCACGACTCAATGCCCAACATTCCCCTTTCCTTATCCTTCAGAATCATGCCCCTTCTCATTTTAGTTGCCCTGAACATAGCTGGTTGGGTTATTTAATTAAAATGTGTGTTTACATGATGCCACAATTAAATATATGCCATATGTCTCGATATCCATCGGTGACCATTCCCAAAACATAAACAAAACATAACCAAATCAATGGTGGGGCCTTGGCCTTTAGCTCCGCACCAAGATTATTTACAATATACGTATCACTTATTTTTAATGTAAGCAGGATTAAAACTGGGGTATTACACTGCACCTAAACATCAACCGTAGCCGCAGTCCCAACAATAGCCACAACATCATCTGCAACCGCAACATCATCCACAGCTGCAACATCATCTGCAGTCATAGCATTATGCATAGCCACAACCACAACCACATCCCCACATGCAAGCATCAGGGAGTTATTTGGGCTCCTCCATAGTCCACACAATTCCCTTCCTATTTCCCCTGCCTGGTGTCATTAGTAAGCCAGTAATGGCTACCTTAAACTTACCCAATTTTAGATAGGGGATTCCCGTTGTAATGTCCCAGTTTTGACCCCATTTGCAATAAAAGGTACATGATGTATATTTTGTAATTAATCATGGTGTGGAGCTAAAGGCAAAAGCCCCACCATTGATTTGGTTGTGTATGTTTCGGTAATAGGGATCGTTGTCAATGGTGTTATGAAGAGAAATTCCTATGGCTTGGGGTACCACAACAGACAGCTTTGACTCCAAAAATCAATCTTTCCCAATATGCAATAGAAATAAAATGTCTAACACTAAAGGATCAGACCTCCTACCTTATTCCGGACAGTTGAAGTAGATCCCCGTTGAGCTTTCCAATATTTAGCTTTAATTGATATAATACTCCCTCAACAACAAGTAAACAATACAAGAATACTATATATCATGGTGTTAGATCTATTCTAGCATATATAATCAATAATGTAAAAGCATTTGACATATTCCAATGGATACAGTATTCAATCAAATACACATCACTGGACAGTAAAAGATAGTTCTTATTAATATAAATCAGAGATTACAAGATAGATACAACCTTTGACGGCACGTCTACGAACCGGAGAAACTAAATCCCCCACTTGGGCCTCCACCACCTCAATCCTGCATCTCACGATAGCAACCTCACTAGCAAAAGGAAAGCTTGGGAAGAACACAAAAGTGATCCAAAGGGACAAAGGGATGCAGACTCAAGCATAAATTTCAGCAACAATGGACTATAGTTTCATTGCTTTCAATCTCTCTATATGCCTTCAATGTACCAAGGGGTTCCTTATATAGCTTCACAAGGGATAATGAAGGGTCAAATCCGAGCGATCGCAAGGCATATGGAAGGCCAGGAGTCGAATGAGTCGGATCCATGTTAAGGAAAACTCCAAAAGGATTTGGACTATGCACACATCCCGATGTACGTGGTTATTGGGTAAAAATCCGCGTTTATCATTTTTTATATAGTTTTAGGGATGATCAAGGAAACATCAAAGGATAAAATATGGTCCATGGGGTCTAAAGAGTCTACAGCGGGATAGGGGAAGGCCATACAAAGTGTGATTCACCTGGAGTGGTGAAATCCGCTATAACAGATGCCCCCTAATGTGTGAGGTCAGAGGGGTCATACGATGGCCGAAATACATTATAAGTCCATCCCAGAAGTGGAGTGATGAAGGATCCCAAATGGAAGACCAGCCACCCAATCAGCATAGTACAATGATACAACTCTACATATAACTACAAGTACATATAGCAGTCCTGGATATATAAGAGTACAATGGCCATGAATAGGCATAATACATGATATCACATATGTGGTCATCGCCACATACAATATACAGAGATCAGAATCTCCATGATGAAGATATACAAAGGACCATGATCTCCAAAATGGCTGAAGATATACAATAGATCAAGATCTCCATAGTGGCTGGAAATGTCTGACATACACTAGAATCAAGTCATGAGAGCTGAAATCTCATGACCATTGGCACAATAAAGGAGGTAGTATATAAGAGATGCCACCAGTTTGGAAGGTCTTCTACACAAACCACTATGAGTACATGTCTTACTATGCGAATAGAGGTGTCGAGGTCGAACATAGTAGTCCATCGTCTGATTAATGGTCATTGATGTATACCGTTAACAGACGCGAGATTACCCACTGATAATGAAAATGGGAATCAAGGTACTAGAGTGCAAACTAACAAGTGTGAATATATGTGTTGAGTTCGAACACTTGAGAGAATCCATCGATCAGGGGACATTGATGTATTCCCAAGAAATTGTCGATGGCAAGAGAACCTGCCACTGATGACTGCAAGTCTCAAGGCACTTAAAAGGACTCTAGATTCCAATCCTAAAATAAATGATCTGAAGTTAATGGGATGAAATATGTTGGAAGGAGGGCATTAAGGCATCCCCCATCATCCAACATGAGGTACTCAACAAAGCTGTCTAATGTGGAAGGACTCGATCATAAAGTGCACGAACCAGTAACTGTACCGGGAATGGCCGACATGCAAAGTCAAGATAACTGAGGAATGGCCAACACAGGTTTCAAATTCCTTCGAACAAGAGCATAATGACATATGGTGACTGAATGAAGGCAGCATAGACTCGATATACAAACTGGGACATCTCTGTGACACAGGAGGCATCAACAGAGGCTCCATAAGGACTGGAAGCTTAACCAGTCGGTGGAGATAAACTTAGATAAACAAGTACAGCTCCTAAGTCAAACTATAACCCAACCAATGGATGTGATATACAGTGCTCTGTTCGAAGGTGACACAACTCGACAGCTGCCAAAGATAACATCTTTCCTTGTCCGGCTTTTTGGTTTTTTGATTTTTTTTGGACTTTTTCAGTTATTTGAAAATATTGAAAAAAGAATAAACTAGGTTTATAGTTACAAACTAGGAGGAGACGAGTGTCATAAGGGAAAACAAACTAGTTCCAAGCAGTGGAACATACCTATGCTCAATGCAAGGATACATGTGTAGGATATCGACACTCGGGGAAAAATCCCCTCCCGGTAGAAAGGGAAATCAAGCTGCGAAGGATATATAAAATGGCTCTATATGGCTAGACATGAGACAAGCTCGGGCTATATGGATGAAACGCAATGTCAGGGGAGCCGGCATAAAGTTCAATAAGGCAGGAAAATATCATGATAATGCATTCACAACTTGACATAAGGGGAGTTCGGGGGGAAACATGCCAGCATAAGATCAAGAGGAGTATGAAGCTCTTGCGAAATGTCATGGCAGTACTATACAATAGACTTCCACACCCTAAAGGAGAAAACGTCGGTATGGGCACCAAATGCAAATAAGGCGCTAACTAGGGTACTCATGTAAGATGAAGCTCTACCACTCACATCATGCCACTTCTAAAGCAGCAAGAAGGTTTCATGACATAATAGAGTGGGTTCGTACCTAAGGTCATGGTGACATGGTCATAAGGTCATGCAAAATGGAAACGGTGGTGAACCTAACCTGTATGCCAGTATAGACGTTATACCCGAGATCAGTATGAACGGGTCAATCCAATGGCTGAAATGGTACTGAAAATGGTCTTCTACATCACAAATTATGTCAGAAACGGTCCAAAATGGTTAGAAACTATCAAAACTATAGGAAAGGGGGTAAAAATTTTCAAATATTTGAAATTTTTTCTATAAATAGTAAAAAATATAAATCATTTGAAACTTTTACCCATTGGAGCTCTGATATTCAACTGCAAATTCCAGGAGATCAAGCTGACATAATTCACCACCGTTTCTTCCAGGTAGTTACTCATGCTCTCCTCATGCATTTCAATATAATTTTTGTTGATTTTCATGGTAAAATGAGGTAGTTTAGGCCATCTCTACATGAGCTCTACGGCCCACGTGGATATCGAATCTTTTTCTGCGTATAGGGTTGGCTATACATGGAGAAGAGGCTAGAAACCACGTACATATGCGGCTGTTTGCAAAACAGTCGCGTATGACGCCGCGCAAGGAAATTTATAAGAATCTAATGGGAAAAATGGAAATTTCTCTTGCAGGATGGTGCTAGAATGGAGAGAGCGCGAGCATGGTGAAGTAGAGGAAGCTGTAAGGGTTGACATGATGGCTCAACAAGCTCTTAGAAGATGCGGACTCTACAAGTTTTGGTGCCTTGGTGGCTTGAGGGCCAAACCAAGACTACTAAAGATGCTGGTAAACTATTAGGATCCAGACTCAGAGTCCTTCAGGATAGATGGGATGTCTCTCACTATAGAGGTGGAAGACATATACTTTATCACAGGTCTATCTAGACGAGGGGAGGTGGGGAACCTTCGTTCCCGAGGTGGGCTAGGCGATGGGCTTGCTATCGATGAGTACATAGCTGTGTACTGCTACCCAGATACTGAGAAGGTGGGAAGTCAAGTCCCCATAAATGATATACAGGTGCTAGGCCTAAAGGCCATACTACTAACGCTAGGTAGGATAGCAGGCTTAGCCTCACTCCATCAGGCCTCGCGGCCACTGATGTTCTATGCAGTGGAGTGTATGAGACCGACCATATATGGCTGGAGTACTACACTACTGAGCAACATGAAACACCAGCTCAGTGAGTGTAAGGCAGGTAGGATATAGAACTTCAGGTTCAATAGCATATTGAGCACGTTTTTCTTCGAGCGTGTTCCAGGATTGAGCCCTAGAGTGGACGTTCCTCTCCACAGGGTTCGAGATCCGGCCCAACAACGTTGGGCAGATGCTATGCACAAAATGGGGGGTGGTAGGGTGGCCAACCCATATCCAGCTGAATTCTTTCCATGGTGGTGATGACGGATTGTTTCCATAGACGACTACCCCTATGGAGGGATAGATTTCCAGGGGGATCTGGACATGCCATTGCCACCAGAATCGGCATATAGAGAGATAGGTACCGAATCTCAACTCTCAAAATTTTTTTGAGTTATTTAATTTTTTTGTATTTTCTTGATTATGTGGAATCAAAAAGACATGTTTTTGTGTGACAACACATAGTGACATATACCATTCATGTGCATATGTGGGACCACGATGACCAGAGGGCTTCCCATGTCATAGACGGAGGGGAAGAGGGGATGACATCACAGGTGCGGATGCGGAGAAAACGCTCTAGGGCATTCATACCAACTTTGTGCGACTGACTCATAGAGTTCCCATGGCGCAATTCGAGGAATTTCCTGAGGCCATGCAGCGACAGGTGGTGGGCATGCCACGCGCATGGGTGCATTTATTCCAGTGGCTAGCTAGAGCCGTAGTGACGTATCATGATCACAACCCTCCCCCTCCACAGGATTAGACACTGGGAGTGTATATGTTTTGTACGACCGTGTATTATATGATGAAAGCTTTGAAAGCTCCACTTTTGTATATGAAACTATGTATTACCACATTTTTGATATATATAAAAGGTTTTATGGTGATCGGTTTATTTATTTACATGTGTAAAAATGTTTATGATTAATTTATTATGAATGAAACAAATGCCAATCTAACACGTAGTTAGCATATGAGTCAACAACTTGATTATCATTTCTTGGAATGTGTATATATGTAATACTGTCAAATTGTCGTTCTAACAATCTCACACGTAAGAATCTTCTCAATAACGTCGGATCTTTAACATGGTACAAACCATTGAGCTGTGACACTACTAACTCCGAATCAAGACGTACCTCAAGAGAGAGAATTCCATGTGAAATGGCATCCCGTAGAAGCTCAATAATGGCACTATATTCAGCAACATTGTTGGAAGATGGCCATAGACATACACCTCTTGAAGACAGTACCTGACCCATAGGAGTATAAATCACCCAAGCAGCAGAGGATGAGTGCTGAGTGTAATGGCTTGCACCATCCACGAATCCTATGTAGGTGGAAGATTCCATTGACATCTACCAAAAGAAATGGAAACTAATCACAAACCTTATCACGATAAGAAAAAGACCTAACTATGCAAAGCTGTACAATAATATACAACAAGTAGCCTTGGCTAAAGATCATGCATAGTACTGTTTGAGATAGAGCCCATTTCTAGGCTCCGCCAAAGTTGTGCCTTCGTAATCGACTAACTCATAGGCACCCTTCTCTAAGACACGCTTGACCACGTAAGGACCACGCCACATAGGATTAAATTTCCCTGCCCCCAAGGGTTATTTCGATTGATCCCACAAGAGGACCAAGTATCCTTCACTAAACACTCTTGGACGGACATACTTTTCATATTGGACCTTAACGTGATGTTTATTAACCTCTAGAGCCACCAAGGCATCTCGACGCTACTCATCAAGTTGCTCGAGGTGGACCAAATGCTCCTCCAAAGGTGAAGTGTCTGGTAAGAGTTCCACAGCTAGCTTCAATGAAGGAATCTCACATTCAACCGGAAATATCAACTCCACTCCATGTACAAGCTGATATGGAGAAAAACCAGTGGCAGTCTTAACCGCAGTTCGATATGCCCACAAAGCAGGGTATAACATAATATGCCAATTCGTCTTGCTCTGTGCGATGGTTCGTTGGAGAATGGACTTAAGTGATTTATTCACTGCTTCAACCTGTCCATTCGCTTGGGGGTAGTAAGAAGAGGAGTGCTCTTGCTTATACCCTAACTTGGATGCCAACTCTTCCATCATACGGTTCTAAAAGTGCGAGCCATGGTCAGTGACAAGCTCTTTCAGAATCCTGAACCAAGTAATGATTTGGTTGAATACGAAGTGAGCGGTTGTCTCACCTTTGGATTTTACTGTAGGCATTGCCTCAGCCCATTTCATGAAATAATCCATAGGCACTATAATATGATGGTGCCCCCTAGCCAAAGCTGGGTTACAATCCATAAAATCGAGCCCCCACTTGGTGAAGGGACCGGTGGTGATAATGGGATGTAACGGGGCAGGCTTCGAGCGCATATTTCATGCGAACACCTGGCAAGGGCCTCTTGACCGCATCTACACAATCTTTAAAGATCGACAGCCAGAAATAACCCGCTCTCAAAATATTTTGAGCTGTAGAAAGCCCAGATAAATGAGCACCACACGCCCCTCTGTGGCAATCATTCAACACAACCTCATCCTCCTCATGAGTTAAACAACGTCGTAAAATGGAATCTACCCCACGGTGGTACAAAGTATTGTCCACTATAAGGTAGTTCTTAGAGACATGACATAATCGTCGTCGTTCATCTCACGAGAGGTGAGTAGGGGTCCTTTGTGTTTGTATATATACTATGATATCTCCATGCCATGGGTCAGACATGGAGATTAAGAAGATGTGTTCATCAACAAACGTATCTTCACAAACAAACTCCTCGGCCTCGATCGAGAAATCCGATATAAGCTCTGCAAAAATTAATGACTTCTTCGATTTTGCCGAAACAAACTTGAGATAGAACTCTTGTAGGATGAAAATCCACTTATTATACTTTCCCCCAATCATCCTTCATGTGAGGATGAACTGAAACGGATTGACATGGGCCACAATCAAGGTCTGGCGAAGGAGAATATAATGTCTCAAATGCTGAACCGCATGTACGGTCGCTAAAGAAAGCTTCTCGACATGAGAATAACAAATCTCTACGTCAATAAGGTTTTAGCTCAGATAATATATGACATGCTCCTAGAGCTCCTCATCCTCTTGAACCAATACCATACCAATCGTCTCTAAAGACGCGGCCACATATAATAGGAAATCACAGCTATAATCTGGAGGACTAATCACCGGGGCCGATGCTAGGGCTCGCTTAAGTGCATCGAAGGACTCCTGGGCTCGCTCATCCCATTCAAAGGGAGTATCCTTCTTCAAGAGACGCATGAAGCCTCTAGTAAAACTGGCAAAGTTGACCACAAATCTTCGTAAGAAGTTTGCCATACCTTGCAAACACTGAAGATGATGAATATTCTTTGGGGGAGACAACTGAAGTATTGCCTCAACCTTTAAGGGATCGACTCTTATGCCCTCCTTTGAAACGATGAATCCTAATAAATGACCTGACTTCACGCAAAAGATGCACTTATGAGGATTTAATCAAACCAAATAGTGCCAGCATATTTCGAAGACCAATCTCAAGTGATAGGAATGACGCAATCTCATACGAGAATGAGCAGCAAGGTCATCCAAAAATACTTCAATAATAGACTTGAGATCATGGAAAATCAAGTCCATTGCCCACTGAAATGTAGCTCCGGCATTTTTAAGGCCGAAAGGCATCTTCTGATATGCAAATGTTCCCCAAGGACAAATAAATGCAATCTTGTGTTGGTCCTCAGGTTTAATCTGGATCTGATTATACCCAGAAAAGCCGTCCATAAAGGAGAACACCTCGCTACCTGCACACTCATCCAAAATATGATCTATAAATGGTGTGGGGAAGTTATCCTTAGGACAGGCATGATTTAGATCACGAAAATCAATGCATATTCAGATCGCTCCCTACTTCTTATCCATCGGAATGGGGTTTGAAACCCACTCCATCAAGGGAATGGGATAGATGAAACCGGCTTTCAACAGCTTCTCTATCTCTGCCTTAATGGTGGGTGCTTTCCTAGGATTCACGGTGCGTAAACATTGTCGAATAGGCTTAGCGTTGGGGTAAGTATTAATCTCATGTTCAACAATCTAAGGGTCAATACCTGGCATCTCATCATAAGACCAAGAAAAAATATCACAGAATTCCTTGAATAGCTCAGTATATTCGAGAATATCAGCATGGAAACAATCTGCCCCAATATATACATTCTCAATGGTGCCAGTATTTCGAGAGATGTTGATAGAAATCGTGGAAGATATGTTCGCCATGTTCTCATTAGCCATCTGACTAGGAGAGCTTAATGGAATCATGGGACTACCAACTCTCTGAATAAGAATCTCCCTATAATCCTCATGCTCCAAACGGTCAAGCGGTGGAAGGAAATATGATCTATGATGAATTTCCTCACATGGTGGCTCAACGCTTGACATAGCCTCGATGATCGCTTCATCTGAAGGGAAAACCGTATCCAGGCAGTTGTGGGCATGAGAATACTGTACTTCCCATGCCGGCAGTACATAGGAGTCTTCCTCTTCCGTCCGCGAAGAGGAAGAACAAGGCTCTGCAACATTCATAAGATTGGCTTGATAAGCTATCATGGTTGCAGGAAGTGGCACGTTGGTCTTGAAAGACTCACTCAAAATACTCAATGTAGGAAGAATCCAAGGATCTCTCATATGAGTCGTGTGAAAAGACACTGAGGTCGTAGAAGTCGAAGCCTTATCGGAACAAGATCCTATCATGAGGACCGGCACAGGACAACTAAAGCTTCCCATGAGGGATGGATACATGCCTACACCCACACTCCCAGTTGCCGGCTGAGAGTATTCAACGACCGAGACCGAAGTTCCCGAAGATGCAGTAACAGGGGAATTCTTGAATGTCATTTGATCAATCGTTACAATCTTCCCATTATGAGGAAAGCATACAACATGAAACATGGAAGAAGCAACGGCTTGCATACTATACATCCAGTTCTGACCCAGCAAGAGATTATAGTCGAGGGGTGCATCAACCACCTCAACCTCTATCACAACGGTCTTCCCTCCCAAATGGAATTTAAGGGGCGAAATGATGCCGTGTGGCCTAAAATATCTCCCATCAAAAGTAGTTAACATAGTCACTAATTTTGACAACTCAAGAGAACCAAGACCCCTCCAACAGGAAAAAGACATCACAGATGCAACAGGGCCCTCATTAATCACAGTGCGCTTGACGATCATATTAAGACATTCTATGTGTACCAAAAGTGACACATAGTAGAGAAAGTGAGGTTGATGACCTGTGGTTTCAAATTTGATCACTGAGGAAGAATCATCACCATTCACACCAAGAGCAGAAAGCAAAGCCTTCCTTTGCAAAGGACAACTCTGAAGCACTTCCAATGCAGACATTGCATAAGGAGTATGGCCCAAATCCTCAACAACTGAATAATTCTGGGCGGCTTGGGCATTTGGATTATGCCTCGAGAACTTAAGTACCCCCTTAGGAATGCAAGGTACAGCCTCAGGTTTATCCACAGGTTTCTCAATACGCAAAGGGGTTCTTGGTGGATCAGGTTCTTTACCTGGGTTGGGTTGTGACGATCCATAATCTTTCACATGAGTCACAACCTTGGCAGCACAGACCATGTTAATGCACCCACGAGCACTAGCTTCTGGTGGATCATTCTCACTAGATTGCTTCTGGGACTTCGAGTTCATATTCTGGTTATGCGGTAAAGGGTTCATTAGCACAGCTAGGCCTTGTGCTAAGAGTCTCGAAGCTTCATCAATTCGAGGGCACAAGTAAGTGAGTTGATCATCCTTACATAGCTTGCAACGGAACTTAACCTTACGTTTTGCTTGCTTGTCCCCACCAGCATTCTGACCGTTCTTGTCATTATCGGAAGCATTCTCATTCCTATTCCCACCCTTTCGATTATTATTCTTACCCTTTTTTCCATTCCTTCCGGGTTGTTGGTTACCCTTCTGGTCCGACGATTGCACAGAAAATACACTCGCCATTTTGGTGGGTTGAGATGAAGCTGTAGCTTGTCCCGAAGCAGGCTGGTTGAGCGACAATTGACTAACTTTTTTTGCAACCGAATCTGCAGGTTTCGCACTTGCACAACCCACAATTCCATCGGCATGTGGTCCAGGTTTGACCTTGGGATCGAAACTAGAACGAGGAGCGTTGGGAATAATCTCATACAACAAACCAGACTGAGCATAAATCAAGTCCAGTTCCTATGCCCTAAAGATTGCTTGTTCCTCATTCTGCACTCTGGATGTAGAAACATCCTTCATGATATATGGCAATAAAGACCTGAGGAACCACTCGAGAAGGAACTCCAACGGTATAAAAGCTTTAATTAATCTCTTCCATCTACGCCACTCCTGAATATGATCAGAAATATGGGTGGCTTTATCTTGCTGAAATGTCGACAAGAGTTTAGTACCAATGCCATAGCGCACTGGTAGCTGGAATTGATTAAGAAAAGTTATCGCAAGATCGTCGAACAAGGAAAAATCTCCCTTTGGTAGCTCTATATACCATTTCACAGCAGGCCCTGTGAGGGTGCGTTGAAATAGTCACAAGCGGACTGAGTCCTGATGTAACGAATTCGAAGAGCACCAAAGGTGAAACGTGGTAATGTGTTTGCTCGGATCCTCTCCTGGTTTTCCTTCGAACTTAGGTATGTCCAAAGGAATTTTGGTAGGGATAGCCGGCCAAGCCGGGTCATGAGCCATGGGATCATTTGTAAGTCTTGATAAGTCATGAAGGTTAAGCGTCGCGAGGAAAGGGAGCCTAGGATGATGAGGTCGATGGATCGCTCCCTGGTTCACATAGGTTTGAGCACCACCATGGCCTTGGCCATAGTGTCCTCCTCCTGTCTGACCTGTATAAGGTCATGTAGAAGTACCATAATAAGGTGGACCTTGACTAGTAGGAGCTACGAAGCCATAATTAGGAGATTAAGCAGGTTGTTGATACCCGCCTCCGTAAGGTGAAGAAACCTGTCCATACTGTGGACTGTAATAAGGTCCATAGGTCATCGCATGCGATGTCCCATGGGACACTCCATAGGTAGGAAGAGAAGCACCGAAAGGGGGAACATACATACCAGAAGTAGGTATATATGTCCCGGACGTAACAAGCTGACCACTATAAGCGTGAATATAGCCTCCTGAAGCAGCGGGTGGCATATGAAATTGAGACACAATCGGCCTAGTAACCGCACTATGGACCTGACTCATAGCCATATATCGGCTCGAAGGACCACATGGATAAGGTGGAGGATGTACATTTGAAGAACTCGGAACCAAGGACGAAGGAATCTGAGTAATAAGATATGTACTACCACCTATCATCACCCGTCTCGGACCTGGTATCCTAATCGGATCACTAACCCTAGACCTAGGAGGGGGGTGAGATGTAGCTTACACCACTAGGACGGAAGGTGCAATGTGACTAGTACTCCCAAACCTCTTTGCAAGATAAGGAATGGGATTTCCCCCAGGCATAGTGCTAGGCTCAAAGTCGGATTTGACATGAAATGTCAAATCGTACATAGGAAGACAAGTCGTAGCATAACTACCGTAGCTAGTGTTGGCAGGTTCAAAGTGAGTCTCGGCATCTTCTGGCATTCTATACTAGTAATGTGTCAATGGGGAATCAGCCCTAGATTGAGTAGGTCTATCATGCAAAGATCCTATCTTGGAAATCACAGGACCGAACTCAGCTAGGTCAGGTGAAGGATCGTATGTAGGAGTAAATTCCCCATCGTCAACATGAAGGAGAGGATGTGGCTCAGGAATAGTCTCTAAATGATCCTCCATGGTGTGTGAATCAGTGTGTGACATAGTCCACCTAGACTGTCTAGGTCTCTCTCCCAAAGGAGGAGGATAAGTGGAAGGTGGAAGTCCTGCTAAACGATGAGACGGCGTGGAACTGAACTCGAATCCACAATGACTCAAAACAAAAATAGCAAAGACTCTCTATTTACGTAAACCCTAGGCCAACTATTGTGCACAGAGCAATCACTAATAAAATCTAAAGCCAAATGCAAGCAAACAAGGGATGGATAAGTGAGCTCCCGAATGAAGCAGGTATGTCTCGCCTAGGAGAGGCCTAAGACTCCCATACACAACAAGCAGAGGTATGTAACCAATTATTGTGGCCCTCAGCTTCAATGCGTAAAGCGACTGTGCTGTCCGACGCCAACCTAGCTGGGACACCTGCAGAATAACCTCTACAAGTACCCCCTCGATATCCTAGGTAAGGTCACTAAGGTCACCTCAATATAATCAAAGCTCAGGCGGACAGTCGC
>LPNX010514173.1:78830-92641 GCA_001517045.1 Pseudotsuga menziesii
ATGAATGCAAATTTTTCCTATATGAAGTCATAACTAGTACTCCAAAGCAAATCTAGATCTAGTGCAAGTACAATGCAAAGTACAAAATGCAATGCATTATGATAAGCAAATGTTTTTGGATTTTTTGAAAATATAAGAGATGAAAAAAGCAAAAGAATGATTCTACCACCCCCAAACTCTGCAAGCACACATAGACAACATCCAATCAAAGCACTAAGGTAAAAAAACTCTAATGCACTAATCGCAAAAAAAAATCGAAAATGCCATGACAAGAACTTTCCTAAAAAAAAAATTAGGCTAAAAATAACGTTTCCAGTCCGAAATAGAGGTCAAAACAGACTCAGGAAGTGCCAAAGGAGACTCATCAACTAACAGCATTCACCCAGCAACCAATTAAATTCCACAAAAAGGGAAAAATCCAGGGTATACGCGACTGTTCGCAGTAAACCCGCGTGTATACGCGGAAATCACAAAAGAAACCACGTGTATACACGATTGCAAATCAAAAACCCACGTACAGGAAGAAAAGGTGCATAAAACAAGGCAAACAGACAGGCTAAGACAGACATCACTCCAATCAGACTCTACCAGGCATACATGCCCCCAGACCCGACACAGAAACAAGAGAGAAAGAGCAATTCCTATGGCTTGGGGTACCACAATAGATAGCTTTGACTCCAGAAATTAATCTTTCCCAATATGCAATAGAAATAAAATTTCTAACACTAAAGGATCAGACCTCGTACCTTATTCCGGATGGTTGAAGTAGATCCTCGTTGAGCTTTCCAATCTTCAGCTTGAATTGATATAATACTCCCTCAACAACAAGTAAACAATACAAGCATACTATATATCATGGTGTTAGATCTATTCTAGCATATATAATCAATAATGTAAAATCATTTGACATATTCCAATGGATATAATATTCAATCAAATACACATCATTGGACAGGAAAATATAGTTCTTATTAATATAAATCAGAGATTACAAGATAGATACAACCTCTGACGGCACATCTACGAACCGGAGAAACTGAATCCCCCACTTGGGCCTCCACCACCTCAATCCTCCATCTCACGATAGCAAGCTCACTAGCAAAAGACAAGCTTGGGAAGAACACAAAAGTGCTCCAAAGGGACAAAGGGATGCAGACTCAAGCATAAATTCCGGCAAAAATGGACTATAGTTTCGTTGCTTTCAATCTCTCTATATGCCTTCAATGTACCAAGGGGTTCCTTATATAGCTTCACAAGGGATAATGAAGGGTCGAATCCAAGCGATCTCAAGGCATATGGAAGGCCAGGAGTCGAATGAGTCGGATCCATGTCAAGGAAAACTCCAAAAGGATTTGGACTATGCACACATCCTGATGTACGCGGTTATAGGAGTCGAACCCGCATATGTACGCGGTTATCGGGTAAAAAGCCACATATATCATTTTTTATATAGTTTTAGGGATGATCAAGGAAACATCAAAGGATAAAATATGGTCCATGGGGTCTAAAGAGTCTGCAGTGGGATAGGGGAAGGCCATACAAAGTGTGATTCACATGGAGTGGTGAAATCCACTATAACAGATGGTATATTGTGTTATATGGCACATTATAGTTTTGGCATCATGTAAATATGCACCTCAATTGAAATAAACCTACAGCCAGCTATGACGATGCAACGTTGAATGAAAGAGCATGATTCCTAAGGTTAAGGGGGGTTTGTCTAAACCATTGGAGCCATTGGGAGTTTTCCATGTGTCGACCACCCACTAAACTTATGTTGTTTGATTAGTTGGGAGCAGTTATGGCTAGGGAGTGGTGGGTGGCAGGACTTCCAGTCTTTGCCCCACATACACTCCACTAGTGAGCTAGCTCTTCCTCACACGGAGGGAAGGGGAACGGTCACCACTCTCCACTCTTCCACCCACATTCTTGGGGGTTTTTTCTTAGTCTCACACAGGGATATCGGGTTCCTCACACGCAAACCATTTTGGAGATTCTCCATCATTTCTTCCCATCCTCATGTAGAGAGTCATCCTCTCCCATTCTCACGCACAGGAATTCGTCGTTGTTTTTCCTCACTCATGGAGCTGGAGGAATTGTTGCTGTCACTCAGGATTTTCGGGTACAGGAACCATTCATGCTCAGGCTTGTGTGCCTATGTGCTCCATACTAGTTTCAGTGGTAGGTGTATGTATCCTTTTCAATTGTGTTTGTGTATGTTTCCGATAGTGGTCTGTGTCTATGTCTTCCCCTGTCCATGCTGGGAGTTTGGATTCTTTTCCATTTGCGAACTATGTAATGTTGCCATCGTTTCATTGTGAGTTTGGGGCTGTTGTCTTCCCCTGGTTTTGGATTGTTGCTGAGTTGTTTTGGCCACGCTAGGGCCAAGAACAACTATGAATCGTCTTGTGGACTTAAGTCGTGTTCACCTTTTCATTTGGGGTTGTCACCCTGTTGTCTTCATCTTCTTCACAGAGCTGTGAACTATTTGTTTTACTCTGATATGTAGTGGTTAGTATTCGGACTGCTGAGAGTAGGATTAGAGGCTGGGTATTCTTGAGAAAACTAGTGTTTGGAGCCACTCAGATAGAGTTAGACTGTTGGCTTTCTGCTCCACAACCCTTGAAGAGTATTGGAAAGGGAAGTCAGGGCCTGAGGGACTGTGAAGCAGAGAAAGGACTGATTCCTAGTGTTGGGTGTGTGGATGCCTTAGAGGTTAGGGTTAGCTCTAGTGTACACATCCTTAGCTCTCCATTGAGGCACCATCTTAGCGTTTAGCCTTTCCTAGCTCCTTGACAGCCTGGTAAACCCTAATGTGTGGGCTTGGTTGATTTGTGTACCTTGGTTATGTGTAAGCCTACTTTGACCCTTATTCCTCGAGGAATCATGCCCAGCTCAGGGGTGGCAATGTTGCTAAGAGATTGATGAGCACGTTGGCCTATGGTTGGGTGGAACGTTGTAGCGACGTAGATGGTTACGGGACAAATTCTTTTAAGATGAGTATTCCCGACTATTTTGTCTCTGCAATTATATTTACTAATTAATGAATACGATGAACATGTGGTATGCTTGAATGAAAGTATGTTTGCTTCCACTATTTATATGAAGGATTATGCATCTTAGTATTTTTTATGTTTAAAGCTTTATATTTCAGCATTATATGCCTATTCAACTTCATGGGACTATTTCCCAGGTGTTTGATGGTTTGGTAACGTCCTCTTTGCCGGTCGGAGGGTCGGGGATGTTACAAAGTGGTATCAGAGCTATGGTTGCAGCATGGGCCTGAATGGGCCATGAAAGATCAACTAACTGAGGAAGGTTTCCTTCTACCCAACATAAATTAGAAGAAAACCTGTGCATGACAAGAGAAGTTTGGAAAATTCCTCTAAGTATTGGGATCATCGGATGATGGAAGGACTTAGTATGAAGTCCCGCTGATGCATCGGATCACCTAAGCGGAAGGCCGCCCGATGAGAACCACAGAATAAAAGTTCAAAAGTTTTCCAAGTATTCAAGCTGTCAGCCATCGAAAAAATTAGTGGGACACACCTCCGATGTAGCGGAAGTTTTAGTCAGAAGGCGCTCCGATACAGGCCACTGACGGATGACAAAAGTATGAAAATCATTGGAAGCCATCAGCTGACGATCACCACAATGTCTACACATTTAGGGAGAAGGGTTTCTGATGGAACCGAAAGAAGGAAGACATTGAAGGTGCCGATACATCGGTGAGAGTTAGTGGATGGAGCGATCGATGCACTGACGGATGAAGAAAGGAGGTTCTTTGAAAATTTTTCTAAGTGCAGAGAACATCAGAAGACTTTAGCTGTTAGAGGAAGTGTGAGCCGATACGTCGGTAGAAAATAGTTGAAGATGAAGCTGCAGTGTCAGTGAGGGTTAGCTTCTTGGATTGACAACAAATAGTTGATGGAGCAGCCACAACAGTGGTGGGAAATAGACGATGATGTAGCCACAATGACGACCGAAAATAGGCAACGAAGTAGCCTCAATGGCGGCGGAAGATACTTAATAAGGGTGCTGACACGGAGGAGAAAAGAGAATAGAAATTCTCTTCAGTGTTAAAAACATCGACGAAATTTAAGTTAAGGGCACAGCCGACGCAGTGGAAAAAGAAGAAGAAGTTGGCTGAAGTGTTAAAGGCGTCGGAGAAACTTAGTTGTTTGAGCAGCCAATGCAAGGAAGGAAATTTTCCAAAATTTCTAAGTGATGGAACCATCGACGAAATTTAGAGGTTTGTGTTGGGACACATACCCTAAGGATTATTAGTTTTGGTAACTCCGCAGTTGTTGAGGAAGTTTGTAAGCGGAGTTACGGGTCAAAATAGTCTTAGGGGTGTCGGGGTAAGTCAGAGCCCCTTTTTGTAATAAACCCATGGTTTAAATCCAGGGTTTAGGGTTTTGGGTGCCCATGGTTTGAAGCCATGGTTTTGTAATAGCGTGATGTATAAATAGGCATTTTTGTAAATAAGAAAAGTTAGGATTTTTGATGTAAAGAAAGAAAGGCGAAGCTAAGGCTGATTGTGTAAGGAAAGGTTAAGTCCCAGCTGTGTGTGTGGATGACCTCTGCAGCTGTGTGCATAGAGGGTTTTTGTAAGAAGGTTAAGGAAAGATCTGCAGCTGTGTGCACAGAAGCCTGCTACTGTGTGCACAGCTTTTAAGGACTAAAGGGATCTGCAGCTAAGTGCGTAGATAAAACTATGGTTTTGTAGCAAGTTGAATAAAACACAGTTTTGTGGACGTAGCCCCTACGCTGGGGGTGAACCACGTTATATCTGGTGTTGTGGTTTCTTGTGTTGTTTCTCTTTCTATTGTCTTTTATGCATTAATAACTGTATACATTTGATAAATTAGATCACTGCTAATAACAAGCTTCGTTGTGAATTCCCTGTAGTGGGTTAAGCAAGTCACAGTTGTTTATCTATCTGCGAAGTTGTATATGAGTGAATGACAAAGCTGTGTAATTATTGATTAATAAGTTTATTAAAGGATAAGGTACAGTAATATCCCTCTCTGCTTGCAGAAACCTGATTCTGCGGCACCCCATAGCTGTCTCGGTTGAGACTGCAACCTGCGCGCAGGTTGTTGCCGAAAGGGCCAACACTGTGGGTCTTTTGTTGGTGTGACATAAAAGGATTAAACCCGGGTCTGCCCTATTGCCCAACAAATTGGTTCCGTTGTCGGTTGAACTCAGTATCTGCTCAAGAGGGGTTTACGTCGTACCTCGAGGGCTATGTTTTGGAGGCCCTCTGTGAAGGAAATCGGTGATTGGTTTGCTGAGACTTATCTGAAATTCGCGCAACAAGAGAACACAAATCCGCGTTGGAGCGCACATGAATTTTTACAAAGGTATGTTTTTTGTGATGCTTATGAAATTTTCTTTGCTAGTATCCACATAGAGTTGCACCAGTGGTTGTCTAGGTTAACAGAGCGACGAACAAACTTCCAAACTTGACGGGTTCCCACATGGACCCCCACAAGGGTCAATCTTGTGCAACATGTGAACAACAAGGTATCCCGCGCTGTTGATTTCTGGACGACGCGAACATTGGAATCCTTCGTGATAGAGTTTGCCATTGACACAAGTACCTCCTTCAGCGAAGCTGAACGATAGTTTTTCAAAGGCCCCTGTGGTAATTTTTTGAATTCATTAAGCTTGAGGATTAAAATACTATTGGCTGAAAAGGGTATATTGTTGTTTGAATCAGACTACTAGCTTAGTCGTACTAACATATGTTTGCAAGTGATAATAGCTTCGACGAGCAAAGTGGTTTGCTGCAAAGTGGAACAAGGTACAAGAGAGATTTTGACTCCTATTCCTTAGGTCAGGCTACCGTGTCTTCCCCTGTACATCCTGAAGAGTCAGACTCTGAAGAAAACCCTTTGGTTGGAAATCCTCCAGTCATCCTGTAGCGACGCTGTGTTACCCCTGGAATTCCGTCGCAGTTTGACAGTCAACCAAGTCCGAGTATTTCGGCCACAGCTCAATCTTCCCCCGTAAACTCCCCCCCATTGCCATCCTGTCCCCCTCCCAACACTCCCAAAACCACCATGGCCCACCTAGCTGATGACATCAAGCTTCCCATATTCAAAGGCACGAGATCAGAAGACCCCAAACAGTTCTGGTTTTTATGTGAAGCAGTATGGAACGCGAAGAATATTATCGACCTGGATGTGAGAACCACGCAGCTCATTACTTATTTCTGGGACCGGGCTTTGACCTAGTTCATGAAATTCTCCAGTACTCAGAACCCTACTTTAGATGAGATTAAGGCAGCCATCACCAAAGAATTTAAGAAGCCTAAATCAGAATCGCAGAGCATCACTGAACTAAAAGAGATTCAACAGCGGCGCGACGAATCCGTGTGGGATTTTGACCAGAGATTCAAAGTTCTCCTAGAACAAGTCATCTTTACCATTAGCCCTGCACAGCATAAGGAATGGTTTATTGCAGCATTATTACCACCTATCATAACTCCACTCATGCAATAGAAGGTTGCTGACCAGCAAGAGGCTCTGGAGATTGCAATGAAGCTAGAAACTGCCCCCGTCAGAGATGATTCTGGTATTGCTCAAATCCAAGCGCAGCTAGTAGCGATGGCCCTGGAACTTCGCGATATGAAGAAAGATAAAACCAGTCGAGAGGAGGTCTGGTGTACGCAATGTCAGACAGAAGGTCACGATAAGGACCAGTGCCCCGTGGTCAGAACTTACCTAAATACGAGTGCACCAAACCAATTCAATCCCGGTGTTCTATATTGTGAGATTTGTTGAACCACTGCCCAACATCGCCCTGAAAACTGCCATCTTCTTCAGAGATATGTTCAAGTTCCCAAGAACCCCTATTGCAAGTTCTGTAAGTCGATAGGGCATAATGAAGAGGAGTGTTGTAGCTATGACCTCATGAGAGAGCGCATCTTTGACACCTACCGAGTGCAAAATGAAGCCCAGCATAATGACGGCTATGGTTACCACGGCGGTGCCTCTGGAAGAGGTGCCTTTGGAGGTCGCGGCCATGGTGGTATGACCGGAAGAGGTAGAGGCCAGGTTGTGTGTTACAATTGTAACCAAGTTGGCCATTTTTCTCGCGACTGTCGGAACCCCACCACAACCTGTCGGTATTGTCGCGCAGTAGACCATGTGATTGAACAGTGCCCCCAGCTCAAAGCAAAGATTCAAGAAAAAAACAGTGGCCCTACCCAGAATATTCAGTTGATTTCCGTTGAGCAGAGACCTGCCGCAACCATCAATGTGGTCAACCGGAGTGGAGCTACGACGCTCATTCAGAATACGACGAAACAACCTGTCGAGGTGTACGCGTGTAAGGCCTCTGAGCACTTCCCAACACTTAACACTGTGAAAGACCAAGCACCAGTCAAGGTGGCCCAGTGCGATATTGTTGACCCTCACACAACAGCAGTACCTGCGCGGCAACCTCAGCAGGCCTCATAGCCGCAAGATGCTTCGACAGATAAAGTAAGTACACTCTCCTCCTTTTTATAGAGTTGTATGAAACTCTTGAGGAATTAGAATGCTTTAAAAGAGCTGCAAAAAGTTCTTGCTATCACAGACCCTCAGAGAGGAGTTGATCAGGAGAAAATTGTTAGTCGTGTCCAAAGAATGGGGAGGGAAATGAGATTGAATGTTAAGATAGGGGAATATGATATGACTGGTGTCATTTTGGATCTTGGATCAAAAGTTAATGTCCTACCCAAGTAGACCTGGGGACAAATGGGAAAACATTCCCTGGCTTGGTCACCTATACAATTGAGATTAGCTAACCAGCAAAGGATTGTGCCCCTAGGGAGACTTCTTAGTGTTCCCATAGATATTTATGGGGTAAGCACTCTAGCGGATTTTTAAGTTATTGAGATCATTGATGACAGAAACCCTTATCTAGCCCTGTTGGGAATCGAGTGGGCCATGGAAAATGCTGCAATCATCAACCTTAAGAGGAGATAGATGACCTTCGAAGGAAATGGTCTACGAGTTATCATACCCCTCGACCCATCCCAAGGAGAAAGATATATAGAACCGATCAGAGACGAAGGGGAGCAGGATACCCTAGACCACATATACAACATTACAGCCAAGGAAGAAGATTATGTCGAGCCTGATGCCGATGGTGTAATAGATTGGTAATGTGATAGCTCCTGCATGTCTGATTCTGATGATGGTCTAGAGAATTGGCAGAATTGACTGTACGAGCTACATGGCCATAGGTGCACGCAAATCACTAAGTCTCTTAGATGCCTTATTGTGCAGCCCAGAGAGTTGCCTCCATATGTTGGGTTGACAGACCCTGGAGAAATTATTGCACATTTCTTAGAAAAAGTACCTAAGTCACAAAGAATATAGACTCTGGAGACAGCATTAGGAGCTACAGCAGCATGGTGGCCCGATCATAAAAAGTCTACTCCCAGTTGGGGAGCCTTCCAGAAATTTCTGTGCTTTAGATTCATAAACCAAATCCAAGAGGTGCGAAGTAAGTTCGATGGGCATAATATCCCTCAGGAACATTTGAGGCAGTGTTATGCAGCATGGGAAAACATACCTCGCGAGGAGTGGGTGCATAAGTTCGTGCACACCCTGGACCCTATAGCAACAAACTGGTACATGGAAGCTGAGCTCCGACACGGAATTGAATACCAAGCCAAGGGGCAGAACCAAGAAGCCAGTCCATCAAACCTCACAGTCCTGTCGCTGACATTCCCTGGACGGGTCGAAGGGAAATATTGTGTCGAGGGTTCTTGTTGTCACGAATCTCAAACCATGATTCTGTCGAAGACCAAAAACACTGTGAGGCTTAAAATATGACCTTTGGGAAGCAGCCAAATTGGTGGCGGTAGTGCTTTAATTGCCTTAAATTCCTGTACTAAGAAGATTATCAGAAATTGAGCACCACTTGGACAAGATTTTTGTCAGATTTGGTGCCTTTAATGCACCGTCTTGCCCGATTTGATTGATGGAGTGTATAAGAAGATGCCTAAGTTAGGGAAAATTGTATTATGCAGTTCTTTCAGATTTATGAGTGAACCCATGACAACAGAATGAGAGCTTGACGATTTAGTAAGAGAATTCAAGCAAGAGGGTCTGATAAGTTGTTCTAATCGGCCGCCTACATCTGCTCCCTATGAAGAAGCTGACCCATCACCTCCATGGCCGATGCAGACACGGTCTGCTAGGAAACAGTCCAGAACTGAAGTTTGCTCCAAGTGAAACCAAGACCAGCATAGGCAAACAGGGAAAATGCCAACAGATCATCCTATGGATCCCCCCAGTTCAGCACAGGTCCCGACCGGGGATAGGGAGAACATTGCACCACCACGGCCACCGTATCTACAACCTGTTTGACCAGGTGCCAAGCTACCCCGATGAACAAAGCAATTCACATTAACCACACCCTCACTGCCACAACGAGTTCAGCTGATCAGAAGCATGACAGGGAAGATAGATT
Organism: Pseudotsuga menziesii; assembly: GCA_001517045.1. Taxonomy (NCBI): domain Eukaryota; kingdom Viridiplantae; phylum Streptophyta; class Pinopsida; order Pinales; family Pinaceae; genus Pseudotsuga; species Pseudotsuga menziesii. Next base: position 88,305 of record LPNX010514173.1, read on the forward strand.
GGCTTAAGTACAATGATCACGACACAAATGACCATGGCAAGTTTCCATAGTTTGCGCCAGCAGAATACTTGCACCGCGTCAAATACCCAGATGATAATGTGACACTACTGGAAGTACAACCATGGGCTGCGGGCTTGGACAAAGCTGGCCTACTCAAAATGCTTGATATTCCGCATTTCAGTCACGGCATACATGTGACTGTAGTGGCCAAACAGTTGCTAGCGTTAGTGCATGACGGCTATTTATGGATAGGGGACCAGCAAATTCCTATTGACACTGCACTCATCCATAAGATCACAGGTTTACCAATGGAAGGACCTGATCCAGGAACTGAATTTCCGTCAAAACATGAGGATACAAATCTTGCGCAAACTATGAAAGAGTGGTTTGGCCTGACAAAGGGGAAATGGGGGTATCACACTTCCGCGATTCGGGAACAGCACATTCGCTTTGCAGCTGAACTCTTAGCCTGCAAACTCATACAGAAATGTAGGCCAACTGAAGTACCTGCTCTGGTTATCCGGATTGCTATGAACTACGTTGAGGGGTATACTTACAACTGGGATGCATATCTTACAAAGGAATTCCTGGAGGATTCCCGCGATGCACAGGAAAAAGGTAGACCTTTTCATTATTCCTGGCTACTAATACTTATTGCATTAGTTGGGTGGAAAGAACCCACCAAAGCTCAGTTTGTAGAATTAAACCCAGGCATGCCGGGGGTAGCGAGGTACGCCTCCCTATGGATATCCTCAGATAAGGTATCTCAGTAGATGACGAACACTGTGTTCATCTTTTATGCCATGAGTATCCACTATGAGATTGTGTGAACACCACGGCTCACCAATGAGTTGTTCTCTAAATATGAGGGCGCCGCGAACTTCAGTGCCAATATACATCATGTTTTCATTCAAGCCCGTGCAGATCCACGACATCAATGGTTTAAATTACCATATGTAGTTACTGAACCAGATATCAGGGGTATCATTCAGCAATGGCCGGCTGACTAGTTGAAAGATATAGGAAAAAATCCCTCTATTCCAGTTCCCCTAGCTACCAATATTGGCGCAGGTACCAGTCAGGTGCAGCAGCAAAACCCATTAGAAGATAGCGAAGACCTAAGTGATTCGCAGCTGGATGGAAACGGCCAGGGCGGAGATGACGGACAGGACGAACAGGATGAGGAGTCGATCAAGACCATATCAGATCCTAACCCATCAACCAAGCACAAGTCACCAGAAGTAGCAGAGGTAAACAAGCCGCAGTCCCGCAAAAAGTCAAAAGCGTCGAAGGACAGAAATATTGAAGAAGAAGCCACTATAATGCTGGATGAGCTGGAGCAAGCTCTAGAAAAATCTACGGGAACGCTTACTAAAAAATGGTCAGAGTTTGCAGAACTACATCTTGCTGGGCTCACAGGTATAGAAAACAGGGTTTCGGAGCTAAAAGAGTTATCAGCAAAGTCAGCAAACAGTACTGTGACAAGTACCACTACAGCACCCACGCTGTAGGATATTAGGCAATGGCCACCCAGAGATCACCAAGGCCAAGTATCAAGCGCAGCTCTGATACTGCCCGATGCAGACTCCCGGTCCTAGATGAGTATGACCGTAGGGATCGATTATACAAAGATTTCCATGTCATAATTGCACCTCTGCCAGCTCGCTATTACAAAGGAGATCCATGCACGAGACCAATTGTCCCAACTCCAATTGGAAGACACCATCAAACAAAACAAAATCGTCGCAGCAAGACTAGAAGAAGTAGCACAACAGAAGAAAGATGCTGAACATAAAACAACTACACTGATGTGAGCACTGGACGAGGCATGTCAGAGTCTTTCTCACTCCGACATACAAGGAGAAGAGGAACCAGAACAGAGAATCGCTAAGCTGAGAGACTATGCCCAGCAGTCTCGCAGCGAGATTGAAAGGTTGAAGATAGAACACCAGCACCAGATCGTAGAACTTTAACTGCGCATCCCTCTCGAGACTCCACCAGAGGTCCAAGAATAGTGCCATAGGGACATCACGGCTTCAGCAGCAAAGATATCAGATAATGTGGCCAGTGTCGCAAAACTAACGGAAGACAACATTGAAGCATGGGCGAACCTATAGGACCATCCAGATGTAGGTAAGATCTAGGAAACCATCAAGTTACGCCAGGCCGAATTAGATGCAGTCAGAATAGAAATCAAGACGCTGCCACCTATGCAGAAGATGGCTAAAGTGAAGTGCAGCAAGGAACTTCAGCAAGAAATTGAGTCCTACAGGACGAAGGTAACGCTGCTGGATAATTCACTACAGCCACTGGTTGATGAAGCATTGGAATTGAGTAATACTGCAGAGAGCCAGCTCAAACTTTTGAAGACCTACGACACTTTTGCACAGGAACGGGATAACACAGAATCATCTTTAGTGTTACAGGAATTGGTGGAAAAGGAGAAAGCAGTTGATGACATACTACACAACCTCACCAGTCGCTTCCAGACCCTCGCACTGAATATTCTTCCACCAGAGCCATTGCAGAGTGTCCCGGGACGGGCCACTAGTGAGTCTTAGGGGCCTGTGGGGATGTGTACCCTAAGGATTATTAGTTTTGGTAACTCCGCGGTTGTTGAGGAATTTTGTAAGCAGAGTTACGAGTCAAAATAGTCTTAGGGGTGTCGGGGTAAGTCAGAGCCCCTTTTTGTAATAAACCCATGGTTTAAATCCAGGGTTTATGGATTTGGGTGCCCATGGTTTGAAGCCATGTTTTTGTAATAGCGCGATGTATAAATAGGCATTTTTGTAAATAATAAAAGTTAGGCTTTTTGATGTAAAGAAAGAAAGGTGAAGCTAAGGCTGATTGTGTAAGGAAAGGTTAAGTCCTAGCTGTGTGCATGGACGACCTCTGCAGCTGTGTGCGTAGAGGGTTTTTGTAAGAAGGTTAAGGAAAGATCTGTAGCTGTGTGCGCAGAAGCCTGCTACTGTGTGCATGGCTTTTAAGGACTCAAGGGATCTGCAGCTGGGTGCGCAGATAAAACTGTGGTTTTGTAGCAAGTTGAATAAAAACACAGTTTTGTGGATGTAGCCCCTACACTAGGGGTGAACCACGTTATATCTGGTGTTGTGGTTTCTTGTGTTGTTTCTCTTTCTGTTGTATTTTATGCATTAATAACTGTATACATTTGATAAATTAGAACACTGCTAATAATAAGCTTCGCTGTGAATTCCCTGTAGTGGGTTAAGCAAGTCATGGTTGTTTATCTATCTGCGAAGTTGTATATGAGTGAATGACAAAGCTGTGTAATTATTGATTAATAAGTTTATTAAAGGCTAAGGTACTGTAATATCCCTCTCTGCTTGCAGAAACCTGATTCTGCGGCACCCCATAGCTGTTTCGGGTGAGACTGCAAACTGCGCGCAGGTTGTTGCCGAAAGGGCCAACACTGTGGGTCTTTTGTTGGTGCGACATAAAAGGATTAAACCCGGGCCTGCCCTATTGCCCAACAGTTTGGGTCACCTATGCGGAAAAAAAAGTTTGTTGTTTGAGCTGCTGACACATCGGAGGAAAATAGAGGATGGGATCACCGATACGGTAGAGACAAATAACCCACCGAGACAGCGGTGAAAATTAGAATTTCCAGCTGCCAAAATTCTAGAAGGTTAGTAAAGAAAGGAACCGATGAACAGTCCTTGCAATCGCCGATGCAGGTCAGAAGACTAGTCCAATAAGGATCCAAAACGTCGAAAAATTAGTCGGGATGAGACCTGATTTTGACAAAGGAGAATTTTGGGTTTTTTCTCCAGTGAAAGTTCCAGCGAATCTCAGCTAGTGTTCAGTGAAGAATTTCTCATTGGATTTTCAATAGTTTCAGGGATGAAGAGGAAGAGAATTCCAAGTGACTAAGGTTGACATTTCAAACCCAAAATTTAGTGGTGTGTTTTGCCATCATTTTTGAAATGATGTGGTTTTCACACCTGAGGTCAGAATGAAGCATGTGGATAGGCATTGGAAAGCTTATCCGGCAAGGAACAAGGGAGAGTCATTAGAATTTGAATGCGGAATAGCAAGGTACTAGTGATTGCTTGAAAGAGAAATGTGGACAAATATGGACAAATGTGATTTGCTTCCTGTCAATATGGACAAATATAGGAATTGCATGCCTAGAGGTAGCAAGACCATGAAGTCAAACTAGTTGTTGCATAGAAAAGGAGTTCGATGCAAGGATGAGGGACTTGAAAAAGGAAATTTCCTTAAACCCTGTCTTGCTAATTATGATTACAAGTTTTATACATGAAATGTATGAGGATATGCCTAGCATGCATAAGATACATGTTGGTAAGAATAGTGAG
>LPNX010514173.1:92818-114555 GCA_001517045.1 Pseudotsuga menziesii
AAGATTTTATAGATCTTGTAGTTCTGCGTTGAATGGATGCATATGAAGGGTGTGAGTAACTGATTACATAAGTATGGGTGCAAATGTTGTGATCCATTGCATGAATGCATAGAGATAGTGTATGTGTTATTATAAAGAACTAATGGCTGAAATGACGAATTGATGAAAATTTTGAAACCATTTCAAGAGCTGTTATGAATGCAGGATAGTAAGTGCATGAAGAGGGTAGTCATGATCAATTGACTGCTAGAAATGCTCTATGGAAGGGCAAGGTGATACAATGATATGCTTGTGAAGTAAGAAGTATCTAAACCATTCATTTAAATTTCATAAATGATGTGACTATACCTTGCAATTTCAGTATGATAATGATTGTGTGAAGTATTCGAATTCTATAATTCTGAAAGTGCTTCAGTGATTGTTGTAGCAATGGAAAAGGTTATATACATCCGGACTTACCAAGTGTTTGGCTGATTAAATTTTAGGTTTCAGGTAGATTGTTTAGAAAATTGCAATGAGAGTAAGACCACAAAAAATTCCAGAATCTACCATGTGAAAGAGACAAACCTTATGAGAAGAGTCTCATAGTTGTGAAAATAGTTTGTATGCATAATGAGTTGTTAAATTTGAATTTGTGAATTTCGGATTTGAGAAATTGCTAACAACTACTAATCACTATTGGCTTGCACCAGATTGTGTTAGGAGGACGCATTCTAAGTGGGTACTCATGTTATGCTAGTAAGCATAAAATTATAATGGGCATAGTGGTGCTGCTTACAAGAGACCCACAATTGAGGATCACCTCATTTCCAAGCAAATCAATTTATGTAGTAAACAGAGTTGCAAATTCTCATTGAATTTAATTACTAATGTTATTGCTTGGTTATGGAACAATCAAATTTGGATTGTATTATCAGATAATGATGGACTGTTTGGCTATTTGATGAATGTGCCAGGGGTACACACTATAGGAAGATCATGTGTGATGGCCTGCAGGAGCCAAACTTCATGGGGAGGTTTTCCCTTATCTTGGAAATGGGTTTCGGATCAAACTCCATTGGACATTTTGGAAATGTCTCATCTGCATTGCATGTTTGGTAAGCAACATGAGTGAGATGGTATAGGTTATGTTGGTAATACATGTGTGGATATGAAATGTAAAGAGGAATTGGGATGGAAAACCGAGGGACTGTCAACTCAGAGAAGGGAGCCCCAATTCCTCCTAAACAAAGGAATACTGCCTCGACAAATGGATAAGTGTTCTATGACCCTAGCTAAGAATATGCATGTCAAATTGTTAAATTCAATATGTAGAGCATGTTTTGATTTTATTTCCATTATGGCAGATTGCTTGAGTATGAATAGGGCCTGCATGGAACACACCAGAAAAGCGTGCACACTTTTTCGATGCCGGATCATGGAAGGGTTTTTCAATATTGATTACACCCTGGGGAGTGGATGCACTCCTGGTGTCTCAATACTTGATAGTGAATGATGTGAAATGTGGTTACAGTTTTAGAGCAATAACACTAACGAATATGCTTATACTGCTTGTGTTGTTCGGATAAAAAGATGTAGTCTGGTGTTGTACACTAAATGGACAATGGCTTGAGCTCATCCTACCTTCTACCAAAGAACACAGAGAAGGAGACATTCCTGAGGGACTGTCAACTCAGAGAAGGGAGTGGTCTCTTGTGTGATATTGGGTAGTGGAATTAGAGCTCATGACTGGAAATGAAACCTGGAAATGGTTCTTATTGTTGATATAAGTGTATTGTTGAGATAAATACGGGCGATTGCTGATAGTTTGATAAACCCAACTGAAGGTTGGCTTGATTGTGCCTGATATATATATATATATATATATAAGGATGTTGTGAAGCAACCTGCATGCTGACCTAACATCCAAGTCCATAGGCGATCCCAAGGCTTGCAAAGCGAAGCAAGATCCTGTGGACCAATGAGGAAACACACAATATAGTTAAGTATTAGATTATTTTTCCAATTCCTCCTTAAGAATATACATGTGTATATGATTTGGTTATGATGTTTTAAGCTCTTTCTTTAGAGATAAAAACTGATGAGAATAAACTAAACATGTGAATCTATTCAATGTTTGAATATAGGTATTGGTCAAAGTGAGGACTACGAGAGCATCCTAGGGGTGCATGTGGACATGTGACTGTCTTGAAGAGCTTAGAATGAGCAGTAATGAAAAAGGTGCTAGTAAGACTATGAAGGTCCTAGCAGTCGAGACAAACCATGTGGGGAGGCTCCATGGTTAAGAGGTCTGAAATAGACCAGAGACATTAAGTGTCATGACCAAGAGGGATTGGTCCATCATTCATGGTGAAGTGAAAGAGCTAAGAGAATGAAAAGCCACAGTGGTGGTGTGGGTTCCAGGATGGAACACGGCAAAGAGGGGAAAAGCTCTTGCTTCTCTCTCTTGCCTTTTGATTATATATATATATAGATATAGATATAGATATAGATATAGATATATATGCATTGTGAAACAAAGGATTGTTGAATGCATGTCTGACTAAAAATAGAATGTGTTTATTTTCTTAAAGTAAATTGTGAATGCTGGAATAGTTAATTCCCTACCCAAGAATGGACATGAATCATCTCATGTGCCTTTTTGGAAGGCATGAAAAATATGAAAGTATCCTTGATGAGACTTGGACTATCATGCCAATTGGGCAATTAATTGACTGATATTAATGTTTATTTTATGCTTGGTCTAATAGAATTTCAATGATGCATTTCATAGGTGAGAAAGGTGCAATCCAGTGGTGCACATTGATCATGGAAACAGACCAAAAGTTGTTGGACTTGACTAGAAGTCTCCTTCAAATGATTGCCAAGACCTAAGATAATCTTGGAGAAATGTTCAAGATACAGAAAAGGTAGAATGAGATGAACCACCAGATTTTGTAAGACTCCATTGATTTGAAAAAGGAGGTAAAAATCCTTATCGGAGCAATCAGTAAAGGCAAGGAAAGTGGATCTATGATGGGACATTTGTCCAAGCGATCCATTAAGAAACATTCCAGGCATGAATACTCAAAGGAAATTGAGTAGGTAAAGATGAAGCAGCCAGCGAAATGTTGGAAATGTGGAGAACATCATTTACGTCGGGACTGCCCAATGAGGGAACCTAAAGAGGGAAGCAGCCACAAAGTTCCTCAACTTGGATATGAGCTAGAAGCTAAGAATTGGTAGAAGAATCTCATGGAAGCCAAGGGGCTTGGTCCTGAAATTTCAAAGTAAATAATTGAACATGGGATAGATCTGCAAAATTTTGAAATTTTGATGTGCAAATTGTATACATATTCCTATGTATTGGAACACCGAGGACAGTGTTATTCCAAGGGGGGGGGATTGTAATATCCCAATTTTGACCCCGTTTGCATTAAAAGGTACGTGATTTATATTTTGTAATTAATCATGGTGTGGAGCTAAAGGAAAAATCTCCACCATCGATTTGGTTGTGTATGTTTTGGCAATAAGGACTATTGCCGATGGTATATAGTGCTATCCGACACATTATAGTTTTGGCATCATGTAAATATGCACCTCAATTAAAATAAACCTATATCTAGCTATGATGATGCAACGTTGAATGCAAAGGGCATGATTCCTAAGGTTAAGGGGGGGTTGTCTAAACCGTGGGAGCCATTGGGAGTTTTCCATGTGTTGACCACCCACTAAACTTCTGTTGTTTGATTAGTTGGGATCAGTTATGGCTGGGGAGTGGTGGGTGGAAGGATTGCCAATATTTTCGCCATGTACACTCCACCAGTGAGCTAGCTTTTCCTCATGTGGATGGTAAGGGAACGGTCACCACTCTCCACTCTTCGACCCACGTTTTTGGGGGTTTTTTCTCAGTCTCACGCAGAGTGATCAAGTTCCTCACACATGCACCATTTTGGATATTCTCCATCATTTATGCCCATCCTCATGTAGAGAGTCATCATCTCCCATTCTCACGCACATGAATTCGGTGTTGTTTTTCCTCATGCAGGGAGCTAGAGGAATCATTGTTGTCACTCAGGATTTTTGGGTGCAGGAACCATTCACACTCGGGGCTATGTGCCTGTGTGTTCCATACTGGTTTTGGTGGTGGGTGTGTGTCTCCTTGTCAATTGTGGCTGTGTATGTTGTTGATAGTGGTATGCATTTATGTCTTCCCCTGTCCATGCTAGGAGTTTGGATTCTTTTCCATTTGTAGACCGTGTAATGTTACCATCGTTTCATTGTGAGTTTGGGGCTATTGTCTTCCCTTAGTTTTGGGTTGTTGCTGAGTTTTTTTGGCCACGCTAGGGTGAAGAACAACTCTGAATCATCTTGTGGACTTAAGTTGTGTTCACCTTTTCATTTGGGGTTGTCACCCTATTGTCTTCATCTTCTTCATAGAGCTATGAACTGTTTGTTTTAGTGCAGTATGCAGTGATTAGTCTTTGGATTGTTGAGAGTAGGATTAAAAGTTTGGTATGTTTGAGAAAACTTGTGTTTGGAGCCACTCAGACAGAGTTAGACTACTGGCTTTCTGCTCAACAACCCTTGAAGACTATTGGAAAGGGAAGTCAGGGCCTGAGGGACTATGAAGCATAGAAAAGAATGATTCCTAGTGTTGCATGTGTGGATTCCTTAGAGGTCAGGGTTAGCTCTTGTGTAGGCATCCTTAGCTGTCCATCAAGGCACCAGCTTAGCGTTTAGCCTTTCCTAGCTCCTTGACAACCTGATAAACCCTACTATGTGGTCTTGGCTGATTTGTGTACCTTGGCTATGTGTCAGCCTGCTTTGACCCTTATTCCTTGAGGAATCATGCCCATCTTAGGGGTAGCAGTGTTCCTGAGAGATTGATGAGCACACTAGCCTATGGTTGGGTGGAACGTTGCAGCGGCATAGCTGGTTGCAGGACAAATTCTTTTAAGATGAGTATTCTTGACTATTTTGTCTCTGCAATTATATTTACTGATTAATGAATATGATGAACATGTGGTATGCTTGAATGAAATTATGTCTGCTTCTGCTATGTATATGAAGGATTATGCACCTTAGTATGTTTTATGTTTAAATCTTTATATTTCATCATTGTATGCATGTTCAACTTCATGGGGCTATTGCCTAGGTGTTTGATGGTTTGGTAGCATCCTCTTCACTAGTCGAAGGGCCAGGGACATTACACCTGTGTGATACCTTGATCCATTAGCCTAACCTATGATACCCTAGGTAGTCTTAATCCCTATGCAACCCGTTGCGGTCAAATCTCATCCTCCACCCGGCACCCAAAAACCAACCACCGCACCAACACCCACACCGCCCCACCCAAAAAGGGCCAGGGGAAAAAACAAAAAAGATACCACTGAACCTCGACAGATCCCACCCTCTTCCATCTGTGAAGAATAGGGCCATGCAACTCAAAACTTCCCTAATATTCCCATAATCCATGCGCATTTGGATGCCATGGATACTATAGAAAACATCCCCGTGGTTGAACTCCCAAGCGGGAAAATAGTGAGAAACAAGTCATTGAGAACAAACCATGCTTGCACCCTTTGCAAATTGTATGGACACTATTCTCACCACTGCCAGGACTCATCCAAGTTTTGAATGACCTTATCCAACCTTCGAAAACATGCCCTTGAATCTGAGATCACTTTGATCAAATAATTCTATCCCCCACCTCCTTCTTCAGACATCGTGTCCATTTACATGATGTCCAGTTCCACAGACCCTCTTATCTCCACCATTACTGATGACCCATCAAACCTGTCTCTTCGTTGCTTTCATAATTATGAGGAGATACTTGAAGCCTTAACCGCTATGGAATACCCATGGGACAACATGCACCATCGCTTGTTCTTCCTCCTTGAATAAATTGTGTCGCAGCCTGATCAGTTTTCTATTGAAACAAAAGATTTCATTCATGGGAAAGTCGACTGGTTCAAGAATCCCATCCGAGCACCAAATTCCTTCAAAGAAGGGAACATGGAAAACATCTCACCAACCATCAAAATCAACATCTCAACCAATCTTGAGATTGGTTAGGAAATCATGCTGGGGGCTTCTTGTTCCTCAGAAGAAGTTGCTTCCTACAAAGTGCTCTTCCAATATTTCCGTGACATCTTTGCTTGGTCCTACATTGAAATTCCGAGGCTAGATCCATCCATTATGGAACACCACATCGACACATGGCCCGATGTGGTCCCGGTGCGTGAAAAAAATGACCAATCCATGCCTCTAAATTTGTCACTGTTAAAGTTGAAATAGAGAAGCTATGCACAACCAGCTTCATTTACCCTATTGCTTACACCACCTGAGTTTCGAATTATGTTCCCATGAATAAAAAATAGGTTACCATCCACATTTGCATAGACTTCCGTGATCTGAATTGGGTGTGTCCCAAAGACAACTTCGTAACACCCTTCATCTATCATATTATCAATGCATGCGCCAGACATGAGGTATTTTCCTTCATGGATGAATTTTCTGGATATAACCAAATTCAAATATGGAAATAAGATTGTTACAAGACTGCATTCACAGCCCTATGGGGCACATTCATGTATCAAGTAATGCCCTTTAGTATAAAGAATGTTGGAGCCACCTTCCAGCGTGCCATGACATACTTTTTCCATGACCTAATCCACATCATATTGGTCTGCCTAGACGACCTTACCACTTGATCACCAAAACAAACACAACATATGGACGACTTGCAGTAAGCCTTTTTGCGATGCCGTAAGTACAAAATTCACTTGAATCTCCTAAAGTGTGTTTTTTGTGTCCGAGCAGGCCGTCTGCTTGAGTTCATCGTATCCCACAAAGGGATAATGGTGGACCCCCTCAAATTTCAAGCTATCCTTAATCTCCCTACACCACAAAATTGACATCAACTGCAGAGCCTCCAAGGCAAGGCCAAATTCCTTCGTCGCTTTGTACCAGACTATGCAACAAAATCCCACAGATTCATATGCCTACTCTGAACAAAAATCCCCTTTGTTTGGGATCAACAAGACCTGGCTTCTGTACCATTACTCTTAGCACCAAACTACACCCGAGACTTCATTATTTATGTGTCATCCTGAGAGAATGCCATTGCTGGAATCTTGGTCTAGGAAGATGATGCTCACTAGTAGCATGTGATTTATTACGCCAGCTAGAATCTGATAGGTCCCCCACTATGATATTCACCTAAGGAGAAACTGGCCCTCACTGTCATTTTCTCAGCTCAGAAGTTGTGCCACTACATCATTGCAAACCATACCTGTGTAGTGGTTGATTCCAACCCAATGTAGTACCTCTTAAGTCGTCTCCTTCTACAAGGTCATGCAACCAAGTGGGTAGTCGTCCTCCAAGAATCCGACTTTGAATTTGTTTCCCTGAAAAGCACAAAGGCACTCGTGCTGGCCACGATCATGATAGATCTTCCCCCATTGACCATGTCACCACCACCCAAGGATGACCTCCATGATGATTTTCTATTCGTCATATCCACGAAGGACCCATAGTATGGGGGCATCCTTCTATATTTATGCACACAGAAGTTTGTAGCCAACTTAAACCGTGAGGATAGGAGACACATCCGACATTAAGCCACTTTCCATCTTCTGATTGGAGATGTGGTATATCGTCAAGGCATTGATACCATCCTACATCATTTACTCACCCATGATGAGGCTAAGACGGTCCTTAACGACTGTCATAGTGGAACCTGCGGTGGCCACCTTTCAGGTCTGGAAACTGCCCAAAAGATTCTACATGTCGGCTAATTCTAGCCTCCATATTCACTAATTGCATAGAGTTTTTAAAACACTGTTGCAACTGTCATCTCTTTGCTTCAAAGAAAAGAACCCCCCTACACCGTTACACCCCATAGTCACAGTCGGTCCCTTCTACAAATGGGAAATTGAATTCATGACAATCGACCCTGCCTCGGCCAACGGTCATAAATACATCATTATGGCAGTTGATTAGTTCACTAAGTGGGTTGAGTCCATGCCCACATTTGATTTCAAAAGTGAAATGGCAGCACATTTCTTCTTTAATCACATCATTTCACAATTTGGTGTTCCCAAATAGTTGGTCTCAGACCATGGTAAACACTTTGAAGATGATGTTTAGACTGAGCTTTCAACCATGTTGAAATTCAAACACTAGTACTCATATTCCTACTACCTCTAGGGAAATGACTAAGTTGAAGCAATCAACAAAATCATCAAAACAATGCTCCAAAGGATGGTAGGAAACCATAAAACCAACTAGCATCACATGCTATTTTTCTCCCTATGGGATTATCGCACATCCGCAAAAACTGCAACCGATTTCACCCCTTTCTTTTTAGTACATGGTGTTGAAACAGTACTCCCTATAGAGTGTCACATCCCATCACTCCGCCTCATAGTGGAACTCCTTCTTGACACTTCACCTTTAGAAGAATGACTCCTCCAACTTGAGAAAACTATAGAATAGCGTTAGGCTTCCCTCCAAGCCATCGAAGCAGCAAAAACACAGTCAAAATCCCATTACGACTCCCATGTCCACCCTCACACCTTTAGCGAAGGTGATATGGTTCTGGTTTATGACCAACCCAATGATAAGTTGGGAAAAGGAAAGTTCAAGTCAATTTGGTATGGTTCATATGTCATCCATCATTGCCTCGAAAAAGGGGCATACACCCTTATCGACTCTAATGGAAAACTCTTGGAGAACCCCCATAACAGGATCTACCTCAAGATATTTTACGCTTAAACATCACCAACAAGTTGCTTTGTTTTCCTTTTTTGTTTTGCAATGTTTTTACCACAAATCAGAGACCCCCATTAGGGGTATCACCATTAGCTGCTAGTTAGGGCCATGCATATTCTATTCAAGACACCCCTCACATCTTCAAGCTCAATTTTCCCTCCTCTATCTCTTAATGAGACCATCATCTCATGTTTAATAAGTAATTTTCAGGGCCACTCCCCGAGATTTACCTCGATTTATGTACCACATTATGATATAAGTGTCTATGGACCTATACTTACATCACACCTGGCTACCACAACTCATGCAGGACTCTGGACCATCTCCCCAGAAGGCACATCATTTTAGTATTTCAGCATATAATTGTCAAATTCGTCCACCACACCTTACGCGGGTCTCGGGACCACCACTCGGAGGGTAGATTGTTTTGCATGAATTTGGCATATAACTGCCTCTGGACTTGCACTCACATCATATGTAGTCCATTCCATCCACCCCAACTCACACAAGACTCACCTGACCTCTGTCCAAGAGCCACCTTGGTTTGCATCCCTCTATTGCACTGATTCACGTGCCTTGGCCTCCATCTATCCCATGCATGTACAACTATGTTCAAGATCCACCTACTCCATCCATACTACATGGGAAACATTTGGACCACTGTCCATTGTCCTAACATGGGGGCACCATTGGTGTCCCCTTGATCGGTTTACCATACCAAAGTTTCCGTTAAGCTCTTTTCTGACTCCTAAAAGAATGAAAATATTGTCGAGCGTAGCTGCTTCCTTTCTCGCTCATTAAAGTATAAGAAAGGGCATCTAGATCGTCTCATTTATCTCCTTTTTCAAACCATGTATACTATCAAATTAAAAGGACCACCTTGGCACATTCAAGCCAAGACCATTCCCCTCTGCATCCTTTTATGCTTTCTCGGGAAGAGGGGCCAAAATTTATGAAAAATCTCACTATGGGTTGCCATTAAGCTCTTTTCCGGCCTTCTCATCAAGGAAATATTGCCGAGAAAACTTGGTTTCATTCATGCTCATAAAAGTATTTGAGTGACCATCTAGTCAGTATAGGTTTAACCTTTTTCGGCCTGACTAGACTACTAATGGTAAAGAATTCTCCCATCCCACAAAGGATGGGCGAGCTCTCCTATGTATACTTTTAACCTTTTTCGAGCATAGGAGACTATCACCAAAAAAGAGACCCCGCTGGATTCTTATTCATTCTTTCATACTATCTAAAATTGAAATCACCATCGAGCATTCACTTTCTTGGGCTCGCTAAAACTCCATGAGATCGTACTACAATGGTGTCTTTAGACACCACCCCACATATAACAATTTGGAAGCATTCCCACTTTGGGTCTCCTTTGTTCAGAGTATTCTGTGATGTGTCTTCCTTGGATCCCTTCAATACCAAAAGTGTCTACCTCCCCGAAGTATTTCCCATCTGCATTTACATTCCTGGTATTACAGCTATGATCCCTTTCCCATGAGTTAGTTTCATTTGCTTCTTGGTCTACCCTACTGTAATACTATGAACAAAGGAAGTTTGAGTCCCCTATGATTCCCTACCCCTATTCCACCTCCCCCCCATTCAATGGGTCAGTCCTTATATTGTCTCACATATTTAAGTTATCTCCCTCGTGCTTCCGGTCAAGGAAACACCATTTCCTTGGCTAGTTGCAGGTCTCCCTCAGTCGACGACAACACACATATTCTAGAGGATAGACCCAAAGGTCCCTATATCCTAGTTTCATTAACCTCATTGATGAGTTCCTTGGACCACTTGAGAGGAGTCCTTAGTGCCTCTTAGAATGGATGTGTCTCACATGCTTGACTATAGCTACATCATCTCACCGTTGAGATTCATACAGGGTATTGGTCCGTGCAATATTCGGTCAAAGACCCCGGATGTCACCTGATTCTAGCACATTGATGATTCTATTGAGGGACCCAAATAGTTTTATATCCCTTATGATTTTCGGGTTGTGTTGGAGACAGTGTTCAGAATCCCCAGTAGTGCTTCTATATAGATTTATGATTGATGCAACATATTTGTACCATAAAGACTTTGACTCTACATCAGTGGGTCCCTACAACTATGTATCATTCCAAATCCAGTAGGCCATCAGTCATGAATATATAGCATTCCAAAATAACTCCAATGGTCCAATGTATCAGTTCTTCAGATCAGTATTGTATTCAACTTCTTATCGAGGCAACCACTATTGTGAAAATAGTTGTACATGATCAACTCTTGCATTACAGAGCTTAAATCACATTATTATTTTGACATTGTTACGAGCATCAGGATTCCCACCTCGTCCATATACATGTCACACATTATTTATATCTCACCCATTTATGGGAACCATATTTATACAAAAACAAAAATCCACCATGCCCCATCCTAGGAAGCACCACCTCTCCCCAGAAAATCCTATGATGTTCGTGGGTCGTACGATGAGATTCTACCCTCACACATCAGGGGAAATATATTAACCCATAAAATCATTCAATGAGCTCTACGTGACCTACACCACCCAAAGACATCTATTTCACTCCCCTCATTTGACCCCCACACCCTTGCAAAGCCTCAAAAACATGAAAAGGGCTTAAAAACCCCTAAAAGAGACAAAATAGCTCTCATAGGAGCTAAAACCTCCAAAAAGGGGCTAAAACCCATCAAAGGAGATTAAACCCCCCAAAGGAGCTAAGAATTGGGTGAAAAGGGCTTAAATCCCAAAAAGGAGGCTAAAGCCTTAACCAAGGGCTTAAAACCCTAAATCTCAAGAAAAAACTATAAATAGAGGGGTGGGGGTCACTTTCAAAACACTCCTTCTCTCCCTATCGTTATGTTTCCCATGTGAGTGCCTTAAGACCCTTTTCCTCTCAAGTAATTCACCTCCTCTCCTCCATATCTCCACAAGCCAAGACTCAATCCCATAGAGAGGTGCTTCCAAAGCTAGGGCATGGTGGCCCATTTCCGTAAAACGAGATGAAGGTATAACTATTTATTTTTGTCAATAGTTTAGTTTTATGGCTTATTTTTTGTAGGTTTATGTTCTCATGGTTTGCTATAGGATCTCCTCTGATTTCCTGTGGCCATGTCTTAATTTTCCAACAAGTTTCCTGCAGGATTTCATGGCTCAAAGTTAATAGTTCTTTGCAAGGTTTTATTTCACCCACATGAACCCTACCCTTCTGTCCTATAGAAGGAAAGTAGTTGTTCCTGCTCGTAGTTAGGGAGAAATCCCTACTACATGTCCATCAATAGATAAGGTCATGGTAGGTCCATGAGGGTTCATTAAAAAATGATCAATAGGCTTAACTAGATAATAGGGATCATGGGTTCATCGATTGTCGGTAACTTGAAGTACCTAAGAGGAATATATGGTTTCCCAAAGTCTAACTAGGATAGATGGGTTATTTCTTAACTATTTATGTTATTCTTGGGAAAAATACAAACTTTTACTCAATTATTAAAGGGTAGTGAAGGCTATTGTTACAACTACTACTAAATCATTTTGGGTGGAAGCAATGCCTTTATTATTAATTTCCTTTATATATAATTCACCAATCAATAACCTTATTATAATATAATAATATCGATGGATGTGGAGTCAAGGATAGAGATCAATATATATGATTACTTTTCCACAAGGCTCATAGGATACATGGATTATATTTTTCTTCATCAGGGATCCATACAGTTGGCCACCATGAGATCTCCTTCAAGCCTATTTCACTATTTATTTAAACAATCACTTAGATTTCTTATCATTTTTATTCATAGAATTAAGGTAAATACCATGGGGGAAATATAGGCATGGTTTGGGTATGAGTAGCTGAATGATACTGTTTGTTGGCCATGTAGGACTAGTTGGGGGAATACAGACTTGGGTTGGGTATGACTAAATGGATAGATATTGATTTTTGACCATCCCAAACTAGTGCAGGAAACACATATGTAGCAAGGATTTCTCCCTTGCTACAGGGAAGGAACGATTACCTTCTATCTATAGGATGGAAGGATAGGGTTCCTGGTGGTGGATGCAAGAAAAAACAAACATAACAGAAAATGAAGTGAAATGAAAGAACCCCTCTGCACACAAGGTTAGGGTTTAAACTCTAAGGCCCTGCATACAACTTTTAGAACCAAAATACCTGCAAAAACATGTTAAGCAATAAACCTGCAAACAAATATTGTTATAAAAACTACAAACTGCTAAAGCAAACATAAAAAACAACACAGGTATACCTTCTGGTTGGAATGGGTCACCATGCCCTAGCTGGGAGAGCACCTCTCTTCGAAGGGGGAGATATGGATCAATGGAAGGATGGAGGAGAGGGAGAGTGAATGGATTGAGAGGAAAAATGGTCTCAAGGCACTCACTCCAGTAGCATAACAATAGGGAAGGGAGGAATGTTTTGAGAGTGACCCCCACCCCTCTATTTATAGCTTTTTTAGGGTTTTAAGCCCCTGGTCAGGGCTTTAGCTCCTTTTTTGGGATTTTAGCCCCTTTCGCTCAAAATTTATCTCCTTTTATGGTTTTGGGATCCTTTGAGGGGTTTTAGCCCCTTTTTTTAAGATTTAGCCCCTAGGAGAGCTATTTAGGCTCTTTTAGGGGTTTTTAAGCCCTTTTTCATGTTTTTAAGCCTTCTTGAGGGTGTGGGGGTCAAATGAGGGTCATGCATGGGTGTCCTTGGGTGGTGTAGGCCATGTAGAGACGATTGAGGGATTTTTTGGGTTAACAGATTGCCCCTTGATGTGTGAGGGAAGGAGCTCATCGTATGGTCGGCGGACATCATAGGATTTTCTATGGAGAGGTGGTGCTTCCTAGGATGGAGCATGGTGGATTTTGCTTTTTGTATTAATATGGTTCTCATCAATGGGTGAGATACAAATAATGTGTTACATGTATATGGATGAGGTGGTCATTCCCATGCTCGTAACAATGTCGAAAGAATAATGTGATCTATGCTATATAATACAAGAGATGATCATATACAACTGATGATACATAGTGTTTGACTCAATGAGAGGATGAATAAAATACTGATCTGAAAAACTGCTACATTGGACCCATGGAATTCTCATGGAATGCTATATCTTCATGACTGATAGCCTGCTGGATTTGGAATGGTACATAGCTGTATGGATTCATTGATGGAGAGTTAGAGTCTTTGTGGTACAATTATGCTGCATCAATCATAAATCTATATAGAAGCATTGCTGGGGATTTTGAACACTATCTCCAATGCAACCCAGAAATAATAAGGGACATAACCTATTTAGGTCCCTCGAATAGACTCATCAATGTGCTAGAGTCAGGTGACATCTGAGGTCTTCGACCAAATACTGCACAAACCAATACCCTATACGAATCTCAACAGTGCGATGATGTAGTTGGAGTTAAGCAAGTGAGAAACAACCATCTCGAGAGGCACTAAGGATTCCTCTCAAGTGGTCCAAGGAACTCATCAATGAGGTTAATGAAAAAAAGATACAGGGACCTCTGGAATATGTTTGTTGTCGTCGACAGAGGGAGATCTTCCCCTGGTCAAGGAAATGGTGTTTCCTTAACCATAAGCATGAGGGAGATAACTCAAAAGGTGTGATACAATTTGAGGACTGACCCATTGAAAGGGGGGGGAGGGAAAGAGTTGGACAGGGGCAGAGGGAGTGTAGTAGACTCAAACTTCCTTTGTTCGGAGTATGACAGCAGGGTAGACCAAGAAGCAAATGAAACTATTTTATGGGAATGGGATCATAGCTGTAATACTGTGATTGTCACTACAAATGGGAAATACTTGGGGGAGGTAGACACTTTTGATATTGATGGGATCCAAGGAAGACACATTGTAGAGTACTCTGAACAAAGGTGACCCAAAGTGGGAATGCTGCCAAACTATTTTTTATGGGGTGGTGTCTAGAGACACCATTGTGGTACGATCTCATGGATTTTTGGCGAGCCCAAGAAATTCACAATGCTCAATGGTGCTTTCAATTTTAGAGAGTATTGAAAGCATGAAGAAAAATCCAGTGGGGAATCTTTTTCGTTGGTAGTCTCATGTTCCCGAAAAAGGATAAAAGTATACACAAGAGAGCTCACCCATTCTTTTTAGGGGGTGGGAGACTTCTTTACCATTGGTAGTCCAGTCAGTCTAGAAAAGGTTAAACCTATACTGACAAAATGATGCATAGGTTCTTACCTCTCATCTTAGAACTCACAAGCATCTAAATCACATACACAGTAATACAATAAATCTAACTATCTACCTATCCCCGGGGAGCCAAATTTAAGTTATTAATGAGTAATGTATATTGTACATGCATTATCAAGAGAAATCATAGGTAGTTGATATTCCTTCCAACAACACATCAATGATTATAGATATTTAAACAATCAGATAGATAATTGCTTATGAACGGCATTCATTACTCATGGTGGTAATTTCATAAAATAAACCAGAAATCATTTAGACAAGAACATAAGCCCTAAGAGTTAGAATGATCTCACAGTTAATGGACAAAAGGATGAAAAAGTGAAATAGTTCATCTTCCACCAATCCATAGCATAACATTTGAATGTCCCACCAAAATTTCTCCGATAGGCAAACAATAATTCTTTATTGCAAAAAAAGTAGTTCTTCTTACAATATCTCTTTACTTGTCTAACTAGGAAAAAGATCCTCTTTTCCTCTTGGTCCTCTATATTTATACAAAAAAAGAATAATACTATTGGGATGCCCACACATAACCCTTGGGATTCCCCAACTCTTCACCTCCCAAAATTTCACTTTCATCAAATGTTTACAAAATTGTTACATATTACAAAAGGGAACAAAGATTCACGAGGAGGGCCTCACTTGACTATTTAGTAATTTCTTCCAATTTGAAGCTTCCGAGGCGATGCCTTCAAACTCAGAAGATTCCAAAAAATGAATATTTATCTCGAATTTCGTAGCTTGGTTTCTAATGGCTTTGATTCTAGCTACACTCAAATGAAGCTAATCTTCTAATAGCTGCACACTGACTGCGGAATGATCTACCTCATTCCTTAAGGTCTGGTAATCGAGAGCTTTAATGTCCTGCATTTTACTTTCCTCTTCTTGGTACCTTTTCTGCAAAATTTCCACAAACAAGTTGTGGTCCGAAAAAGCATCTATTCTCTGTTCAGCTTCTACTTGGCATTGGTTATAAGTAATCAGGAGCCTTTTGAAGAATTTTGTGCATGCCCCTTTCGTCTTTCTAACAGCCTTTTTGAATTCCTCGGCTGTGTTAATGGCAGACTCTAATAAGCCGTAGTCCTACCTAAGGGCCTATCGATCTTTCGAAGGCAGCTCTGCAGGAGCTTCTTCATTGTTCTCTAGTCTTGCCATCCTTGCTGTCAGGACTTCCAGGATGTCCTGAGATCTATCAACAAAATATGAGGAGGTCTCCAAAATCTCCTCCAACCGACCATCAACTTGCAAGACCCTACATCTTTCCTCTTCTATGGCCATCTGCAACTAAAGCATCTTGGATTTCTATGCCAGAACATGTTCTTTGAAGGGTTGGAGATTAACCTGTTGCTCTTTGGCTTCCTCCAAAGCTGTTGTCATAGACGTAATCTACTCTTGAAGTTTTGCCTCTTATTCTTGAGATAGCCTCTCATTCGCCTCCAAGGTGGTCTTTTGCAGCTCTAGATCCTCTATCTTTCCTAGCAGCTATTCCTTCTCCACCCTTAACTCTTGATATTCTTGTTGTATTTTCTCCATACACTCTTGGGCAGTCTCCATTGATCTTCTCTCTGCTTGGAGAACCTACATTTCAGCCTTTGAAGACTTCATCTCCTTTTGTACGTCTTCAAATTTCCTCTTTAACTTATTACTTTCTTCTCTTTCCTTTATTTGTGTGTATTTTAGTTGAGAAGAATACTTCTTATACTACTCCAGATTTGTCATTATTCTATCCACATTGTCCTCCAAAGCATGGATCAATGTGGCCCCTACCCTGATAGTGAACCTGGGGTCTCTGTCTGTTTTGTATACAATTGTCGTATCAGTTATCATCTTACCAGACAGGCCCCCTATTTCAATCTTCTTCTTAGTCCTTTTCACTATCCTCTTCTTTTCTTTATCATAAAAAATAATATTGAAATCAGGGACCTCTTCCCCTATCTTCTATTCAAAGGGAACTAATATAAGGGTGGGGGCCATAGACTGTCCAAATGTGCTGACAACAGGTACTTCAGGGTCTTGAACGTCGGGATTCTCCACGCCCTGGGTTTGAATGTCTGCTATGTCAGAGGCTAACTGTTCTGTCACTATCTAGGTCAGCTTCATCCTCTCTGCCTCCTGTTTCTGAAGCTCCTCATCTAGCTTCCTTTTTCTTTCTTCTTCTTCAATCTTGGCATCTTCTTCTGCTTTTTTGGCTGCCTCTTCTGCAACTCTTCTTTTTTCTTCCTCTTCTCCCTTCAGCCACCCTTCAAATTCTTGGGCTAGCCTTTGAGCTTCTTTTTTTCTTTTCCTAGTTTCCTCATCAGCCTTTTCTTTCTCATCCTACCCCTTTCCACCTTTGGTGGTGATTTTATTTTTAAACCTTCTCCTCAAGGCCATTATTTTCAATGCACTGTGGAAAACAGACTCTTCTTTGTCCCAGTGGTGAGTGTATTCAAAGTGGACATTGGCCTCTTTGCAGTGCTCTGCAACCTTGTTGTGGGAGTCATTCCTGTGGAAGGGCATCTCCCCAAAATGAAACTTTTCCAACTCCTCCACGAATTCGTCGGCCTTCTTTACTCTAGTAAACTTATAACTCCCCAACCTGAAAGGCAATAGAGGATATGCAGCCTTCTTGTGTTCAAATAAAAAGCTTCCAATGCCATCCAGGAAGACTTGCCTAACTACCTCTTTGTGAATTATATAGTCTGTGGCATATTTAGGCAATAGGGAGGGTGCTCTGGAGCCTCCAAACATTCTGAAATAGAGCCCATCCTCAGTCAGGTAATAATCAACATACTCTTCAATTACCTGCAATGCCTCTTCTGACATGCAGTCACATTCTTTCAAGAAAATAAGAGTATATAATGGCATAATAAAATGTTCACAGAACTCCCTGTAGTGACTGTGGTACTTATGAGCCCACAGTGGCTTGTATGAAGAGTAAACAGGTATCCTTTCTCGGTCCCAGATGCACCTTAGGCTGGGGAAAGTTTGATTGTATAGTATGAAATCAATGAGTATGGAGCTCATGTAAAATTCTGACTTCTTTTGGGATAGTCCTCCCAAAGCTGAGGCCATACAGGCTGAAAGACTATTGGACACTATTTTGGCCCAGTTGAAATTGGTCCCCTGTGTTGCGACATAAAAAATTATTGGCATCCACTCCAATTTGAAGCTTTTGCCATGGGCTCTCCCAAAAATTCTATTGAGCATCAAGGCAATGAACCTGTAAGGATTTCTTAAGCTGAAGGTTTCATATTCTCCCATCGGCCTAGTTCTAAATTTTCTTCCAGGCATGAGCATCCTCTTGAGGGTCTCGACGAGGTCCATCCTAATGTTATTCAGCCAATATTCTGTTAAATATACTTGTGCTTATGGAAAATGGTAGGCCAGAGCTACATATCCTGGGATATAGGTAGCATAGCCTTGTTTGTCAACATTCTCAAGAATCATGGTGGTTACATCTGTCCTGGGCAGAATCCACCCAATCACTTAAGAGCATGGAAAGAGCTCCGGTCTTATAGAAATATTCATCAATGAAGACCTTTCTATGTTGGCGTATATGCTTTCTTCCTCAAATCCTATATCAGGCACCTCTCGGCGCGTGATCAACCTGTAGATGTCTCCCCACTGATACTCAGGCTCTACACCAGTTATGCATTTGGTGTCTTCATAAATGTATTTGGTCTTGGTGATGACCTCGACGTCGGGATCCTCTTCGACCACAAGGGCCTTCTTCTTTTGACACTTAGACATTTTGGGTTCGGAGGAATCTTCTTGCCACATATAACATTGTAATTGTTAGGTTATTTCCGGACAAATTATAGATATTGAGATAACCATGTAAACATTTTACCTCATTTGTGTTCAACATGATGGCAGTTAATTAAATTAAGCAAATATGTTCACCAATACTCTTGTCTAACACTGAAAACGGCTCAATCAACAAAACTCGAGTGGGAAACAAAGTCTACGTTAAAATGAAACAACCTCGGGCTCTCTGTGGGCGCCATGACTGCTGCGCTACGTGGAACGACACGGGAACTTATTCTAGCCATTCAACGGGGGCGTCTCAACAAAAACACTATCTATGTGCCATCTAAAGTCCATCTAAGGCTGGGAAATGCTATACTACCCCAGATTGGTTCGGGTTCGAATCCGACCGTGAACCGGGTCGCTCGAAACAACAAGGTACAAAACACGGTCATGGTTTGCAAACATGTGGGTAACTGGAGCAGGTGAACCAGTCCGACATTTCCCAGGGAGGCCATGAAGACATTCCCCTAATGACCAATAAAAACAAAACAACAGGGGCAGACTGGTGCAGACAGCATAACGGCCGTCTGCACCGGTTTCCCCAACCATCAAGTGCAGGGTCGAAAACCATAATGGCCGCGGAAAGAAACTACCCCGTGGGAAACAAAACTCCCCTACGGACAGTTACACTACACACCCTGTTAGCACTCAGAATGTACCCAGGTTGTGAAAAGGTAGATCCCGAGGTAACAGCAAAAACCACTTTAGAATGTATTTCTGACCTAATACAATCAGAGAGGGATCTCTCACTATTTACAAAGGTTTTATACTCAAGATATTCAATCAAATACACTCAGAAGGTCAGATTTCTGATGGGACAAATAGGACAAGTTTGTTTTAAGAGACTTGGTAGGACGGTCATGGAGGAGACCATTGGGCAATGGAGTCAATAATCAGATCTGAAATAGGTTGCAGGAGGTAGGGTTTTGAAGGTTTATGATCAGAGGCAAGGTAGGCACCATTTCCTCAGTCTTGAGGTATTAGCAGGTTGATTAGTAGACAAAGGGAGACAGTCCATCAAACAGAGCACCTCTAGGGTGAATTCTGCAAGACTTTAGAAGAAAATATTTTAAAAATGCTTGAACAATGGACCTAGAGCATGCAGGATGAATTCCAGCCCATAAAAACTAATGCTCAAGCATGAAAGCAAATACAAAATGGAGTGGGAATCAGGATAAACAATCACATAAAGAAATTACTTACTGAAGAAAAAGATGGCACAAGAATCTCTGACATGAAAGAGGTTTTACATTCCTCCTCTGCAGATTTCATTCATTTACTGAAAATGTAAATCCATTACAATGTAGAGCCTCTCCGCTCTTGAACATCCTCCCCTTTTTCGTCTTCTTTATCATTTTCATGGGCTTCATCGTTACCATTCTCATTATCACAGTGGGTACTTACAAACTCTCCTGAAAGCTCTAGGAACCTCCTGATCTGCATGTCATCTTCAAACACCTGCCAGTATTTGTAGTTTTCAGGAATAGAAGGTCTATTCAAAACCTCCACCTGGTACTCCTTTTGACTAGTCATTGGAGTTTCGAATTTCCCAGCGGCTACTGCTAAAGAATAAGCCACCATATTATCAACCCTGGGAACCACCTGAATTACATACTCTGTAAAGAAGTTGCCAAGCATATCCCACACTTCATTTCTATAAGCCCTCATCCGAGGATGTTTAGTCTGATAACTCTCATTTACCTGATTTATCACCAGTTCGGAATCTCCCAAGATCTTGACCCTCTGAGCCCCCAGACCTTTCAAAGCATGTAACCCCAATAACAGGGCTTCATACTCTGCTACATTGTTAGTGCATTCAAAAAGCAATTTGTATGACAAAGCTTTGAAATCATGGATAGGGGAAATGATGTAGACACCAGCTCCAGCACCAACCTTCGCCACAGATCCATCAAAATACATGATCCATTGGCCTTCTTTTTTCTGCTTTGCTTCCAGAGCTTGCTGTTCTGAAACTTCTTCTTCTTTATTCCCCTCGTACTTCTCCTGTTCTTCGGGTTTCTTTTGCAATGCAGCTTCTAAATCGTGTGGGGTAGCATCATTAAAGAAAATAGAGGATCCAAGATCAGTATCTACAGCATATATGTGGTGAACCTCAGGCTTATCTCGACTGCTCACCACATAAGGGGTTCTCTTATTGCTATACAGCCTTCTGCTTCCATCAGGGACTGGGATGGTAGCGTATGACATGTCCATCTGCAAACTGCCTTTCAATTTGGAAGTCCAAGATCTTGATAGCAATACCCCAAATTTGGGCGGGATGTCTGCCACTACTACATCCATGACTATGGTCTTAGAAGGGAGTTTGTTCAGGGTCACCACCATGTCCTTAATTAGTCCCAGGCATTTCACCTTCTTGGAATCAAAAGAGTACAGGTCTTTGTAGGGTCTTGTCACTTCTAATCCCAGACTCTCTACCACTCCTTTGGGCATCATATTATGTGAGGCCCCGGAGTCTAACATGGCATTGTGGACCACCTTGTCATGCACATTTAAACTCATATAGAAAGGAGGGACTTCTTCAGCTTCTAAATTTTCAGCTTTCGACCCAAATGATATAGCAGGATTATCATCACTCACATTTAAAATGTCAGACTGCCCTTCACCTTGGTCCTTGACCATTTTTGAAATAGTATCTCTGTATTCAGTGTTTCTCAATAACTCATTGAATGGAACAGAGATCTTTAGTTTAGACAGCTCATTTTGCAGGTTAAAACCAGCACTAATCTTTTCTACCTCAACTGGAGTCGCCTTTTTTATTACTTTGTCCTGCTGTACATCATTTTCAACTTCTTTATTCATAGAAGTTTCTTTCTGCTGATCCTTCCCCTTTTCTGCATTCACAGAACTAGAGGAAGGCTGATTTGGGTTTGCTTTCCCTTTATTTATAGGGACATCTCTATTTCTCAACCTCATTTTCCTCTGGACATC
>LPNX010514173.1:116144-137283 GCA_001517045.1 Pseudotsuga menziesii
TTGATATGGAATTCATTTCAGACGCTCTGTATTGATGGATTGTTTTCTCATCTCTTCCATTTCACCCAGATCGAATTTGATGACTGTAATGATGTGATTATCTTGCCTTTGATAGTTTCTCGTGTATGTATCTTTATGATCTTTTACTTGTATATGACTCCATGCCCAATGGATATGCGAATGGTTCATCCAAATGAATGAATGCTTAAATATTGTTTATCATTTGATTTTGTGAGATTTGTGTTGAGAGATCCCTCTCTGGGAGAGAAATATTAATATCTTCCTAAAGTGGTTTTGCTGTTACCTCAGGGTGTGCTTCCTACAACCTGAGTACATTCCGAGTGCTAACACACCCCATCATATATACATGTAAACAAAGAGGACCAAGGGAAAACCTAACCGTGGAAATAACAAAAAACTAAAAATTGAAATAATCCAGTCGAATGGAAGGGGAAAATGCGTACAAGAGCCTACCTGGAACTGCCGTGCGACTGGTGGGAGGAAAACCATTGAGTTTCCACGGCAGAGCCACCTAGGAATGGGGTACCAACAGCAGGGGTCCTGACGAGCTTGAGCGAAAACAAAAGTGCACGACATTCCAAAATAACAATAGAATAATCAACTTACCCGACCCCATATATATATATATATCCTATCAACCATAAGCGGCGGGAGAAAACATCAGACGGTGAAAACGCAAGGATTGGAGATCATATGGACATCTCCTCCCGTAATGTCGGGTGGTAAAACAACTTAGGCGAACCGTCGAGACATCCAGGAGAAACCAATAAAGCATCGGAGCTCGCAAGACTAAACGTCGGAGTGATAGAAGGATAAGGAGCCGCAACGGCAGAAACATAAAAGACATCATGTTCCGCAATAGGAAAAATCTAAATCGGAGGAAAAACCAACTTAATGACTCGAAAGACAGCGCTTTTCGAAGCCGCAATGGAGGACACTGAAAACTTAAGGATCGGTGAAACAAATCAATGGGATCAGAAAAATTAAGGTGATGCACCATCCACCACTGCAGAAAACTTAGAGACAATACGTCCTGGCGGAATACCAAACGACAGTCGATTGAGACTAAAGTGAATAAAAGCATCGGATAAAACAATCGGACCTGGTTGCTTATTACTTTTCCGCAACGGTGGGAGCACAAGTGACTAAAATTCTGACTCAAATACTCAAAAATGCGTTCGAAGGCAAGGTAAACTTAAACAAGTAGTGAAACATTTCTGGCATTAGGAAAAAAATTTCTGCAGAATCATCAAACCAAATCAAAAGTCAAACCAAGATAAGCAAAAGGAGGGTCCCCAATTTTTTTTGAATTTTGGGAAAATGTTGCAGCTGCAATAGGCCTATATAAGGGTAGGGACCACTTTGTGAAGTGTCGTTGTCACTATTCACTATAGAGTTGGAGAGGTGGGCCCTAGATTATCTTTTTATGATTTCTCCTGTTCCGATCCGCGGTTTCGAGTTCTGTGACTTCCAGGTAAGAGCTCTTTCCAAATGTCTTCTTATTGGTGGTTTACATTCTGCATTTGGTCACCTAGAGGTCCTTCATGAGCCTGTTGGGGTTTCATGGAGCCAATTCATACCTTTTGAGGGAAAAAGAGTAGCCTAGTCGCACCTGTGGGGAATTTTGAGCGACCTGGTTGCTCATTTTGCCCAAACAGGTGTGACTTGGCCTCTAGGTGACATTTTTTGATGAGAGCAATTGATGACATCTGTGTTTTGCTTATGCAGGATGGCTGAGATTAAGTGGTGGGAGAGAGACTGTAAAGACCTCTGGGAGGCATCATTGTGGGATGAGAATGTGCATGATACACTGGCCCGTTGTGGTTTACTAAAGTTCATGAGGATACCCCTTATGAAGAGCTTGCGTTTGTTGCTGCAAACGCTGGTCAGCTTTTGGGATATTGGAGAGGAGGCCTTCCTCTTCTAGGGCCAACGTATTGAGATCACATTGGTGGATGTGTACTTCTTGACTGGGCTCCCTATGTTGGGAGTTGTTGGTGACTTAGCACCGCTACTGTCTCTGGGGGAGACATTGGAGGAGCTATATGATAGGCACTGTTATGCTACTATGTATGTGCGTGGCTCCCACATATTGATGTGTGACATTGAGGACCTGTCAACACAGGTGGTGGCGACATCATTGCTGTGTATCTTGGGTTCCATGGGGAGCCACAAGATATCTGGAGGGAAGCTGCAATAGGTACAGCGTGCTATGGGGGGCACGTATTATGGGTGGGCCTAGATGTATCTTTAGGTTCCTCAGTGTCAGCTGAACAACGTGAATGCATCTAGGGAAGGATTTTGTTTTGGATCCTTTCTATGTGCTTTCTTTTTCGAGAAAGTACCTACTCTGTGTCTGCATCAGGTCATGTGGGATAGCGGTCCACAGGAGCCATGGATGCACAAGTGGTGCCAGATGATGGTACAAGAGGGTGGCAGCAGAGTGGGGTACTTCTTCACTAAGGAGCTGTTATAGCAGTGGCATCAGCTTCCAGTGGTCATTGAGGAGTACCTGTATGTCGGTATGAACTATCATGGGGACACCGAGATGCCCCGACTTGCAGGCCAGGTGTGGGGACCGGCTGGTATGTATGTGTGATGTTTTTATGCTCATCTTGATATATAGTGTACTTGAGCTGGTTGATAGTTGTATGATTATATGCGTAGACTGATCGTGTCCTTGTTTGTGTATGCAGATATTGGTCCTCACCCACCGCCTGGATATCATAGGTGAGTGGTTTCTATGGCACCTACAGTAGTTCCTGCAGGGAACCCTTGCAAGCGATGGAGAGAGGTGGATAAGTTTTTGCCGAATTTGGAGTGGCTTGCTGATGGGATATCTGATGATGGCTAGCAGCATTTGAGCAATGATCTGATTGCTTCCATTCATAGTTTTCCTCCACAGTGGACCTCTGTGATGAGGAAGATGGTCGTGTCCTATGATTACCTTCTTCGAGCAGGGAGAGGTGATCTTCCTGCAGAGGATGAGTCTTTTGAGGAAGATGATGATACTGAGCTAGATGATGAGTTTGAGTCAGATTAGTATCCTAGTGGGGCTTCCCCTAGTGTGTTGGTGCACTTAGGATTTTTTGCATCGCTATGTATATTCCGCTGAGAAAGCATATGTGGCTTCTCATTTTGTATTGGACATATTTTGGACATGTGACTTATCTATCTATATATATATATATATTTGACGCATGTGGATGCGCTTTTATGGTTTTATATGTGAGTATTTTTATGATGATGTGAGATGCAATGCCTAAATGATGTATTGTTACACTTGTGTGTGTATTTTTATATATGATTATGCATGATGTTATGGTTGTATGTTTCCTTTATGCGATTATGAATGTGCTAGTTTAGAATGTCATTATCCATTTGATATGCTACATTATTGAAGTTTCTAGGAACATGTGTGAATGTAATGGACTCAAATGTTCTAACCATCTGTTTAGTGCACAGGAATTTTCTAAAGAGGCAGGGATCACGTACCCGATAGTAGTTGTTCAATTGAGAAACAAGCAGCTGGGAGTCTAAGAAGACATCGAGATGGTGAATGCCTAACCGGAGAGTTGCAGCTAAAAGGCCCTTGACACCATCATATTTAGCCTGGTTGTTGGTCACACTGCCCATGCATATTCCATCGATATGGATCAACTCATGTGACGGGGAGTAGATGACCCATGCAGCCGAGGTAAGGTTCGGAGACCATCTGCTCACTCCATCTGCAAATCCAATGTACCTGTCTGATGTAGGATCCATTTGGGGAAATGAGGGTAAATGATACATAAGGCTCACTTTTGAAAAATGTGTAAAACAAAAAATGAAAAGACTATATTACAAGTTATAATACCGTCACTCAAAGGGGTGACGTTAGAGGGAAAGTCGTTTGGAATTTCAGGGGATCAGCAATCATTCCTTTGTGTGACACAATGAACCCAAGAAGACGGCCCGTTGGGACACATAAAACAAACTAGAAAGGGTTCAAGTGGATTTTGTACTTGCGACATTGTAGGAAGACTTTGTGCAAGTCGGCTATGTGTTGTGCTTGCTTCTGTGACTGCGTGATGAGCTTGTCAATATAAACCAACATGATGTGAATGAGGTCATGGAAACAGTGTGTCATGGCACACTGGAAGGTGGCTCCAGTGTTTTTTAGGCCAAAGGGCATGCTTTGATATGCGAATGTGCCCCACCAGGTTATGAACATAGTCTTGTAATGATCTTCTTTCCAGATCTGAATTTGGTTATATCCAGAAAATCTATCCATGAAGGAAAAAATCTCATGTCCGGCACATGCATCGATAATTTGATCGATGAAGGGTGTTGGGAAGTTGTCTTTGGGACATGCCCCATTGAGATTGTAGAAGTCTATGCAAATCCAGAAGGTGCCCTATTTTTTATTCACGGGAATGGGATTAGAAACCCAAGTGGTGTACACAATGGGGAAGATGAAGCCGGTTGTGTGTAGCTTCTCTATTTCAGCTTTGACCGCAGCCGCTTTGGAAGGATGGATGGGCCATTTTTTTTGGTGTATGGGGGCCACATCATGCCATGTTTTGATGTGGTGTTCCATGATGGATGGATCCAAACTAGGCATTTCAGTGTAATACCAGGCAAAGATGTCGCAAAATTCTTGGAAGAGAGATTTGTAGGAAGTGAATTCTTTCGGGGAGAAGGATGCCCCTGGCATGATTTCTTCAAAAACCTCAGGATTGGTTGAGATGTTGATTTTGATGGTTGGTGAGATGTTGGCCATGTTCCCTTCTTTGAAGGTGTTTAGTGCTAGAATGGGGTTTTTGAACGAGTCGACTTTCCCATGAATGAAATCTTTGGTTTCCATGGAAAACTGGTGAGACTGTGACACAAGTTCTTCAGGGAGGAAGAATGATTGATGGTGCATGTCATCCCATGGGTATTCTAGGGTGGTTAAGGATTCAAGTATCTCCTCATCATTGTGGAAGCAACGAAGGGACAGGTCTGATGGACCATCGTTGGTGATGGAGACAAGAGGGTCGATAGAACTGGACATCATGTAAATGGACATGGTGTCCGAAGAAGGAGGTGGGGGGTGAAATTCTTTGATCAAGGTGATCTCAGATTCAAGGGAATGTTGACGAAGGTCAGCTAAAGCCATTTAGAACTCAAGAAATTCTTGGGAATGGCGAGAATAGTGTCCATACAATCTGCAAAGGGCACAAGCATGGTTTGTTCGCAATGACTTGTTTCTCACTATTGATGTGATTGGAAGTTCAACCACGGGGAGGTTTTCGGTTATATCCATGGTGTCCAAATGTGCATAGATTATAGGAATCTCAGGGAAATTCTAAGTTGGATGGCCCTATTCTTCATAGATGGCACAAGACAGGATTTGTCGAGTTTTAGCGGTACCTTTTTCATTCTTTCCCCTAGCCCTTTTTGGGTGGGGTTGTGCGGGTGCAGGTGTGGTGGTTGGTTTTTGCAGGTCGGGTGGAGGATGAGACTCGACTGCAATGGGTTGCATGGGGGTTAATACTACCTAATGCATTGGCGGTTGAGCTAGTGGATCAAGATACCACAAAGGAATTCCTAATGCAAGGTTGGGTAAGTTTAAGGTGTCCATTACTGGCTTGCTCATGACACCAGGAGGGGGAAAGAGGAAGGGAATTGTATGGACTAGAGAGGAGCCCAGATAACTCCCCAATGGTTATATGTGGGGATGAGGTTGTAGTTATGGCTGTGCATAATGCTGCAGTTATGGATGATGTTGTAGCTACTGTTGATGTTGCGGCTGTGGACGATGTTGTGGTTGCAGTTGGGGTTGCGGCTGTGGTTGTTGTTTGGGTGTAGCGATGCTGGATGAGAGCATGTACAAGTCTGTAGTATCATTTAGTGTTGATGGTGGTGACACTAAGGGGAAAGAAGCTATCATGGTGGTATCGACAAACAACCCAGGGCCCACATTCAACAATTGGGAGGCTGGTATGTTGTCTGAACCATGGTGTTGACCACAGGGATAACATTGGCATCTGTGGTCATCCCTTGCGGATCAATGGTGTTGATCGTAGGGATAACATTGGTGGGTGTCGTTAACCCTTGTGGATCATGATAAGTTAGTTGGTCAACAGTCATGATTTTCCCTTTGTGGGGGAACATCATGAGACGAAAGACAGTTTATGCTACAACTCTCATGGCGTACATATAACTTCTTCCGAGGAGAAGGTTATAGTCCAATTGAGCATTGACAACCTCTATGTCAATCAGAACTATCTTCCTGGCTAATGTGATGGGGACATGGGGGAGGATTCCTTGCACTTTAGCGAGATGGCCATCATAAGCCCACAGAGTTGTGGAGGATGGTTGTAGAATTGGGGATCCAAGTTTCTACCAGACTAGGGTAGACATAATGCACGTGGATTCCCCCTCATCCACTATGCACTGGTGCACGACCAAATTCTAGATAGACACCGAGATTTGGAAGGCAATGGTTGATGGCATTCACGGTTCCCCATTCTTTGTGTTGAATGTGATCAACTTGGATTCAGAGGGGTCTACGGCCCTAAGGGCAGCTAGTAAGGATTTCCACTACATTGGGTAAGTTTTGAGTACCTCAAGAGTGGACATGGTGATAGGTGTTTGGGCCAAATCATCCACTATGCTGTAGCTGACAACAGCTCTAGCCGTGGCATTGTTGGCAACCTGGCGTATGTGGGGGGCACGAAAAAGGGGGTAACTGAAGAGGTGCATTGGTTTTCTTAGACGTAGATGTCACTGATGTGTTAGTGGGTTCAGTGTTGGTTCCATATTGATTTCATCTGATTTGTAGATTGACCTATTCAGTTGTTTGGGAGGCGCCCCTGGAGCATTGGGATTGGGTTGGGGAGGGGGTGCGGTTGCCACCAATCCTTGGATTGGTAATGGGTTTTGAAGCACCATAGGAGGAGGTCCTTATGGTGTCGATTTGGGTTGGGCTCGGTCTGTAGTATTGGTGGAATGTTGAACCTTATTTTTAATGGCTTGTTTAGCATGGCCCATGAAGGGACACTCGAATGTGTAGTGCCCGTAGACCTCGCATAGTGTGCATGGTTGGTTTGTCTGTAATGAAGCGTTATGTCTTGGTGCATTTGGTTGTTGAGGATTTTGGGCTAGCCGGTTTGTTGCAACATTGTTGGGGGGATTTGGTTGTTGACCACCTCCTTAATGTTGATTGTTTCCTTGCTTTTGGGGTCAGTTATTTCTGGCTTGCCCTTGTTGGTTATTGGGGGTTGGATGGTTGGGACAGTTTTTTTGTGCAAACACCTGTCCCAATGGAGCAGGTGGAGCAGGGGTGGGGGCTTGAACAGCTTGCATCGGTGGTGCATAGTATATTTGGGTGGGTGTTGGTGCCATAAATGTGGGAATTTTTCCCATGCATTGCTATGTTGGCTAAGCCAAGGCCTGAGCCTGCTGCGGTGGCATAGGTTGAGCGTAAGAAGTTGTGGCTCCGAAATGGGACATCATTCTTGCATAGTCCGAAGTTTGGTTTTGGTAGGAAACACTAGTAGTGTTGTTTGGTTGTGGTGGTATTTTAGTTGGTTTCAAATTGTGTTGTGGTTGGTCAAAGACAGAACCTATGATGCCATCTGCAGCATGGGATGCCCTCGGTGCATCCTGGTAGGAAGTGCTCGCATGGGGACTGTCTGGAATGACGGTGTAAAGGTATCCATACTATGCATAGATTAGATCAAACTGTTGGGCTTTCAAGATGGCCTCCTCTTTGGATTGGGGACATTCAAATGCGACTTCCTTTGCTATAGGTGGGAGCAAAGTTTTAAGGAACCAATCCAGGAAGATCCTGTCATCAATTTGGATCTTACACAAAATGCAGTGTCACCGCCACTCATGGATGTGGTCAATTATGTGGGTCATAGTATTTTGGCACCAAGATAACAAGATCTCCACCCCTTCGTCATATCTGGTAGGGAGTTGGAAATATTGTAGGAACATGAAAGCCAAGGAGTTGAAATCTGGGTACTTGGCTTGTGGTAGTTCAATGTACCACTTGGATGTAGCACCTGTAAGGGTGCATTGGAATAGTCTTAGCCTGATCGAATAATATACGATGTTGTTTGATGAGCGCCATAGATGAAATGTCATGATGTGGTTTTGGGGTCACTCCCCTGCATTCCCTTCAAACTTGGGAATGTCTGGGGGAAGTTAGGTTGGCATGGGAGGCCAAAATTTTTGATGGCAGATAGAGTCATTTGTTAACTGAGCCAAATCAGGAAAGTTGAGACATGCCATAAAACGAAGGTTTGACCCCATGTTGATGTGAGATGTGGCAGCCATGGTGGTGGGGTTTGTAGGTGCATAGTGCACCTGCATTGCTAGGGGTACTTGTGGCACCATTGTGGATGGGACGATGCTCCCAAGTGTTGTGGGAAGGACACTGTGGGTGGAAAGGCCACTGCCCCCATGTATAATAGGAAGGGCAGTGTAGGTGGAAGGGTCAATACCCCCATGTGTTGCAAGTGGGACAACTTGACTGGTCAATATGGGTGGTGGAAACTGACTTATGACGGTTTGCATAACCATACTAGGCCCACCTACAAGGTTGTTGGTAATAGTTTGTGGTGTGGACATGGGTCCACTAGGAATTGCTATGCCGAAAAATGGATTCGGGTTTTCACCAACCATGGGGCTTGATGGTGCAGTGTGCAAATCTGGTTCAGACTGATATGGGTCTAAATTTGAATCAAAGGTTGTGTGGCCTTTTGATTGTGTGGAAGGTTGTCAAGAATGGCCTCGATGATGTCCATTTAATGACCCGAACTGTGGTGGTTCATCTCTTAGGCATGAGGAAGAGCATGAGGGATCAATCGTGTCAAATTTGTATTTCAAAATGGTGGTAATGATTTTTGGACCCCATTTTTTAATGGCTTCCTATTGGCTACAGGTGGTCACTCGGCCACCAAGACTGCCAGGAGACAGCACTTGGCTTTTTCCTCACAGGAGTGCTACTCAATCGGTGGGGGTTGTTTCTTGTTTTGCTTGGAAATTCCTCTCAGCGGCCAACTACTTTGGGGTTCCCATGGTACTCCTCACAATGAGTTTTTGGGTTGAGCCCAAGTACTTCCCATGGTTAAGGCAGTCAGGGACTTATGTCCTCAAAGACTACATATGTTAAACTTAGTGTAAATTATAAATTTTACTGGCTCACTCAGCATCATGAATTGAGTTGGGTTGATTTATATGGTATGGTGTGTATGTCTTTTATTTTTCTGCTATATCTGGTGCTACTTAAATGGTTTATGAATATTCCACAGAGTTCATAACTTTGTGAATGAAAAGCAGTAAATAGTAATCAAATTTTTTTAGACATGTACCATTTGTAATCCTGAACTATGTTAGCCTGACTAAGTGACTACCTTGCACCTATATTTCTCTTCAACCAGGAGAGGGTGCTGGGCTCTCAACACAATGGGACTAATCCCATCCGTAGATCCATAGGTCACCCTTCAGATGCAAGTTTGTTCAATAGGGAGGATGCTGAGCACCGTGAGAATCCCTCCTTCTCTATCCCCTCTACCTTCCAAGTCACTTGTTTTTAGTGGCTTCGAAAAATATTAAGTGAAGTTCCTATTACTATACGAGCTTCACCCTTTGTCTTATCCTAGAATACCCCAAAGGGTGATGACTAGGTAGAGGACGAAGGGTTAGGAAAGATGTTGATTTTAAGTAAATTTTAATAAAGCTATGTTCATTAACCCATTAAGCATTGATTTACACTTTGATTTAATCAAGCTCTGTTCTGTAAATGAAATGGACATAAACAGAAATAAAAATAGTAATAAAAATAGTTTGGATGGAGAGAGGCAGCTGGGATGCACTGAAAGTCCTTAAATTTAAAAAAATCAAACTCTTAGTGACAGATCGTAGTTTTTGGGTCAAATGTGACAAGGGGTCGCCAAATTTTTCTAGAAACAGGCGAGGGGGCCACTCAGAATTTACAAACAGAAGCAGGTTGACTTCTGGAAGGGGGTCACACCTTTCGGGGCTAAATAGGTGACCGAGTCACACTTGTTAGGCCAAAATGAGCAACCTGGTCCCCTCTCTGGGCCTATTAAAAGCGACCTGCTCTAGAAACTGAATTTTTTTTGACCCTGAGTCAGATCCGACTGACAGTAACCTATATTGTGTCCAAATGGACTCAGATTTTCCTTGAGTAGGTTCGGTAGTAACTGGAAATGTAAATAAATAGGAATCTAAGCTAGATTTTAACAGAAAATTAAACTAGGGAAAAAACCAGAACAAACTGGAACTTTGAAAAAAAATAAACCCAACGATCCTGTGGGATCAACCTGGTATGGTCACCAATTCCATAGCAGGTATTTCTCCCTTACTATAGGGAAACAATGGCTACCTTCCATCTATAGGATAGAAGGATAGGGTTCCTGGTGGTGGATGCAAGAAAAAACAAACATAACAAAAAATGAAGTGAAATGAAAGAACCCCTCTACACACAAGGTTAGGGTTCAAACTCCAAGGCCTTGCATACAACTGTTAGAATCAAAATACCTACAAAAACATGTTAAGAAATAAACCTACAAACAAATATTGTTATAAAAACTACAAACTACTAAAGAAAACACATAAAACAACATAGGTATACCTTCTCATTGGAATGGGACACCATGCCATAGCTGGGAGAGCACCTCTCTTGGAAGGGGGAGCTATGGATCAATGGAAGGATGGAGGAGAGGGAGAGTGAATGGCTTGAGAGGAAAAATGGTCTCAAGGCACTCACTTTAGCAGCATAATAATAGGGAAGGGAGGAATGTTTTGAGAGTGACCCCCACCCCTCTATTTATAGCTTTTTTAGGGTTCTAAGCCCCTGGTCAGGGCTTTAGCCCCCTTTTTGGGATTTTAGCCCCTTTCACTCAAACTTTAGCTCCTTTTATGGTTTTAGGCTCCTTTGAGGGATTTTATCCCCTTTTAGGAGGCTTTAGCCCCTAGGAGAGCTATTTAGGCTCTTTTTAGTGGTTTTAAGCCTTCTTGAGGGTGTGGGGGTCAAATGGGGTCAAATGAGGGTCATGCATGGGTGTACTTGGGTGGTGTAGGCCATGTGTAGTTTAGTGAGGGATTTTTTGGGTTAACATCATACATTACCAGGAACCAAGTTACAAAAGGATATTATTACTAGCTGGAAATAAGTTGATCAGGATACCCCCATGGGTTTCATATTTATTTCATTACCTAGCCAATCTTCATAAGGATATTGATTATTTAAAAATATAGTGGGGATATGACTAGTTCATTGTATTAATCTGACTAGGTTTATATTAACTAGATTGGTTAGACCAATGAAAAGTATGTCATGTCTCTTTCCAAATGACCACCATGAGGACAACTTATTAGGGGGATATGAATATATAGAGAAATAGACATTAGAGAGAGAGAGAGAGAGAGAGAGAGAGAGAGAGAGAGAGAGAGATATTAAAGTTAGGAGAAAAATAGAGAAAAAGATGGGGGGTATGTATAGGGGGATGGGGAGCTAGTGGGTTGAGGTATAAAATTGAGCACATAGATATGTGACCAACACACAACTCACAAGATAGATCAGACAATTTTACTCAGAAATTGAAGAATGAAACAATTCAAAACATGGCTTGTAGCTGTGAATTCTTTCATTAATAAAAAGAAATTGGATAATTAATTACAATGTAATACGCTAGTCTTAATAACCAGTCAATTTGAATGCATGAGAGAGGAATTCAAATTGATTCACTCTACCTAACTGCATGGATAATTGGACATGTATAAATCATTATCCGAGCTCAACTAGTTAGCCCTAGTTGCCTCAGTCAATGCACCAGTCATTTAGAATCAGTTAACTAGCCTAAATGAATGTGGTAGGTGAGGAATAAATCAATGAATGGCACTAATTGAAGGTAACTAACTCCTAATTAGGCTTAACTAGTCACTAACTAAACTCAACTGAAGGAGGTTGGTTCTGGTACTCCTAGTGGCATCTAAATTGTAGGGATTGGTCTAGGAGGCTCCTAAACTAATGCATGCAAGTGCAGTCAGTGGAAATTATCTTCAACTAGTGTTCCCCACACTCTAGTAACTGGTAAATGTGGCCCAATTAGGCCATGCAGACCCAATAATGCTAGTGACTAAATATATACTGAAAAGACTCCTAATTTAGACACGATTGACCAAATTAGACAAGGGAGGATTATAATTCTAACACTCCCCCTGAATGCTAACTTTGAAAATTTGTGGGCTCTGGTAACTAATACCATAGGTCACCCATTACAACTAAAATAAGGTAACTTCTTAATACAAGTGTTATATTTTTAACATTTAAGCTATATGATCTTAGGATCTTATTTGAGAGAATAAAAAGCACAACAATTAAACACAAGAGACAATGAACAAAAATATTTTCCTTGGGGAAACCATAAAGGATAAAACCCTGCAACTTCCTCAGATATAGAATTAACACCAAAAGTAAAACCCAAAGATAGTAAGATGATCTCCCGATAGCAGTATTCTCTCTCTCTCTCTCTCTCTCTTGTCCCAACTTCTTATCTCTCTCTAAGTTATGCGCTACAACTGAGTGTGAGTGAATGAATATGAATGTGTGATTAATAAGGAGGATCATACTAATTCTTGACATGACAATAACTCACTAGGTCCAACTTCTCTAGGAGAGTCTAATAACCTTAGGGCCCTGTCGGCAGCCAGCAACAACCTCTTCATTTCTTAATAAATGAAGAGAGATCAGCTCTTCATGTGAATTATCAATTCAAAATTATGAAAGAGCACCTTCAGAATCATTGATTCTGAAGGTACTCTCAATCAAAGGAAAGTGATATAATGATTTTGGAGCTGGAAGAGAATTGCTCATAAACTTGGCCCTTAACAATTGTCAGTAGTTTCATAAATTTTCACGAGTTTATTGAAATCATTAAGAGAAATTTATGTGGCTTAAAGAATTTAAAATAATGTGCCAAGAGAAATTAAATGAAACTCATTTTGTGTTGAGTAGGGTATTACTAGTACCAAGTCATAACACTAAGAGTGACTCTCAAAGTTTATGTCACATGTAATACCATATTACGACCTTTTGTAAATATCTTAGTTAATGGATAAATGATGTTTGTATAGGAGACTTTCACTTATGATAGTTTATCATTTAAAATCCTATATAATGTTAAATATGTATCGATAGGATGTTTGAAAGGTTTAAACTTAGTCCTGTACATACATAGCATAGATATTAATCTTGTTATTTTATAAAATCCTTGTTAACGTTGGAGTGCGATTTTATTACCCTGCATACCACTACGTAACATGATTAAAATAGGGATGACTGTTAGGATTAGTTGGCCATGCAGTAAGCCAATTGTCAAGTTGATAAACAATTGATCATTTGGATTAATGAGCTGGTATGAAAACGTGGCTTACACCTCTTAACAGAGTCGACAGTTGTATGCATATGGAAATATCGTATAGACAGTGTTAAATGCTAATGGTCATTTTCACTTACGTCAAAATGTACCTATTAATTATGAACCACTGTCAATAATCAATGGTTGAAATGATGATTCTATCCGTCACCATATCTCTGGTTCGCCAAGTTAGTGGTTATTACTAACAATCATGGTTAAGCGTAGATAAAATGGCATGAATCATGGTATAATGTGAAGTTGTAACGCTTATCACTGCTTAAAATCCCGCTAAAATGGCAGGTTCAGAGATTGTATCTCCGATTAGATTTGAAGCATGCAAAAATAACCCATCATGTCATATGTTTGGATACCTATCCCTTCTGTGTTCACTTCTCCATTCATTTCAGGTCGAAGACAGGAGAGTGCAGAAGAAACTATGTCTCCTTTGAATCGGTTTGAGATTTCGGGGTCTGAACTTATAGAAGCCAACCAGGAAGTTGCCAAGAAATTCGAGAAAATGGGATCGGTAAATTTCTTTAGGTGTTTTGATGGTCACCATGGGGA
Source organism: Pseudotsuga menziesii (assembly GCA_001517045.1). Taxonomy (NCBI): domain Eukaryota; kingdom Viridiplantae; phylum Streptophyta; class Pinopsida; order Pinales; family Pinaceae; genus Pseudotsuga; species Pseudotsuga menziesii. The sequence continues at coordinate 130,151 of LPNX010514173.1, forward strand.
GATTACTAAGATGTTCGCCATGAATTTTGAATATGACTGGGTGAAAATTGGGGGTTTCGAGTTTGTTATCAACGAAGATAAGATTGCTGAAGCCACTAAACTCCCACAGGTTGGAGAACGCTGGTTTAAGGGCACTGTAGTCAATAAGAAGAAATGCTTGGCTTTGTTAACGCCATTACCGGATAATACGAAGCTGAGGATAGGCGTCCCTGTGAAATTTCTGAAGCCTGAATGGAGAATTTACTATGAAATTTTAGTAAGGTACGTGTCCTGTTGTGGACGATATTCCCATTTACACTTATATCATTTATGGTTATTGTTAGCAGTAAAGGGTTGCAAGCTTAATTTTCCCTTCTATCTATGGCAAAGTCTTAAGAAGATGTCGCAGTCTGTTAAGAATTTCAATAACCCTGATAGTAGTCTTTGTCACCATGGGTTGATAAAAATATTATTGCAATTCCAATTATCTGCCAAGGGTGTGTCTTGGGATAAGTTTCTAGATGATTGTCAATTGGGGCCGACGCATTATTGGCCTAATCCATCCCCACGAACTCGTAGGAAACGTAAGGTAATAAATCCTAGAGTCAATAGTTCAGAGTTCAAGGAATCCGAGGTCGTAAACATGCCCATAAACAATGAGATTAATGAAAATGATGACAGGGATGCAATTCCTTGCAATTCGAGGGAAATCTTGGATAAACCCTTACTTGGTGAGAATGATAGCAACCCTGCAAACATAGAAGAAGGATTAGCCAAAGGTGAAAATGATAATAATGATGAACTAAATAAACCTGATGAACGAAACAAAGAATCTATGCATAAATTAGATCATTTGGCTCAGATTTGTTGTGACAAGGAAGGGCTTGGTTTTGAAAACCTATCGTTTTCATGAAGAGTCACAAGGAGCATGCATAGTATTCATTCGATTCCAGGTTATAAGGTTGATCAACAGACTCCTAAATCTACAGCTACTAAACCTACAGTTGTAGATATTGAGGATGACATCCCGTCTTCCATCCCTAATACTATGGATGTAGGTAATTCTGCTATTGCACAGGAAAGTGATGCACAATCAAACAAGGTCGAGGGCAACCAACCGAGAACAAACACAAACGTTGCAGATCCTGAACCATCATACAGTCAACGTTGTGACAGTCCTCATTCTCCTCAGGTAAATAAAGAAGATGAAAATCTGCAACAGGTATTAGGTAATGTTTACCAAGATAGAATCACAGAGTTTAAAGGAAAACTCAAACAGTGTCTATCCAGCACAGCACTGTTAGAAGAAGAGAACAAAACTTTTAGAAAAGAGTTGCTGTAGTGGATTGATAGGTGGAAAAAGGTGAACGCTAAGAAGAATCAATATAAGAAATCTAAGAAATCAATCATAAGTACTAATCAGCTGCTACTTGAAGGAATTGAAAAGCAAAACATTAAAATCATCAGGTTGAAGGCTAAACTCGCAGAAGCTAGAAGAGTAATCGCTCTTCATAATTAAACTTGATGATTTTCTCATTTCCTATGTCACAGCAAAACAGGTAATGGTCATTGTGATTTTGCATGCCTGTAAAATCAAAGATTTAACAGGCATGCATTTAAAATTTCAGGTTATTTCGGTTATTTATGTATTAAATTGGTTTTAATAAGATTCTTTGTTTGTATTCAATGTAGGAAGTTTTATCACCACCCTTTTTCCATAAGTACAGGACGTGGTCATACGATGGCTTGGAGATGTGGCTGTTTGGTTGCGAGCTAGAGTTTTGTCAATGGTCAAAAACCTTCTGGGATGGCTCGACTCAGGCCAGTTGATTTCTGTTTATAGTAGTAGGTGTAATTAGATGCCCTTTTTGGTTAAATAATCCCTATAATGTTGCATGAAACATTTATAGGGGAAAACTAAACCTTAATAGTATATAAGGGAAGAGTTTTGATGAACTCGTGAGGATAGAGTGTGTGAAGAAAACTCATTTGAAATATATTTTATTACCGGTACTATATCATACTTAAAGTTGAAGCTTTGATGTGAATGCTACTGGACATTTGCAAACAAATACTGTGACTGGTATTTTGTGTTTTTGGATTATATATTTATATATTTCATCTTGTTAACTTATGTTTATATATTAACTCTGTGTGCTGTGACACACTGATGTTTAATTATCTCTTTTCACTTTATCAGTTCAAGCTAGTGTTTTGAATAAATATTTCATTATGATTTTGTTTATTAGTATGTTTACTATAAACATAAGTTTTAATGATATCCTTTACTGTTTATTTAAAATCTCATTTGTATGTTGACAGTGATCTTTAAATAAGCATCATCTCAAATTCAAATAACTATCTTGATCATTAATTATTAATCAATTTCAAACAGTTGAAATTGACTGTGTATTTGCAGGTTAAATTTCAGTTCTGTTATCATATAGCAGATTGACTTTTAGTTATGATTTAAATGGTTTGTTTAAATTATATTTCAGTCTTTCTATTCATACTTGTTGATTAATAGTTAATATAATCTTAAATTTGCTCTCAGCTGAGATAGGGTTAAATAGAGTAGATAGATTAATTAATTTTAAAATTTTATTTGTTAATTAGCATTTGTTAAATCATTTTGCATACTTTACATAAGTTTTCATATTTAGAAAACTTCCCAAAAATCAAAGTCTTTCCTTAAGAAAGCAACCTTAGGATAGGTTAGACATTTAGGTAAAATAAACATTAAAATAGGTTAGATTTTGCTAGTTTTAAGTTCTCCTTAAGAGACAAACTAGCTGGTAGCAGGACCATAACCTGCGAGGTTTTGTTAATTTAAACATACCGGACACTGCTTTAAGCTGATTGTGTGGACAAATCCTCCTTATTGGCCTAGATTCAGAAAATCGGGCCAACAAATGGCGCTAGAAGGAGGGCCTGAATTGAGTAATGGTAGGAGAAACTAATGAAACATTTCCAACCCGCCAATAATCTCCATAAGTTAGTAGATCACCTTTTATAGAAATTGTTAGGAATATCCTTGAACGTGATCCCGTCACCTCTCCCTTTACTCCTGCACAAAGTGCTCAAACTCTAGAAGAATCCAGACATATCCTTACTAGAGCTTACGCTAATCAGTTCGGTATTTCTCTAATAGATTATGGTCTTCCTAGACAACAGTGACACAATCCACAATTGACCATAGTTATGCAATATTTGTGGATAACTGGTAGTACTCCTCATCATTAGGTTGAAAGACATCAAAGGCAGATTACACAAACCAATACTGCTAGAAGACTAATGTAGGAAGTGGTTCTAATCAGCCACCTTCTCCTCTTGAGTCACCACCTGATAGTCCAAGACCTTCTAATTCAGGAAGTTCTTCTAGTTCTCAAGGAAGTCCAATGGCGGGAAATGTAGGAGGAGGAGGTAATCCTCCACCTAATCCACAGCTCCCTTGGTTAAGAGCAGCTGCTGTAGTAGTTCCTGGGGTACAACATCCATTGCCGAAACATTCAGATAAAATCCTTCCTAAATTTAATCCAGATGACAAAGAACTTGCAGAGGTGCATATTGACAAATTCATGTTAGCTGTTCAAACTTTGAATGTTTAGCATGAAGATGTAGTTTGTTGATTGTTTCCTCTAACCTTTGAAGGAAGAGCTTCTACCTGGTACTTTTCATTAGTACAAGGATCTATTACAAATTGGGAGGAATTTAATAAAGCTTTTCTAGATAAATTCGAGGAAGATAAAACACCCGCTCTTTTAGCCCTAGAGTTATCTAGAATTAAAATGGAGCCTAAAGAAAGAATCAAAGATTTCAATCAAAGGTTTCTAACTTTAAAAAACAAAATTCCAGTTGCTTCCAAACCTCCGGAAGACATAATTATTGAAAATTATACGTCAGCCTTACCTAGGAATTCCGGGATGTTTGTGAAGAGAGCTGGAAAAACAACACTGATAGAAACATTTGAGGAATCCATTAAAGTAGAAAAGGATTTTATGTCCTATGAACCAGACATAAGTGGAAAATCTGATTCTTTTCCTCGAAGAAAAACAGAAAATCCTAGTTCAGATAAAGATAAAGCATTCGATGTAGAACAACTAAAAAACGCTATTCGAACATTAACCAATGAAGTTATAGGGTTAAAAAAAGAATAATTCTGAAGCTTCTCCTTCTAGGGGTTACTTCAGAAATCAATTTAGACAAAACCCAAACACAAATAATAAGAATACACCCCCCGATGTAGCTGCTAATGAAGAGATCTTTAATACAATTCGAGCTGTTCTATCTTTGTCTGAGACTCCTAGTCAAGAGATGAATGAAAACGAAGAAGAAGAGGAATCAGAAAATGATGAAGAATCGGAAGAACCTCAACAAATTAATGGTCATTTCTGGGATAGTTTTGTGAAAGAACATGAAAGTAGAAATCCACCTTTAGGACAACATGCATATAATACTCGTAGTAAAGCAGTTGCAAACACTCCTAGTGCTTCAAGCTCTACTACAAATACTGATAATAATAACTCACAACCAAACAAACAAACTCAATCTGGCAGGAAAAACCAGCCTACTAAGGGTACTCAAACCATTCAAAATGCTCCAAAATTGGATTTACAATATGATATAATCGAAGATTTAAAGAAGACACGTGCAAACATCAGTATGTACGATCTTCTTCAAATCTACCCAATGCCTAATAGTCATATTATAAATCCTGCAGTAAGTTCAATTGTTCCTAATGCAAAACAAAACGTTGCTGCAAATAGTTATAATAATGATCCAATAGCAACTGAAAAAGGAAAAGCAACAGCCGACAAAGCTTCACTGATAGGTAAGAATTCTAAGTCAACTACACCTCCATTCTTACTTACCTTTGAAATTTTTAATAGGAATGTCCATAACTGCATGGTAGATTCAGGAGCATCCTCTAATGTTATTCCCTTATCTGTATGTAAGAAACTGAATGGAAAATTTGTCCCATCTAATTCAGAAATAACTCAATTAGATAGAACAAATCTAAAGGTTGTTGGAGAGATGAAAGATGTCTTAGTTAGGATTGCTTGTAACCCTTCGGTATATCAAATCATAAACATTGTTGTTACTGATATTCTAGATGCATACGGATTGTTCTTAAGTAGAGATTGGTCCCAACAGCTAAACGGTCTCTTTGCCACTGATTGGTCAACATTGTGGTTACCTAAGAATGGAAAGTAAAATCAGATTAAAATAAATAGAGAACGGTATATGAAACATACTGTTACAGAACTGCATGATCCTAGTGAACCTGTTTTATTTTCTGATTCTATTATGGGAAATTACATGTATGAATTAGGATTTGGAAATTTCAAAGCTGAAAATTCTAACCTTTCTGAAAATAATTAGCAATCTGAAATTTGTAATGTAACATCTATTTCTCCTAATTGTTCACTCAAGGAAACCATCAGTGATGTAAATAATGTAAATATTGTAAATATCATAGAAAGTATGGTAATTGCACATAGTTCTATTTGGACTTTATATTTCGTTGGTGCAAAATCTAAAGAAGGAGCAGGAGCCGGTTGTTTACTGGTAGATCCTCAAGGTAATAAAACCTGTATGGCTTGTAGAATGGAATTTAGTTGTAAAAATAACACAGTTGAATATGAAGCTTTAATACAAGGTTTGAAAAAGGTAATAGATTTAGGCATCAAAGAGATAATTGTTTATGGCGATTCCGAGATCATTGTTAGACAGGTTCGTAATTCCATTCACTGTTTATCCGAACATTTACAGAGTTATCAGAAAGAGGTATGGAATCTTATCACGCATTTTGATGCATTTAACATAAATTCTGTTCCTAGAAATCAAAATCAAGAAGCAGATTTGTTGGCAAATGTAGCATCCAAGTTAATTCCTTCAGAAAATCTTACACAATATTTCTTTTCTGTTGAATTGAGTTTTAGACCCTCTATACCTGATAATATTTTTAATTGGCGTGTGTTTGACAATGATACACAGGTAATGAATTTTCTAACAAACGAGGATATCTTTAAAGATTCAGCAATAGATGAAGTCACTCATGATGACAATCTGCGGGATTTTTCGGTAATAAATGATTTCTGTTCAGTTGAAAAAGCTTTCGAACAGGTAAAACCAATTCCCAATTCAGTATTAAGATTAGAAAAGTTTTTTGATCTGCAGGATAAGTTTAAGTCTATTCCTAATTGTAAAACAAATAGCTCTCGGATGAAATGTGAAACCATCAATTTGGGAACAGAATCAAATCCTCAAACTATAAATCTAGGAATAGATTGTAATCCTTTAGAAAAAACAGCTTTCATAAAATTGTTTAAGGAGTTTAAGGATATATTTGCATGGACATATGATGACCTGAAAACATTCAATACTCAAGTCATGCAACATATAATTCCAATTAAACAAGAATCAAAACCCTTTCAGCAGAAGTTAAGAAAATATCACCCATCATTAGAACCAACAATCAAAAAGGAACTGAATAAATTGTTAGCTGCCAAGATCATTTTCCCTATCAGACACACTCAATGGGTAGCAAACTTAGTTCCAGTTAGGAAGAAAAACGGGGATATTAGATTGTGTGTCGATTTTAGAAATTTAAATAAAGCTTCTGAAAAGGATAATTACCCTGTTCCTCCCATGGAACAAATTCTTCAGAAGGTGTCTGGGTCTGAGATACTCTCTCTTATTGACGGTTTCTTAGGGTATAACCAAATATTGGTTTCCCCAGATGATCAACTGAAAATAGCGTTTAGAACTCCATGGGGAACGTATGCCTACCGCAAGATGCCTTTTGGGTTAATCAATGACGGAGCAACATTTCAAAGAGCAATGGATATTGCTTTTAGAGGCTTAACCAGTCATTCAGTCATTGTCTATTTGGATGACGTTACTATGTACTCTAAACATTGTCCTGATCATCTTAACCATCTCAGAAAAGTATTTGAACGATGTAGAAAATTTGGAATATCTTTAAATCCTAAAAAGACAATATTTGCTGTTTCAGAAGGTATCTTATTGGGATGTGTAGTCTCGAAACACAGAATCATGATTGATCCCGAAAGGACACAAGCCATTTCAAAGATTACCTTCCCTTCCAGCAAGAAAGGAATGCAGTCATTTCTAGGAAAAATTAATTTTGT
>LPNX010514173.1:137974-159090 GCA_001517045.1 Pseudotsuga menziesii
AAACTATCATTGATGAAGCTTTACTTACCAGGGAAATTTATTTCTATCCACCACCTCAAGATTCTTGGTACACGGACATACGGTTACTGTTGGAAACAAGGACTGCCCCTGATTACTTAGAACCAAGAAAGAAAAGAGCACTTAGATTGAAGTCTGCTCCATACTTATTAATCGATAATATCCTCTTTAGGAGAAATTTAGATGGAGTATACCTTCGATGTTTAGATAAATATGAAACCGAAACAATTCTGAAAGAATTGCATTCTGGACCAGCAGGTGGTCATTTTGGTGGGGACACCACTGCTCACAAAATCCTCAGGGCTGGTTATTATTGGCCTACCTTGTTTCGAGATTCTTATACCTTCGTCAGAAAGTGTCAAGAGTGTCAACTTGTTGCTGGAAGGGTGAAAAAATATGCTTTCCCTTTACAACCTGTTTCAACTGAAAGACCTTTTCAGCAATGGGGTATCGATATAATAGGTCCAATAAACCCTCCCTCATCAATGCAACACAAATATATAATAACTGCAACTGATTATTTCACCCGTTGGGCTGAAGCTGCACCATTAAAAGTTGTGAATACCAATCAGGTGATACTATTTTTGGAATTCTTTATCATAACAAGATTTGGTATTCCTGAATCTCTCATTTTCGATAATGCATCATATTTTTCATCAATTGAGTTAACTCAGTTTTCTTTAGAGAAGGGAATAAGAGTTAGATATTCAGCTAATTACCATCCTCATGGGAATGGCTTAGCTGAATCAACAAATAAAAATTTATTAAAAATTCTTAAAAGAACTGTTTCAGTTCACCATCGGAACTAGCATACAGAATTGGTCAATGCTTTGTGGGTAGACAGAGTAACTCCTAAAGCTACAATAGGTAACTCACCATTTTTATTAGTATATGGAACTGAAGTTATCCTTCCGTCAAATTTGTTCTTACCTTCGTTACAATTAGCTCAGTCTGTCCAGGAAGAAGAATGCCCAGCAATGGAAAAAAGAATTAATGCGTTCTTAAAATTGGAAGAAGACAGGGAAAAGTCAAAACAGCACTTTAACAAACATCAACACATTGTAAAATCATGGGTTGACCAATCTTTCAGTTCTGATCGAGAATTTCAGGTAGGAGACCTGGTTTTAAAATGGGATAAAGCTCATGAAGATAAGGGAGATCATACTAAATTTCAGAAACTGTGGTTAGGTCCTTTTGTTATTTCTGAAAAAATAGGTCCAAGTACCTTTCGATTGCAAACTCTTGAAGGACAGTCCGAAACATTTCCTATGAATGGATTGATTCTTAGAAAATATTTCTGTTGATATTTTTCTGTCTAAAATTGTACATACCTACTTGTTGTTTGTAAATAAATTTGCCTGATTGTATAAACTAGCAGACTGTAAATTAATCAATTTTTTGCCAAAAAAAAAAAAAATTAGATTGTTAAAATTAGTGTATATAACCAGTCATTTAATCAGAAAAATGTAGTTAGCAGCTATAATTAATGTAAATAAATAAGATCAGTTTACTCGTCAGTCTGAAAATTATGATATTAGAATGAAATCTTTTAAAAATTTGTTCAGGATGATCAAAATTCCTTGAATCTGTAAAAGACCTTCATTGTCTCTATTTATAAGTATTTCTCGGATTTTTCTTCATCTTGTTATGTTCTTAAATGGGGATTGCTTATTAAATGCCTTTTTCGAAGCTTGTACTTTTGAAAAAATTTTACAGATCTTTATCATCAGTCTTAGAAACACTTGTTTTATCATTTGAGAACTATCTAGCATCTGTTCCAGTTAATTAAAAGCTAAAGTGAGAGACGGAAGGTCTCAGTAATGAGCCGGTCCGATCAGAATCACAAATATCACTGGTATGACATTATTAGGAAACTAGTAATGGCTTTTGGTTTTGAAATCAAAAGATAAGGGGTCTCATCACGAGCTAGTTGATTCATTTTCTGGTGATATTAATGACTGACATTGCCGTTTGGTTACCACGCTAGGTAATGATCTCTCATTTTATTTAAAAAAAAAAAATGAAAATTGCAATAAAAACGTAACTTTTGTCTGAAGAATAGGAGGTCTCAGAAATGAGCCGGCCTAATCATGATCATCAGTGTTGTCTGGAATAACTTCATTTCTGATCACCAGGGTGATGGCTTTTGATTTTAATAAAAATTAAAAGACAGGAGGTCTCATCACGAGCCGACTTGCTTATGTCAGACAACTCTCGTGAATGATACTATCAAATTGGGATACCAAACCCAGATAGTAGTCTTCAGGCAGAATTATTGTTTTAAAAGAAAAGCAAAAGCAAGAAAAAAGAAAATGATTATGCTATGGAACAGATTCTAGAAAGTTTTCAGTGGAAACAGTACTCTATGCTGATGGTATAGGTCATCTTTACTAAGAAGTACTTGCTTCGGCTAAGATATTTCTAAGTTTACCCCTAATCAAATTTATGTTTTAAAAGATGGAATATTTCTGAGTTATTCTTATTCTTATGAATAAATAATGGTTTAATATGGATAAAATATTTTTGATTATTTTTAACAGGTTTTAAGATTTCATTTTGATCATCTTATTTAAGCAGAGATAACTGGTTCACCCAGGTCGTCGCCATTTGTTGGCAGCCAGCAACAACCTCTTCATTTCTTAATAAATGAAGAGAGATCAGCTCTTCATGTGAATTATAAATTCAAAATTATGAAAGAGCACCTTCAGAATCATTGATTCTGAAGGTACTCTCAATCAAAGGAAAGTGATATAATGATTTTGGAGCTGGAAGAGAATTGCTCATAAACTTGGCCCTTAACAATTGTCAGTAGTTTCATAAATTTTCACGAGTTTATTGAAATCATTAAGAGAAATTTATGTAGCTTAAAGAATTTAAAATAATGTGCCAAGAGAAATTAAATGAAACTCATTTTGTGTTGAGTAGGGTATTAATAGTACCAAGTCATAACACTAAGAGTGACTCTCAAAGTTTATGTCACATGTAATACCATATTACGACCTTTTGTAAATATCTTAGTTAATGGATAAATGATGTTTGTATAGGAGACTTTCACTTATGATAGTTTATCACTTAAAATCCTATCTAATGTTAAATATGTATCGATAGGATGTTTGAAAGGTTTAAACTTAGTCCTGTACATACATAGCATAGATATTAATCTTGTTATTTTATAAAAGCCTTGTTAACATTGGAGTGCGATTTTATTACCCTGCATACCACTACGTAACATGATTAAAATAGGGATGAATGTTAGGATTAGTTGGCCATGCAGTAAGCCAATTTTCAAGTTGATAAACGATTAATCATTTGGATTAATGAGCTGGTATGAAAACGTGGCTTACACCTCTTAACAGAGTTGACAGTTGTATGCATATGGAAATATCGTATTGACAGTGTTAAATGCTAATGGTCATTTCGACTTACGTCGAAATGTACCTATTAATTATGAACCACTGTCAATAATCAATGGTTGAAATGATGATTCTATCAGTCACCGTATCTCTGGTTCACCAAGTTCGTGGTCATTACTAACAGTCATGGTTAAGTGTAGATAAACTAGCATGAATCATGGTATAATGTGAAGTTGTAACACTTATCACTGCTTAAAATCCCGCTAAAATGGCAGGTTCAGAGATTGTATCTCCGATTAGATTTGAAGCATGCGAAAATAACCCATCATGTCGTATGTTTGGATACCTATCCCTTCTTTGTTCACTTCTCCATTCGTTTCAGGTTGAAGACAAGAGAGTGCAGAAGAAACCATGTCTCCTTTGAATTGGTTTGAGATTTAGGGGTCTGAACTTATAGAAGCCAACCAGGAAGTTGCCAAGAAATTTGAGAAAATGGGATGGGTAAATTTCTTTAGGTGTTTTGATGGTCACCATGGGGAGATTACTAAGATGTTCTCCATGAATTTTGAAGATGACTGGGTGCAAATTGGGGGTTTCGAGTTTGTTATCAATGAGGATAAGATTGTTGAAGCCACTAAACTCCCACATGTTGGAGAATGCTGGTTTAAGGGCATTGTAGTCAATAAGAAGAAATGCTTGGCTTTGTTAACACCATTACCGGATAATACGAAGCTGAGGATAGGCATCCCTGTGAAATTTCTGAAGCCCGAATGGAGAATTTACTATGAAATTTTAGTAAGGTACGTGTCATGTTGTGGACGATATTCCCATTTACACTTATATCATTTACGGTTATTGTTAGCATTAAAGGGTTGCAAGCTTAATTTGCCCTTCTATCTATGGCAAAGTCTTAAGAAGATGTCGCAGTCTGTTAAGAATTTCAAGAACCCTGACAGTAGTCTTTGTCACCATGGGTTGATAAAAATATTATTGCAATTCCAATTATCTGCCAAGGGTGTGTCTTGGGATAAGTTTCTAAATGATTGTCAATTGGGGCCGACGTAGTATTGGCCTAATCCATCCCCACGAACTCGTAGGAAACGTAAGGTAATAAATCCTGGAGTCAATAGTTCATAGGTCAAGGAATCTGAGGTCGTAAACATGCCCATAAACAATGAGATTAATGAAAATGACGACAGGGATGGAATTCCTTGCAATTCAAGGGAAATATTGGATAAACCCTTACCTGGTGAGAATGATAGCAACCCTGCAAACATAAAAGAAGGATTAGCCAAAGGTGAAAATGATAATAATGATGAAGCAAATAAACCTGATGAATGAAACAAAGAATCTATGCATAAATTAGATAATTTGGCTCAGATTTGTTGTGACAAGGAAGGGCTTGGTTTTGAAAACCTATCGTTTTCACGAAGAGTCACAAGGAGCATGCATAGTATTCATTCGATTCCAGGTTATAAGGTTGATCAACAGACTCCTAAATCTACAGCTACTAAACCTATAGTTGTAGATATTTAGGATGACATCCCGTCTTTTGTCCCTAATACTATGGATGTAGGTAATTCTGCTATTGCACAGGAAAGTGATGCACAATCAGACGAGGTCGAGGGTAACCAACCGAGAACAAACACAAACGTTGCAGATCCTGAACCATCATACGGTCAACGTTGTGACAGTCCTCATTCTCCTCAAGTAAATAAAGAAGATGAAACTCTGCAATAGGTATTAGGTAATGTTTACCAAGATAGAATCATAGAGTTTAAAGGAAAACTCAAACAGTGTCTATCCAGCACAGCACTGTTAGAAGAAGAGAACAAAACTTTTAGAAAAGAGTAGCTGGAGTGGATTGATAGGTGGAAAAAGGTGAACGCTAAGAAGAATCAATAAAAGAAATCTAAGAAATCAATCATAAGTACTAATCAGCTGCTACTTGAACGAATTGAAAAGCAAAACATTAAAATCATCAGGTTGAAGGCTAAACTCGCAGAAGCTAGAAGAGTAGTCGCTCTTCATAATGAAACTTGATGATTTTCTCATTTCCTATGTCGCAACAAAACAGGTAATGGTCATTGCGATTTTGCATGCCTGTAATATCGGAGATTTAACAGGCATGAATTTAAAATTTCAGGTTATTTTTGTTATTTATGTATTAAATTGGTTTTAATAAGATGCTTTGTTTGTATTCAATGCAGGAAGTTTTATCATCACCCTTTTTCTAGAAGTACACGACGTGGTCATACGATGGCTTGGAGATGTGGCTGTTTGGTTGCGAGCTGGAGTTTTGTCAATGGTCAAGAACCTTCTGGGATGCCTCGACTCAGGCCAGTCGATTTTTTTTTATAGTATTAGGTGTAATTAGATTCCCTTTTTGGTTAAATAATCCCTATAATGTTGCATGAAACATTTATAGGGGAAAACTAAACTTTAATAGTATATAAGGGAAGAATTTTGATGAACTCGTGAGGATAGAGTGTGTGAATAAAACTCATTTGAAATATATTTTATTACCGGTACTATATCATACTTAAAGTTTAAGCTTTGATGTGAATGCTACTGGACATCTGCAAACAAATACTGTGACTGGTATTTTGTGTTTTTGGATTATATATATTTATATATTTCATCTTGTTAACTTCTGTTTATATATTAACTCTATGTGCTGTGACACACTGATGTTTAATTATCTCTTTTCACTTTATCAGTTCAAGCTAGTGTTTTGAATAAATATTTCATTATGATTTTGTTTATTAGTATGTTTACTACAAACATAAGTTTTAATGATATCCTTTTCTGTTTATTTAAAATCTCATTTGTATGTTGACAGTGATCTTTAAATAAGCATCATCTCAAATTCAAATAACTATCTTGATCATTAATTATTAATCAATTTCAAACAGTTGAAATTGACTGTGTATTTGCAGGTTAAATTTCAGTTCTGTTATCATATAGCAGATTGACTTTTAGTTATGATTTAAATGGTTTGTTTAAATTATATTTCAGTCTTTCTGTTCATACTTGTTGATTAATAGTTAATATAATCTTAAATTTGCTCTCAGCTGAGATAGGGTTAAATAGAGTAGATAGATTAATTAATTTTAAAATTTTATTTGTTAATTAGCAATTGTTAAATCATTTTGCATACTTTACATAAGTTTTCATATTTATAAAACTTCCCAAAAATCGAATTCTTTCCTTAAGAAAGCAACCTTATGATAGTTTAGACATTTAGGTAAAATAAACATTAAAATAGGTTAGATTTTGCTAGTTTTAAGTTCTCCTTAAGAGACAAACTAGCTGGTAGCAGGACCATAACCTGCAAGGTTTTGTTAATTTAAACATACTGGATGCTGCTTTAAGCTGATTGTGTGGACAAAACCTCCTTATTGGCCTAGATTCAGAAAATCGGGCCAACAGGCCCCACAACTGCGGGGACTTTAACCCTTGATCAATAAGGAAAGTTATACTCTATGACTTTATATGACTTGTTTACATTATTAAATCTCCTGATTGGAACATTGAGGCATGACAGGACTCAATTATATTATAGATACTTCTTGGAATAAACATTGGGGTACAATACATAAGATATACAAGTGAATACATTCCGAAGTTACAAATACATCAACACTCCCTCTTAACTAGGAAGGTATTCTCTCAACACAATTTATCAGCACAATTATTCTTCTCTATATCATCTGGAACATCATATTTTCATCTTCAAGTCATATTCATCTTCAAGTAATCTTCATCTTCAAGTCATCTTCATCGTCAAGCCATCTTCATTGTCAAGTAATCAAGTTTGGATCATCATTGGATCATCATCGAGTCTAGATATTTACTTGATCTAGAGAATCATTGGATCATTACTTGATCGAGAGAATCACTGTATCATCACTATATCATCATCAATTATGGATCATCACTGGTGTTATCTCAATTCTACTCATCACAGGAGGTTCTACAAAGCCATCCCTTTTTCATGCTAGTTGTAGGCCTATCCTTCATGTAGGTCTTCATCGTATTCAACACTTATATCTGACCATGGAATGAACCATTTCAGAAAGTCCCACCCAGCACTTACATCTAACCATGGAATGAACCATGACAAAAAGGCATGCCCAGCACTCACATCTGACCATGGGAAGAACACATCCAAACCCCATGTTAGAAAGGACCATCACTCACATCCGACCATGAGAAGAATACATCCAAAACCCATGTCAGAAAGGATCTGCACTTACATCCAACCTCATCATGTTAGAAGGGCTCCACACTTACATCTAACCTCATCATGTCAAAAAGGATCTGCATTTACATCCGACCTCATCATGTCAGAAGGGCTCTACACTTACATCCAACCTCATCATGGGCTCTGCATGTACATCCAACCTCATCATGTTAGAAGGGCTCTGCACTTACATCCAACCTCATCATGTCAGAAGGGATCTGCACTTACATCTGACCTCATCCTGTCAAAAGGGATCTCAGCTCTAGGCTGAGTGTTAGTCCCAGACTAAAATAAATTCCTAGTAACTAACCAGGTGCCTCCATTCTCCCAGAGAATGGCCTCTCAACACTAAGCTGATTTTCAGTCCCATACTAAATCAATTTCTTGATAACTAACCAGGTGCCTCCATCCTCCCAGAGAATGGCCTTCATCACTTATATATGATCATGTGGGAACACATCCCTCAATCACATTAGTATGGATCTACACTGATCATGTGGGAAAACATCCCACAATCACATTAGAATATCTCTTCACTGATCATGTGGTAACACAACCCACAATCACATCAAAATATCTCTGCACTGATGATGTGGTGATACATCCCACAATCACATCATAATATCTATGTGCTGATCATGTGGTAATACAACCCACAATCACATCAAAGCATCTATGCACTTTCATCTAACCATTTGAAGCTCAGGCTTCCACCATGTTAGAAGGGCCAATAGACACATCAATTCCCTTTGGATGGAAAATCAATCTGGAGAACACCAAGCTTCTCCCTGAAGTACTCAAAATTTAATTTGGATAATGGTTTGGTCAGTACATCAACTATCTAGTCATTCATCGCAACATACTGGAGCTTCATTGCTCCTCTCTGCACCATATCCCTGATATAGTGATACTTGATCTCAATATGCTTTGACTTGTCATGGAACAATGGGTTCTTCAACAGCTTCACGCAGCTATGGTTGTCATAATATATACAAGTAGCATCCATCTGAAGATCAAATAAATCATATAGTAGCTTTCTCAGCCACACCGCCTCGCAACTAACCGAGCAAGCTTCTGCAACACACTCTACTTTGGTTGTACTTAGTGCCACATAGTATTACTTCCTGCTAAACCAGGTGATCCCATACTGAAGCAACACCCTAAAGTGCTCTTTCTATCAATGGAAATACCTACCCAATCCGAATCCACATAACCTTCCAGGTTAATCTTCTGATTCTCCTCATACTTGAGCCAATAATCAACTGTACCCTTCAGGTACCTCAGAATATGCTTTGCAGCAATCAAGTGAACATGTCTCGGATTCGTTAGGAATTGGCTCAATGTGTTCATAGCAAAGCAAATATCTGGTCTCATATTCATCGGGTACATCAAGGACCCAATCATTTGATGATACATTGTAGCATCAACCGCTTCTGATGAAGAATTTCTCAATAGCTTCAGGTTCTATGCCATAGGTGTGGTCATGGAATTGCAGACCATCATCCCAAAAATCTTTAGGATCTCTACTTCATACTTCCCTTGTCCCAAGGAAATTCCATCTGCATTCTTCCACACCTCCATGCCTATAAAATAGTGCATCATACCTAAGTCCTTCATTTCGAACTCAGAAACAAGCTTCCGCTTTGTATCACCAATCAAACCATCCTCACCTATCACAAATAGATCATCTACATACAGTAGGAGTATCACTGGGTTCCCTTCTTCAAC
This sequence comes from Pseudotsuga menziesii, assembly GCA_001517045.1. Lineage (NCBI taxonomy): Eukaryota > Viridiplantae > Streptophyta > Pinopsida > Pinales > Pinaceae > Pseudotsuga > Pseudotsuga menziesii. The sequence continues at coordinate 147,320 of LPNX010514173.1, forward strand.
CTTGTAGTAAAGGTTGGAATCTGCTTTACTCTTTATAAAGCCCAAACTGGATAGGAAGTTGTTAATTCTGTCGTACCATGTCATGGGTTCTTGTTTCAAACTGTACAGGGATTTCTTTAACTTACACACATGAGTCTCTATGTCATGTGTCTCAAAACCAAGTGGTTGCTCCACATATACTTCCTCTTCTACTGCACCATTCAAGAAAGTTGTCTTGACATCCATCTGGTGTACTTTCCACTTCATTACTGTAGCCAAAGCAAGTACTGATCTAATGGAAGTATATTTGGCTACAGGAGAAAAAGTTTCTTCATAATATATTCCTTCTTTTTGGAAGAAGCCATGAGCCACAAATCTTGCTTTATATTTCTCTATGCTACCATTTGCAGCATGCTTGATCTTATAGATCCATTTGGAAGTCACAAAATACTTCCCCTCTGGTCTTGGGACAACATTTCAAACATCATTCTTCATGATTTATTGATACTCTTCTATCATATCATCCTTCCATTATTTCTTTTATGCTGCTTCTCCATAGTTGGAAGGTTCTTTGTCAATGAAGTCACATAATAAGGATACATAACTGAAGTAGGACCTGGTTCTTTTCCTTTCTCTATGTATCTCTTTTAGAGCCCCATATCTTTCTACACCTTGGATATCTTCTCATACCCAAGCAAGTTTCCTCTTGTGAGGATTATTTTCTTGAGGTGGATCTTTAGGTTCTTCAGGTTCTTCTACTTCTCGATGTTCTTCTGGAATTGCTTCATTCATGGTTGTGTCATGAATTTTGGGTACTTATATTTCTTTAGGTTCTTCAGTAGGTCTCTTTCTGTATTTGTTGTAAGCTAAGTCTTTGTCAAATGTTACGTCTACACTGATGTCGATCTTCTTGAATCCTGGGAAGTATATTATGTAAGCCTTCAAGCTTTTAGAGTATCCCATAAATATACCCTTCCTTCCTGAAGGATCTAATTTTGTCCTCTTTTCTTTTGGAGTGTGTATGTACACTAAATAGCCAAATATTTTGAGATGATTGACTTCTGGTTTCTTTCCGAAAAACACTTCTTCAGGTGTATTGTTCTCAAGTAATCTATGTGGATTATGGTTCTGTACATACACAGTTGTTCTAGCAGCTTCTTCCCATAGATGCATGGGAAGATCTTGATCATGAAGCATTGCCCTTGCAGATTCCATGATCATTCTATTCTTTCTTTCCACAACCCCATTTTGTTGTGGATTATATGGAGCATTAAACTCCCTCTTAATCCTTAAATATTTGCACAATTCCTTGAATTCATTAGATGTGAATTCTCCACCATTGTCTGAACAGACGATCTTGACCTTCTTTTCTGTGTAGTTTTTGATCAAGGATTTGAATTCCTTGAACTTTTTGAATACTTCATCTTTGTTCCGCATGAAGTATATCCATGCCTTCCTATAAAAATAATCAATGAAAGAAAAATAGTATACAGACCCACTTAATGAACTAGATGACATCAGAGTGAATGATTTCCAAGATTCATTTAGCCTTGCTTTCGCTAATTGGAAATGTCTTCTTTATGTTCTTTCCTTTTGCACATCCCTTGCATACTCCTTCATGTTTTTCTTGTATTTCTGGAAGAAATTCAATAGCTTTTCTTGCAAGTGGTAGTGCCCTATAGTGCACATGTGCAAGCCTTCTATGCCAAAGTTCATCTGGTTCTACTAAGTCATGAACCAAAGCTTGTTTTGGTTGGCCCTTTAATTTGTATAGTTCTCCCTCTTGTTCTCCAATTACTACTACATCGTCAATAGTCTTTCCTTTTGGCCACATGATGACTTGACCATATATAAATGAAACTTTTATACCTTTTTCATCTAATTCAGAGATGGAGAGAAGGTTCTTCTTTAGTCCTGGTACAAATAGGACATCCTTCATTTTCATAGACTTTCTAGAGTCTAATTTGTAGGAGGATTCTCCACTACCTTTTATTGGATATTGGTAGTCATCCCCAAGTTTCACCTTGTGGGGTGATTCATGTTCTGATAATTTCACAAATGATTCTTTGAATCCCATCATATGTTTGGAAGCCCCACTATCTATAAGCCAATCATTGCTTCCATGTGTGATGTTTCTCGTGAGAGAAGAAATCAAAACATATTCTTCATCACTTGAAGAATCATCACTTTCTTGTTTGATTCTCTTCTTGGAAGGCTCATCATCTTCTATAGCATGAGCATGATGTCTTTTCTTGTTTACCTTCCTCTTGTGAGATCTATCTTTGTTTCTAGGATAATCGCTTGCAAGGTGTCCTCTTTCATCACATTTAAAGCAAATGTACTTAGATAAATATTTGTTATACTTTATAGTGTTTCTCTTCTGGTGATATTGCTTACCTCTTTGATGGTTTGTTCTGCTTTTCTTATATTGTACTATGATATATTTATATTCACTTCCCATCTTTTCTTCTTGTGCTAATATTCGAGCTTCTTCTTGTGAGAATTCCTCCTAGAGTCTGCTAAACTTGACTAATTTCTTTTTGGCACAGATACCATGAATGAAAGAGTCCCATGCCCAAGGGAGACCATTCAAGGTGGTCATCACAATCTCTGCATTCTCTACTTCTTCATCTACTGCTTTTAGCTATTCCTTGATCTGAGATACCCTTGTAAAGTAATACTGGATGGTCTCCGCATTCTAGACCTTTACATTCTTCAATTGGTTTCTCAGAGTCATCTTTCGGTTTATGTTCTTCCCTTCAAATAACTTGGTCAGAGCATCAAACATCTCTTTAGGTGTCTTTAGAGAGGAAACATGTGGTATGAGGTGATCCTTGATTGAATCATGAATAATCCTCCTAGCCATGACCAATTTCTTCTTGTTTAAGGCCTTCCTCATCTCCCTTTGGAACTAGAACCTCTTCATTGATGTAAGAGTCCAACACATTTTCTTCCACAACCAGGGAGATCCTATACTTCCAAGCTCAAAAGTTATCAGCTCCCTCAATATTTTCATCAAGCTTGGTAAGATGATAAATCTTAATAGAGAACCTCAAATGGAAATTCAAAAGATTTAGATATTACTAGGTTAAGATGTCAGAACTGGATCTGGAGCTGAATTTCTATAGAGCTAGTTTAGGAGCATATTAAGGTTTGAATTTCCCAGAGTTCTACCCAACCAAAAAAATTGATCTTGATCTCTAAAATTTTATTTTGGGGAGGAGATCAATCCAGGCCTGGGCTCACTCAAAAATTCCACTTCTATGGAAATCCCTAATTTACAGCAGTAGTGTCGGGGTAAAAACTGAAAATGATCAGAATTAGATTCTACTTCGATAGAAAGATGCGCTCTGGAGAGGAGAGTTAGACCAAACTCCTTTTGCTGAAATATGTGGAGAGATATCCAAAAAGTAGGAAGCCCTAGTTTCTACAGCTGCACAGTGTCTTCTTCTTAGGTTAGCTCTGATACCATGTTAGATTTTTTACATTTAAGCTATATGATCTTAGGATCTTATCTGAGAGAATAGAAAGCATAGAAATCAAACACAAGAGGCAATGAACAAAAACATTTTCCTCGAGGAAACCATAAAGGAAAAAACCCCGCAACTTCATCAGAAATAGAATCAACACCAAAAGTAAAACCCAAAGACAGTAAGATGATCTCCCGAAAACAGTAGACTCTCTCTCTCTCTTGTCCCAAGAATAGTCATTTCATCAATTGTTCTTCTCATACAAGATCTTTCTAGATGAAATCCCCTTCCATAGTAAGAATAAAGGGTATTTCATTTTCCATTCTTCTTGCTTCTCCTTGAACCCGAGGGCTCATATGACCCCTCTTTCTCCACTGGAGGCTCATTCTTCTGCTTCCCCTTACCATTCGTAGCCTTAGGTCCTCCAACAACCAATGCTTGATCTTTGTAAGATCAAATGATACCCATTTGGATAAACTTGTCATGCTTATTGGTGAGAGATTCAATGAAGGCATTAAGAGTTGGAATATTACAATTTGGTGTAGTGAGCTTCCCTAAATGAAAGGTTGATACAAAGTATGAGTAGTCTACACCAAGTTTTGAAAGGATGAGTTGATCATCCTCCTTCTCAACCTTGCACAACTTCAACTGGAACATTGGTTTCTTAAATTTGTTGAAGAAATCATTCATAGTTTCAAATTTTCCTGGGTGAAGAGAAATAATCCCATTCTCTAGCTGATAGATGCTCAAGTCATCTTTCTTATTAAACAAGGAAGTAATCTTATCCCAAACCTCCTTGGGAGTCTTCAATCCATTGATATGAAAGAGAAAATCTCTAGAGATTGAGAGGAACAGGAATTTGTAAGCTTCATCAAGCTTATTCCAGTACTTTTCTTTGTCAACATAATGAATTGGCTCTACCTTTGTGTACATTGTGACTCTATAGAGTCTTTTGGAGTGAAGCTACATCTCCATGTCCTCCTTCCATTGATGGTAGTTGAAACGAGTGAGGAGATCAGTAGGAGGAACCATTGTGTTGTTGTAGCGAATGTAGTGAAGGATGTTGGAATATAATCTGTCGGGATTATATTTTGTAAATAAATAAAGGAAAATGAATAGTTATGTAGGAAGCTGAAAAGGATGGTCGGAAGATGAAACTCAACCAGCATATGTAATGTATAAATAAATGATTTTGAAATGGAATAAATGAATTCAGGAGTTATTTTACCTGACACTGGTATCAGAGCTCCATAACTCCTGCCTGCATGCCTGCCAGTCTGCCTGCCATTCTCCTACTTTCAATAGACCTCTGTTTACCTTCTGCTATATCTATTTCAGGTTGCCTGCCCATCGTTAATCTATCTCTATGCGTGTTTCTCCTTCTGCTCATCCCATTCTACTTAGAGTTGAATGTTATGCATGGTGGCAGCCTGGGGTTTGGGTCAAATATTGCAAGGTCGTGATCCAACACGTTGGATAAACTCCAGACGATTGAAGAGATTGAGTGCAGCGTCCAGCCAAGAAGAGGTCTCAGTAATCAAAGCTGAGAATTTATTGAATACTGAAGATCATTGGTGGAGAGAGTTTGTGCAGCTATGAAGTATTCTTTGAGAGCTACGACTTGTCATCTCTGCTGAGAGTCGGTTGAGGAGTGAAGTTGTGCATGAGAAGATTGTTGGTGTTGATTCTATTGTTGAAGCTGGGGTTCGACATTGTTATGTGGTTGATATTCTTTTAGAAGGTTGTAAGAAGTATTTTAAATATTGTTGCTGTATTTACTTGCGACCAATGGGAATGTAAAAACCCTAATTTTTACCCTAATTTTGTGCATGGAGTTTGAGTGGTAAATTCTGCAAACATTTTCATTTGTGTTGAGTGAAAGAGGCCAGTGAATGTTGTGTATAAGTCATGAATGTTGTGAATATTGCGTATGAGCCCATGACTACTGTGAATGCTGTGTATGGTGTATTCGAGTTGTGACATTGAGGAATATATGTCTGGAACTACTGCGTGAAGAGTTTCCTCTTCTGCGAATTGAAGTTGAGAAGATTGTTGTAATGTTGGTGTTGTCTGCGTTGAAAACTTAATTGTTGGAGTTGAGAGTTGAGGCTCGACCTCCTCCTCCATGTACGGCTGTGATATCTCAGTATTTAAAACTAAGAATTCATTGAAGATGGAAGCTTTTGAAGATTCCTTGCTACTTTGTTGCTACAAAGTTGGTGAATAATGATAGAAGGATGAAGACTCATGTTTTTCATTTTCTTGAAGAGTGAAAGTCTTGTTGCTATGAATCCTTTGAATCCCGGTGACTGAAGACCATAGGTGAAGATTCACACCTTTGAGTGGAGGTAAAATATTTTGTGACCATTGGGTTGTACAAACCCTAAATTCTGTCCAAACTTATATGCATGGAGTTTGTCTACAAATATTTTTCATATGCATAATATGGATATTGTATGAGCCCGACAGTATTAATTGTTGTGTATTTTATGAGCATGTGTCTTATGTATGAACCTATGAAGGATGAGTGTGAGCCACGACCTTTATAATGAGTTGTGAATGATGTGATTTGAAGAGTGTATGATAAGACTAATGGTGGAGACTCATGCTCTCATACATTTGCATGGAGGTAAAAGAGATTCATATTATATGTTGCAATTGATTCATAAACCCTAGATTTTTGTGTGAAGTCTATCTAGAAACTTATGCAAGCATTTGTTTATTTTCATTGAGTGAAGAGCCTCGTGATTTCTATATTGGAACCATGACGGTTGCATGAAGAGTTTTATATTCTACGAAGTGCAACGAACTCAATTGTTTGAGTATTCTACAAGTCTGATGAAATATTTTGTATTGATGTATAAAAGAATTTGAATTGTACTTGTAAACAACACTCTAGAATTATTAACACAGAGATGTAGAATTATTTTGAGAAACAGGGTTGCAGAATTGTGTAATAAACTGTAGAATCCATTTTGTAACTTGTAAAGGAACAAGAACTCAAACCTGTATCCTATATTTTGTCAATAAGAATTCTGTAAGTTACAGTTTCCAGATTAGAGATGCACTCTTTGGCATCTATTATTGGTGCTTCCCTTGCTGGAAAAGACCAATCCAATGATCATCCCAAAGGAGAAAGCAGCAAGAGAGGCAGAGGAAGAAGAAACTTCATAGGTAGAGGAGGCAGAAACAACTCCAGCAAAAGATCAGATTTGAAGTGCAAGCATTGTGGAAAGATTGGACACATAGCAGATCAGTGTTGGGCTTCATGGTACTCCATCAAAGACAGACATAACTAGAAGAAGGATGACAATAAAAACCAATATGCTAGTAAATATTCAGATTCTCCTCATTGTATTGTTGCACATTGTAATCTTGGTATTAATGAAATGACTTCACTTTCATCTTACAAATATTGTTGGCTACTTGATACTGGTGCAACATCACACATGACTTTTAGAAAAGACTGTTTTGAAGAACTTAATGAAACAATAAATGGCATAGTTCACTTTGCAGATAAGTCAAGTCTTAAACCAAAGGGAATGTGCACCATTCAGCTGAAGATGCCTGGATTCCCTGATTTCTTGTTGAAGAATCTTCTTTATCTTCCAGAGTTGCAGAGAAGCCTGCTGTCCTTGGTGGAGATTCGAGAGAAAGGCCATTCCATCCACATGTTTGCTGGAATCGTAGAAATAAGAAAGTCCTCTGACAACCAAGTCATCATGACTGGATATGAAGATGGGAAGCTGCTGAAGCTAAAGGGTTCATCTGCAAGGGTTCAAAACTATGCCTACCTCTCTCAGCATGGAGAAGGTAATTTGTCATCAAGTTTATTGTGGCATGCAAGATTTGGTCATCTGAATTATAACAGTCTTCATTTGTTGAGAAAGAATGGTGTATTTAGTTTTCCCGCCATTCCCAAAGAGAAGAGCAAATGTGATGCATGTATATTAGGGAAACACAGTAAGCTTCCATTCCATGAATCTAATTTCAAAGCAAGTAGGAAATTAGAATTAGTGAATTCTGATTTATGTGTCCCAATGCCAACTCCTTCTGCCAATGGGAATAAGTATTTTATGACCTTTGTTGATGACTACTCAAGAATGTGCTGGATTTACACATTAAAGAAAAAATCAAAAGCATTTCAAACATTCAAGGACTTTCATGCATTGATAGAAAAACAAGCACAATCTAAAATTGGTACACTTCGTACTGACAATGGGAAAGAATACACTTCAAATGCTTTTGAAGATTATCTTCGCCAACATGGAATTGCACATCAGACTACAGTTCCCTACAATCCTCAACAAAATGGTGTAGCAGAAAGAATGAATAGAACCATAATGAATATGGTATGAGACTAATAAAAATGACCAGTCCATTGAGAGATAGCTTGATCATTTGGAAAAATATCCTCATCCAAAGAAATATTCTGAAAATGAATATGAAATTCCAAACCTTGAAGGGGGGATTCGTATTCTGGATCAACCTTTGGAATTTCCATATGAAGCACCAACTCCCCCACATGAAGAAGTTCCTGCTACTTCACCTGAACAATAGATTCAACTGGATGATGTGATTGAGAGAATTGGAAGACTCTCAATCAATGATGAAGCACCACCAGCTGATCAACCAAGACCATCACGGAAGATTCCTAAATGGGCCACAAAGACACTTGAAAGTGTCCATCCGGATGAAGTTGGAAAGACGAGAACGAGAATTTTGAAAAGACATGAAGATGGAGGAGAAGTAGATAATTCAGGTGATGACATGGATGTATCATTTGATTGTGAATTTAATTTATCTGCTAACTTTGAACCAACTTCCTTTGAAGAAGCTTCTACTCGATTTGAGTGGAAAGAATCTATGTAGAATGAGTATGATGCACTCATGAGGAATGGAACTTGGAAGCTGGTTGACCCTCTAGTTGGAACCAAACCAATTGGCTGGAAGTGGGTGTACAAGAACAAATACAGATCAGATGGCTCACTTGACAAGCACAAAGCGAGGCTTGTAGCAAAAGGCTATGCATAGAAGGAAGGAATTGACTATGAAGAAACGTTTTCTCCTACAGCAAAATGGGCTACCATCCGTACCTTACTCTCTTTAGCTGCTCAGAATGGATGGAAAGTTCATCAGATGGATGTGAAGACTGCTTTCTTGAATGGAGACTTGAAAGAGAATGTCTTCATGTCTCAGCCATAAGGCTTTGTTGTGAAAGGAAAAGAACAAAAGGTATGCAAGCTTTTCAAATCCTTGTATGGCCTAAAACAAGCGCCTCGCGCATGGTATGAAAAATTAACCGAGCATATTTTGAAGTTAAATTTCAAACATTTTGATCTTGATGATGCAACACTGTTTATAAAGAAAGTTGGAATATCTGTTGTGTATCTTGTGGTGTACGTAGACGATATTTTGATGACAAGGAACAATGAGAGCTATATAGCATCCATAAAGAAAAATTTGAAAAAGATCTTTGAAATGACAGATATGGGACATCTCCACTATTACTTAGGAATTGAATTCACTCAACATTCTAAGTACATATTCCTATCTCAGAAAAAATATTTTGGAGAACTACTAGACAAATTTTGCATGACATAATGCAACCCTATCTCTACTCCAATGGAACAGAAAATGAAGCTCTCATCAAGCGAAGGAAAAGAATTTGAAGATGCGACCAAGTATCGACAACTTGTAGGAAGACTTATCTACCTGACAACAACTAGACCAGATATTTCTTATGTTGTTGGCATACTTTCAAGGTTCATGCATAAACCTTGTGAAGGACACTGGTGAGCTGTAAAAAGAGTTCTAAGATACTTGAAGGGGACTCAAGACATTGGAATCAAGTACTCTAAGGTGGATGACTTCAAACTTATTGGGTACTCAGACTTAGATTTTGATGGTGATAAGGAGATAGGAGTATCAACTTCTGGATACACTATGAGTCTTGGATTAGCAGTTGTCTCATGGAGATCACACAAACAGCCAGTTCCGGCAGATTCAACAACAGAACCAGAATATGTGGCTGCAGCTGAAGCAATGAAAGAAATAGTATGGCTCAAGAAGATACTTGAAGATTTGCAAGAAAAACAAGAGAACTCCACTCCATTATTGATCGACAATACTTCTACAATCAAGCTGGCTAAGAATCCCAGATTCCATGATCGAACCAAATACATCAACACAAAGTATCATTTGATTCGACATCATGTAGAGGCCAAGATAGTCCATCTTCGACATTGTTCCACAAATGATCAAGTTGCAGACATCTTCACCAAAGCGCTTGGACGAGAAAAATTTGAAAGATTCAGAAACATGCTCGGACTTACTAACACCCCTTTGGATTAAGGGGGGGATTGTTGGAATATAATCCATCGGGATTATATTTTCTAAATAAATAAAGGAAAATGAATAGTTATGTAGGAAGCTAAAAAGGCTGGTTGAAAGATGAAACTCAACCAGCATATGTAATCTATAAATAAATGATTTTGTAATGGAATAAATGAATTCAGGAGTTATTTTACTTGACAAAGGAGACTGAATGTTGTTGTAGTGAATGCAATGAAGGAGACTGAAAAAACTGTAAATCACACAATCAAATAGAAAAATTAAGGTTGACAACCTATACTTTTCGAATTTTCTTCACACCCAGCTTAGTTAATCAAGTAAGCTTGATCAACAATTCCTTTTCTTAGGATTTATGTGGTAAATTCTCCGCTTCTAGTGCAATGCTGGAAGGAGCAATTTTGCGCAAAATATTTTTTTTGATCCAAGTATGAATTTGTAGTAGGAGAAGTGCCTTGTCCTGCCGAGGCTCTGATACCATATAAAATTGAGCACATAGATCTGTGGACCAACACACAACTCACAAGATAGATCAGACAATTTTACTAAGACATTGAAGAATTAAAAAGTCCAAAAAATGGCTTGCAGCTGTGAATGCTTTCATTAATCAAAAGTAATTGGATAATTAGTTACAATGTAATACACTGGTATTAATAACCAGTCAATTTGAATGTATGGGAGAGGAATTTGAATTGACTGACTCTATCTAACTTTATGGATAACTGGACATGTCTAAATCATTATCAGAGCTCAACTAGTTAGCCCTAGTTGCCTCAATCAGTGCACCAGTCAGTTAAAATAAGTTAACTAGCCTAACTGAATGTGGTAGGTGAGGAATTGTGCCTTCCCACATGCCATTAATCAATGACTGGTGTTAATTAAATGTAACTGAATGTAACTGGCTCCTAACTAGGATTAACTAGTCATTAACTGAACTCAACTGAAAGAGCTTGTTTCTAGCCTCGACAGTACAAGGTCATCAGTCTAGGAGGCTACTAAACTGATGCATGAGGCATAATTAGGCCTACTTAGACCATGTGGACCCAATGATACTAGTGACTAAATATAGACTGAAAAGACTCCTAATTTAGACATGATTGACCAAATTGGACAAGGGAGGATTATAATCCTAACATGAGGGCTTAGAGAGACAGAGAGAGATATTGGGGGTTATGGATTTGGGGAGGAGGAGGGAAGATAAAGAGAAGAGGGGATTATATGGGGGATAGATATAGAGGTGGGAAAGGAGGTTAGGGTAGAGGGAGAGGGGGAGAGATAGAGGGGGAGGATTAGAGGTATGGGGGGTAGAAGGGTGACATAGATACAAAGAGAGGGGTTACAAGTAGATACATATAAAAGTTATGGGTAGGGTGTGAGGAGGGGGTNCTGTGAGGAGGGGGTTAAGGGTTTGGGGAGTTGGGAGAGAGAGAGTTGGGGGTTGTTAGGGAGTAGGGAGGGAGAGAGAGGGTTGTGGTTATTGTTTGGTGGAGCATTAGAGTATTGAGACAGAGAAATATATGGTTTATTAGGGATACAACAGAGAAGATATGCTTGAGGATAGAGAGAGGGAGAGAGAGAGAGAGGGAGAGAGAGAGAGAGAGAGAGAGAGAGGGAGAGAGATAGGGAGAGAGAGGTTAGGTAAATTGATGAAGGGGGGGGTATAATGGGATAGACAGATAAAGGTGCATAAGGATGTGGGTTTTGATAGGGAGAGAGATGGTGATGGTGTTTGTGGTAGGGGTGAAGTAGGGGGAGGATGTGAGAGAGAGAGAGAGAGAGGTAGTTGGAGGAATTGTGTAGAGAGAGAATGAAAGAGAGTTTTAGTAATGATTAGGCGAAGCAGGGGAGAGAGAGATGGGGGAGGGAAATTAGTGGTAAGGGTGGGAGTTGGGGTGTGATTGTGAAAGATAAAGAGGGGGGTGTTAGGAAGTAGGAGGTATAGTGGAGGAATAGGGTAGTTAGAGAGAAGGG
>LPNX010514177.1:3482-26117 GCA_001517045.1 Pseudotsuga menziesii
ATGACTAGGGTTTAAGAGGCCATCAACATACTAGGGTTGAAAGAGATATGCACAATGTTCAGCAAGCATATATAAGCAAGATCAGAAATGAGAAAGGTCCACACCTGAATAACTGAAGGCTAGTCCAAGCTTTCTCTTCAATCCTCTTCTTGCTCCTCTCGCTCCAAGAGACCTGCAAAACGAATTATACCTTCCTCAAACAATTATGACCACATATAAAACAATGATAATCAAATAAACATGAACTAATGATCTGAATAACATCATCATATGATCAGAAATAGAGATTCAATCACACATTGAACAATGATTTCGGAAGAAGAAGAACATCACATATTTATTAATCTTGAAAACAAGTACAAGTATACCTTCTCTTCAAGTTTGGCACCTCACGAAACCTTAATCTGGTTCTGCTGCTTCTCTTCTCCAAAGAACTCAGCCTCCAAGCTCTGCAACACAAGGGGATGACCACCAGGGAAAAGGTGTGGGCAAAGAGAGTCCCGATTCCTCCAGCATAACAATGCAGAAATTCCAAGTCCCCTCTCATGGACCTCCCTACCTCTATTTATATCCTTAAAGAAGATATAGGGGCGAAGACAAAGTGGTTACAACTGAAGAAATCAGTTGCATAAGTACCCAAACTAACTCAAAAGGCATGTTTTTATGTTTTAATGTTAAGAGACGTATTCGCGGGTATGTAGTAGAAAAACCCGCGAATGATCCGCGAGTTTCCAAAAGAGAAACCCGCGAATACATCCATCTGTGACTTGTAAAAACCAAGACTCGTGTATGATTCGCGACTATTCCTTAAGGAAAGTCGTGAATACACAAAAACACATTTTAAGGGTATTTCTGGACATTTTCAGACTTTGGTATTTTCTGGAAATTTTTAGCTAACTGAAATACCTTTCCAATGGTATAGAGATGAGGTCAAATGGAGTTACAGAACTCAAGATATGGATCCTCCAAGATAGGTGTTTTTTCAGTGACTTTCATGAAGTGCCGTCATGGAAGTGTCGACATGCGACAAAATCATGGGAAAGTGGTCACAGGAATAGATGTGTCATTTTGAGCTATAACAGATGCCCCATAATGTGTGAGGTTAGAGCTGAAGACGATAGCCGAAATACATTATAAAGGAAACAGCTGAGTATGGAGAGAGCAGAGAAACCAAGATCCAAAGGCTCGAATGAAGGTACCTGAAAGAGAGATAAATGTCAGAAAAACTGATCTCTGGGACATACAATTCCATATACAAAACATCACCATAAAGATACAAGCGCATCCAACATATGTATAACTGATGAAACTATCATGGTCGCTCAATATGCAAAAAGGCGTCATATCAAATCTAAAGGAGTCATGGCCACAAATGAACAAGGTGGATCCATACTCAACAATCGATCATAGCCACAAAAAATATAAGGTGGATCTATGTCTCAGTAAAATGTCATATAAAGTATAACAAGGTCTTGCGCAACTCTGGCAATAGCAAAATGAGCATGCTATTGTCGGCCCAAGGTCTTCAATCCAAACCGCCCAACAAAGGTACGAATCCTAACCATGCGAATAAATGAGTTGAATTCGAACATGGAGGAAAACGTTTGATTACCGGTCAATAATGAGAACCGTTAACAAACGCGAGGGAAACCACCATTAATGAAAATGGTCCCCAAGGTACCTAGTACATTCTAACAAGTGTGATTACAAGGACTTGAAGTTGAACACTTGAAGAATCCATCAAGTATGAGACATTAAGGTATTCCCACTACCCAATAGCGAGGGAAATTGCCATTGATGACAACAATCCCCAAGGTACTGTCATAAAACTCTAAATCTCGTTCCCAAAGCAAGAGGTGTTGCAGTCGATAGGAAGAGATCCGTTGGAAGGAAGGCATTAAGGCATCCTTCATCATCCAACACGAGGTAAGTCAAAGACTAATTGGATCTGGAATTGGTACTGAATTTCACGACAAGGAATGCTGAAGACATGATGTAATGAACTGATACCAAGGAATGGCCGACACAAAAGGTCAAGGCAACTGCACAATAGCCGACAAAGGTTTAATCCTTGAACAGTGAGCATGACACAAAAGTGACTTAGGCAGCTTTTGACACAAAAAAGACCAACGAAACAAATCTACAATGTAGGAGACATTGACAAATTCCCCATATAATTGGAAAAAATACCAAATGGAGGAGTAAGAAACTCTGAATCAGGATAAGGTCAAAATACTAGGACCCAACTGTTTGATAGACTCAAAACTGGTGCTTTGTTCAAGGAAACAAGACTTGCTTCCTTGATGTAAAAAACATGTGAATGAACTTCCCTTCCCCTCTTTCTTGTAAAGTTTTAACGATTCCAAGAAAGAAAACTTGGGACCATCTTCATTTTTGGCAAGCTCGAAGAAAAGAAAGAAGAATGCTTGATAAAGATACTGATTCGTGGATTTTACGAGCCCGAACTAGTACATGCTTGACGGTGTTTTCATAGTTTAGAGAGTCTAAAAACTCCAAAGAAGACTCCAGGGGGGTCCTTTTTCGTACAATTTAGTCTCCTAAGGCCGAAAAAGTATAAAACAAACCAAAGAAGAACTCTCTTAACTTCCGAAGAAGAAAAGGCGCACCTTTTTCGTACTTAGTCAGGAAGGTCCGAAAAAGGTTAAATTACCACCTACCCAACGCTCCTTCAAAAGCAGCATATAGCCTGAGTTTAACGAGTGTTAAGGAAGGCAATATCACTCGAAAAGATCCATTTGATTACGAGAAATGGAGCTTACAAATATTAACTCGATGTTTTTTTCTTTAGGGTTTAACGAGCATGACAAAGACATAAAGTACACTTAGAATATTTTTCATGTTTTGGTCCAGAGCACGAAAAAGAGAAAACTAACCTCATACCGGGGGTTCCTTTTCCGTAATTTTAGTCCCTCAGGTCCGGAAAAGTGATAAACCTATGCCTGAGAATACTCTTCTCAATTCTGAAGAAAGGAGAGTGATCCTTTCTCGTATTATTCCACATGGTCCGAGAAAGAGATAACCTACCACCAATGTGGATGCCCATTCACATATTCTTAACGAGCCTGAACGGACAAGTTTACTCGGTAGTCAAGTCTATTTTGAGGAGTCAAACTTGGGTTTAAAGAAACTCAAAATATTTCTCATGAAGTTTTAACGAGTCCGGAAAAGTCAACTCGCAGCCTCCTTACTGTTTTTAACGAGCTCGAAGGAGAGCAGAAAGAATGCTCTAAATGCAAGGAGACGAGTGTCATAGGCAGGAGAAACTAGTTCCAAGCGCAAGGAACAGACCTATGCATAATACAAGGAAAGTGAGCAATATAAGGACACTCGGGGAACATCTCCTCGGGGTAAAAGGTGTCAAGTTGCAAAGGCAAAATGATACAAGGCTTAGCGACGATGAGAACAAAGATGAGGGCTTATACAACGAGCTAAAAGTGTGGAAGCCAGCATCAGGCTCATAAGCGCGAGCAGGGCACATGCAAATGCAATTGCAGCTTGAACAACAAGGTGAGGCCAATAAACAGTTGTGAATCCAACTACAAATCCTGTCTCCAAGAAACAACAATATCAGGATCATATTCAGAAGAAACGATCCGATGCGGGTCACTTTGGTAGAAACACATGTGACTTTTCTATCTTCTATAAAAGGTAAATTCAAGGCAGAATCAACCGAAGAAGATTCTATAGAACCAAGGCTCGAGGGTTTATAATCAGTAAGATCAACCTCAGAAGGAGAGAAAAAATCAACAAGGGAGATAGAGTCTGTAGGAACAAACTCAGTATCACAGGAATTGAAAAATTCATAAGAAAAATCAAACTCATCAGGATCACTGACTTGCTGTTCGAAGGAAGAGTCAAAAGACTCAACAAGACCAACATAAGAAGAAAGGTCAGGCTTACTAGGAAAATCAGGGTTATACTTAGTCACAACTGAACCAACATCCAAAAGAAGGTCAGACTGTATCAAAGACTCTAGGAAGACTTCATCCAAAGGAAGGAGATCATCCGAGAATAGGACACATGTCTAAAATTTCAAATGGATTAACAGAGTGTAGAGCAGGCTCCATGGTTTGTATAAGATGACTCACCTGTTCAACTGCTGGGACCAAGTCCCGAGAAGGTAAGCATGAAAACAGAGGCTGCTTCTCAGTAGCAATTGAACATAAAGGACAAGAGGCCAGATAGTTCACCTGTGGCGGGGTAGTGTCTATAGAAACACTGGGAATCAATAAAGGAAAGACCTGGTCTCTAGTTGGGTCAGGAGGAGGATAAAAAAAATCCAACTGATCGATAGTGACAATTTCTTCTCCATTATTAAAGTACATCACACGAAATAATGTTGACACCACAGCTTGCATGGCATAGACATAATCACGTCCAAGGAGCATATTAAAGTCCAAGGGATCTTCTATCACCATGAAGTCAACTAAGACGATCTTCCCACCCAAAGTAATAGGTGTTTGAGCAAGAATTCCCAAGGCTATACAAGTTCTTCTATCAAATGCCAGTAACTGATTAGCAGTTGACACAAGGCTGGGAGAACCCATGCCTCGCCAAGAACGAGTAGACAAAATACTAACTGAGGCTCCTTCATCAACAATACAACGAGCAATCGTGTAAGGTTCAACTTTGACATTTATCTGGAAAGGTGCATTAGAAGGAAGGCGTGGCTCAACTAGGCTATCCCAATCAAAATATGCAATCCGAGAGCTTGGTGGGGGTTGATCCAAAGCGAGTTCAGTGCCCCCTTGTTCAGTAAGTTCTGAACTGGCAGTGAAGAAAATGTGACTAGTAGACACTTCACTCTCCAAAGGAAGAGTGGGGTTGATCGATACTGGAATCGATTCAACCGCTTCGTGAAAGTCACTCTCTGAAGGGAGAGTGGGATTGACCAAAGATGACATTGGTTCAATCTCATCAGGATCACTCTTCGAAAGAAGAGTGGGATCGACCAAATTTGAGATTGGTTCGACCACTTGATCAACATAAGGTTGAGTAGGTTGTTGAGAAACTATAGGTTGTTCAGGAGAAGGAAAATCTGGAGTCTTGGAACACACTCTTCGCACCTCCACGATAGCAGGGCACAGGTGAGTAAGATGATCTCCCTCACATAACATACAAGGAAACTTAAGTTTGCACTTCAAACGACCAATTTTTTCAACGATGTCAGCATGACTAGCAGTGGCTAACTGTTTGCTCTCAACATGACCTACAGAGGCTAATATTTTTCCCCTAGCATGAACTACAGAGGCTGGGTAACTGGGTCCAACCTCACTAAGAGAGGTTGGTTGTTGAGATACTTCATAATGTTAAAAAATGGGATGACCATGAATCCAAACTCTTCGCACCTCCACGATAGAAGGGCATTTATAAGTAAGGTGATCTTCCTCACAAAGGTTACAAGGAAACTTGGGCTTGTGTTTTGAACGGGTATTCTTTTCAACAGTGTCAACATGACTCGCAGTGGTTGACAGATTGTCTTCAGCATAAACCACAGAGGCTGAGAGACTGCCCCCAGCATGACTATCAGAGGCTGAGAGACTAGGTCCAACATGACTTGCATAGGTTGTACGGGCACCATCAACATGAACAACAGAGGTTGAATGGTTTGGATCAATCTGCTTTGCAGCAGTTGAGTGTGTGCCCCCAGCATGAACAAAAGAGGTTGGGTGGATGGATCCAACATGAACAACAGAGGTTGGATGGGGAGGTTCAACTTGAACAACAGAGGTTGAATGAGTTCCCTCAGCATGAACAACAGAGGCTGAGAGGTTAGATCCGACGTTCCCTAGAAAGGTTGGAAGGATCCCACTAGCATGATCAACAGAGGCTAGATGGTGAAGATCAACTTGACTTGCAGCGGTTGAGTGCTTAGATCCAACATGACTTGTAGAGGTTGGATGAGTGCCCCCAGCATGAACCACAGAGGCCGGGTGGTGAGGTTCAACTTGACTTGCATAGGTTGAGTGGGTGCCCCCTTGCTTATGTGCTTTCTTCCTATTCCTCCTTATTTTGCTCCTTTTAGACTGCCGGTTACTAGTATCAGTACTTTCACCACATGAGGTAGAAGGAGGAGGAGAATCAACTACAGGTGAAGGGGAAGTAGTGTTTTGATGCCCTTGATATAAGGAGCTTACTTGAGAAGCATCAGGAATAGTTAGGACAGTTGGAGTGGAAAACAACCACACCGGTAGCCCTAGGGTGAATCCAGGTAGATTCAGGGTGGCCATCAAGGGAACACCAACATTCCCCGTGAGAGGAATAGTACAAGGAGTTCCCAGCATGGGGATCTCTTGGTTGGTGTTCAAAGGGGTGCTATCCATAGTTCCAAACTAGGAGATGAAGTCTGAGGTTGATAGGCAACCAAAATTACAAAGCACACACCTAAAGGCACACTAAGTACAGACAAACCACATAGTACTCACTAAAAAATTCCTAAAGCCAAACAGACAAACAGGTATAAGATATACTTTCCAGAAGAAAGCTGATAGACAGTTACTTGGTGTCCCTGTAGATTTTCTTAGGCACAAGCGGAGGAATCACCCACCGCCCTCCCACACTTTCTACCGGGGTTACCTTCCATGTCCGTCCAAGGTCAACCAGAAATAACCTTCCGGTGTACCTGTGTATGAACCCTAGATGTCAAAGAGACTGAAGGCTACCTTAACTATATTGACAGTCTGGGGGGACAGTCGTCAGCCGAACTTGTACGCATGGGCAGGGTAGCTAAGCCCGAAACTCTGTCTAGGACAGAATCCCCAGATGCGTAAAAGTCCTGAGTTACGTTTTGACAAGGATTCGGAGGGTTATCTCCTCTGTCCAAGCCTCCACGCGGCCTAGTGCTTAACTCCCATTTGAGAGGAGCTTCCCAGATACAATCAACGTAGAAAAAGATTTACCTAGTGATTGGCCAATTACGTCTGAAATTTTAACACTTGTGGAGAGTTGAAACTCCCTAATCCACAAGTCTAGACTGAGCTAGTTGGTGTATGACCCTATAAAATAAAACTTACTAGTAATTTTTAAATTATATCGTTTATTTTAAGCGCTATTTTTAGTCAGAGGGTAAATGGCATGAAACTTATGTGGTGTTTTGACTCAAAGTTGAAACAAAATGACTAAGAAAAGAGATATGAAATGCAAAAAGCAAAAACTATTCTCTTTATTTTTCAAATAGAAACTTGAAAGCCACAAAAGAACAAATTCTTTTATATATATATTTTTTCAAAAACAATGATATGCTATGCAATCTAGACTAAAAACCTAATCTACATGCATATAAAGCAAACATGTGTTTTTGTCTTTTTCTTTTATAAATGCAAAAGAAAAATCAGCCTATCAACTAATGCAAGCAAGTACCGTAAGTAAAGCAAATAGACAACTACTCTACACCCCACAAACAAACCCTAGGTTTCCCTAAAGTTAGATATCAACCTCTCTTGAAAAGAAGGCTTACAAAAGTAAAAAAGCCAACAACTTTGGAATGAAGAGACTGAGCAAAAAGACTGACATAAACAAAGGTCAAGAAGTCCCAAGTATCAATCTAAACCTACAAACAAAGGCTGCTCAATACCTTGTCCAACAAGGTCAAGCCAAAGAAGGAGGTGGGGGGGCAAGCAACAAAAACAAGTATAGGTTCTTTTTAATTTTCTTTTATAAATGCAAAATAAAAACTACCTACAAACAAAAGTATGCATATAACAAGAACAAAACAAAAGGAACTTTGCTAGACAACCACCAAACAAACTCTAGAATGCCCTAAAGTCAGTATAAACCCTACTTGGAAGGAAGGCTTGCATAAGAGACAAGTCAACTACTTTGGCATGGTGAAGTTAACCAACAGAAGAAGAAGGAAAGAAACACCAACAAGATTCTGAAATCAAACAAAGATCACTAACAGAGGCTGACTAGAAACATAGGCCAAAAATCAAACCAAGCAAAGGAGGTGGGGGAAAGAGCAAAGAACAAACCCTAATGCTATAAAAGGATTACCACATAGATAAATAACAACCAAAAATGGATAACACTAACTCCCTAGATCCATGCACCTGCAGAGGACCCTAAAAGACCTACCCAACAGCCCACAAACAGAAGAAAAATCACAAAAAATGAGGAAAAACACTGTTTTAGGGGCATTCGCGGGTTGCACTACATGCAAGTCGTGTATCATCCACAGGTTGCTAATACAGCAAGTCGCGAATACAAGCATACATGGGTTGTATAACAGGCAAGTCGCGAATCACTCGCGGTTTTCCCATATAAGTAGTCGCGAATACAAAACCAGATTCGCGACTGTTCAGGCACGCAAGTCGCGAATGGGTGGAAAAATTCCCAAAAAGGTCAAAAACTACCCTAAGAAGGCAGGGGAAGTGTTCTATCAGACTTGTAAAGTGTTCCTAAGTGGCAAGAAGGACTTGGCACAATGCAAAAGGCTGAAAGAAATCAAGAGAAAACCCAAATAGACAAGGCTCTCCCCAGCGGAGTCGCTAGTTCTGTTGTAAAGGGAAGTATCCTATGGCTAGGGTTTAAGAGGCCATCAACATACTAGGGTTGAAAGAGAGATGCACAATGTTCAGCAAGAATATATAAGCAATATCAGAGATGAGAAAGGTCCACACCTGAATAACTGAAGGCTGGTCCAAGCTTTCTCTTCAATCCTCTTCTTGCTCCTCTCGCTCCAAGAGACCTGCAAAACGAATTATACCTTCCTCAAACCATTATGACCACATATAAAACAATGATAATCAAATAAACATGAACTAATTATCTGAATAACATCATCATATGATCAGAAATAGAGATTCAATCACACATTGAACAATGATTTGGGAAGAAGAAGAACATCACATCTTTATTAATCTTGAAAACAAGTACAAGTATACCTTCTCTTCAAGTTTGGCACCTCACGAAACCTTGATCTGGTTCTGCTGCTTCTCTTCTCCAAAGAACTCAGCCTCCAAGCTCTGCAACACAAGGGGATGACCACCAGGGAAAAGGTGTGGGAAAAGAGAGTCTTGATTCCTCCAACATAACAATACAGAAATTCCAAGTCCCCTCTCATGGACCTCCCTACCTCTATTTATATGCTTAAAGAAGAGATAGGGGCGATTACAAAGTGGTTACAACTGAAGAAATCAGTTGCATAACTACCCAAACTAACTCAAAAGGCGTGTTTTTATGTTTTAATGTTAAGAGACATATTCACGAGTATGTAGTAGAACAACCCGCGAATGATCCACGAGTTTCCACAACAGCAACCCGCGAATACATCCATCCGCGACTTGTAAAAACCAAGACTCGCGTATGATTCGCGACTATTCCTTAAGGAAAGTCACGAATACACAAAAAACACATTTTACAGGTATTTCAAGGCATTTTCAGACTTTGATGTCTTCTGGAAAGTTTTATTTAACTGAAATACATTTCTAACGGTGCAAAGATGAGGTCAAACGAAGTTACAGAACTCAATATATGGGTCCTCCAAGATAGGTGTTTTTTCAGTGACTTTCAGGAAGTGCCATCATGGAAGTGTCGACATGCGACGAAATCATGGGAAAGTGGTCACAGGAAGAGATGTGTCATTTTGAGCTATAACAGACACTCAAAGGTATAAAATAAAGTAATATTAAAGAAATGAACTCAACATAAACCAAAAAAACTATAAAACCCTAGGATAAAAATGAAAAAATAACCATAGAGATAACATCTGGCTCTGACTGGGGACAAAGGTTAACCTGTGAAGATTTGAGAACATCTTGACCTGTGCCTTCAGAAATCTGCTAAATTCATTCCTGTCTTATTGGGTTGGAGTCTTATTCAAAGCAAATGATATATATAGTGAATATGTACAATGATCCTCTATCCCTCAATATGTGTGAAAATACTTTAGAAAACGTCCATTGGTTGGACCTGTAATTTCTTCACCATTCAAATTTTGCAAAACAAAAGTATTGTTTCCTATAATTTTGATCACTGTAAAAGGCCCTATCCATAGATTATCGAACTTTCCATTCTTACCTTTTTCATCCTTTCATGCATCCCACCTGAGAACAAGGTCACCTACTGCAAAAACATATTTTTTAACTTTCTTATCAAAGCTTTCCTTCATCCTTTTTCTAAGCATCTCAGCTGTATTTTCAATAGTTTCTCTCTCCTGTTGCAATTGAATTATCTGAAACATTCTTCTGCTTAATGAACTCAACATAAATTAAAAAAAACTACAAAACCCTAGGATAAAAATGAAAAAATAACCATAGAGATAACACAACAATTTTACCCTTCGAGAGAACCATCTCGTGTTTGAATATTAGGTCATGGAAAAATTGAAAATGAACCTCATGTTCTTTAGAGGCACTGAACACTAGGGTATCATCTATGTAAACAACAATGGAATCATAAAGCGAATGGAATATGTAGTCCATCCATAATTGACAATAATTAGGGGCATTACAAAGAGAAACTAGCATAACCAACCATTGATAATGTCCTTAGGGGACGAAGAATGTGGTTTTACGAATGTCATCTACATGACTACTAAGTTGATAGAAGTTAGATATGCAATCAAACATAGGATAATATTTGTTCTGGGTAATTTGCTAGAAAATCTAGTCTTTATGAGGGATTAGATAGAGAATGGGATTGTAATCTTGTTAAGAGGGGGAACACTCAACAACAAGGTGTTTATTTCCTCATTTGTGTTTGGAATGTTTGTTCACCATAGATGCAAGGCATAATTAAGGGGAGATAACATGATTCATAAGCTTGAGGCTTATGTTAGTTATACTAGATTCCAAGTCATTTCTATCTTTAAGAGAAACAATTCTCAGTTTTTCATAAGCATAAATACAAGGGAGAGTATTTTTGTAGTATTTACACACATATTTGGACCAAAACTATTGAAAATTTAGATTACAATAATTATCAATTAACTTAGTGATAATAAGACGGTGAGAAACAGGCAGGAGGAATTTCTTGGGATAATGGAAATGGGTCTTGGGGGTTTATTTCACAAGGAAAATGGAGTTATAATAAGTAGAAATCTCATCAAAGATCAGTATAAACATAAGCCTAGATTTAGATTGATAGAGAAATTTAGATGAAGATATTATGAAAGGAATGGTGTCGTTATTGCTTGGGGTTTTGAATATAAGATAGACAGGTGTGATATAAATTTTTCTAAAGTTAGAGAGAAAAGTCCATCCAATAACAATGTCTTCATTTATGCCTAGATATTGATAAAAGTCAATGTAATATATATGGGTAGATAATTTAATAGGGATTGAAAGAGCATAATATTCACAAGTGGAGGTTTAATTTTGGAGGAGGTAACTAGGATGTGGAGTGGCCAATTTCTTCTAGTAGGTAATAGGAGATAACAACACAACTCAACTAAGAAATGTAAGGAGTAAGGATCAATGTTATCAAATTGAATAGTAACTGAAATGTAATCCATTAGAAATTTAGATAGTAGGAGGACTGTGTTATGCCTAATTCATGATGCCTTCAACATAAATCACAAGATCACTATTGAGCGTGTCAAAATAGTGCTATTTTGAACCAATGGATATAGAAGCTTAATCGAGAAGTAATAGAATTAACAATTCATAAAAGAGAAAATACGCTACGAAAATTGCTATGGATCCAACAACAAGACCACATTGGGCACCTCAGATGCTACATGCATACATTGTGACTCCTAACCTTCCAACACCAACGTTTGAGTTACATACTAGTGGCAATGGTTCCAAATTGCTTCTTCAAATGGGCTACATTGGTGGTGGCCTTGGTAAGAATGGATAGGGGATTGGAAATCACATTCAACCTGTGATAAGATCATGGAAAGTCGGACTTGATTTTGTTGGATATTCGTCGACATTATTAAGTTTCCTCAATCCTTCTACCAATCATAGTCAATGTGTTCCAGCACTAAAGTCCATTACATCAAATGAACTCTTCTTGTTAAATAAAAATAATATGTGTTTTTCTCCCTGAAATTCTATAGACATATTATATCCATTTTTATACTTTTGCATCCACATTTAATATATTATTTCATTCATACAAAGTGAAGGTAACCAATTTAATTGCATTTAAGATGATGTGTTATTAAAGCCCTAACCTTAAAAAGAGGTTCTTAAGATGCTAAAATAACATTACACTTAAAAAAAATATCTCAATGAATGTTTCAGATGCTACAATAACATTACACTTCAAAAAATATCTCAAGAATATTTAAGAAGCTAGAATGACATTACACTTCAAAAAATATCCTTACAAATTAAAGGATATCCAAGTTGTAACTTTAATTTTCAACTCAAGCTTCATATATTAAAGAGCTTTTACTTCTAGTGGGTGCCTCCTAGCACCTTGTTCCTAAGCAGTGCAACATTTAAAATGACAACACACCCATATAAATAAGTTAATGCTTGGGCCTATCTCTAGCATAAGTGCATTAGTCATGAAATCAATAATCTAGGATTCCAAGAATCATGACATCCCTCACACAATTTCAAAACAATCCTCATTTTTCACTATCTATGTGAGGAATTTGGGGTGTTAGTGTTATCTCTAGCATAAGTGCATTAGTCATGAAATTAGTAATCTAGGATAGGTAGAATAATGAGATTCCTCGCACAATTTCAAAACAATCCTCATTTGTGAATATCCAAGTGAGAAACTTGAGGTGTTAGTGTTATCTCTAGCATAAGTGCATTAGTCATAAAATCAGTAATCTAGGATAGGTAGAATCATGACATTCCTCGCACAATTTCAAAACAATCCTCATTTGTGAATATCCAAGTGAGAAACTTGAGGTGGTAGTGTTATGTCTATCATAAGTGCATTAGTCATAAAATCAGTAATCTAGGATTCCTAGAAACATGACATTCCTTGTAGAATTTCAAAACAATCCTCATTTGTGAATATCGGAGTGAGGAATTTGGAGTGTTAGTGTTCTCAAATTTAGAGAAGCTTTCTATGTGAAACATTTTTAGTAATACTTACAATGAATGGTTAGTAACTTGCTACAATATGGAAGGCGCTAGAGAATGACCCTAAATTTCCTTTCGGTATTAGAAACTACATCAGGGGACGACTCCTTTATTGTCTCTAGCGTTGGTTTCCAATAACTCAAACTGCGTATCCAGTTTTGGCTCAACCCAAACCCCAACATCGTCGGGAGATCGTCATCTTCATCTAGCCCCAACTTTGGCACCATAAACCGATCTACTACTTTTGACTGCGACTGATCTGATCTCTCTACATTGCCATTGTTGGAAGAAAATTAAGATAATTTGCTACTAATAACAGCTGGAACAATTCTAGAGTTGCAAGAGATTTTTCTCTGGGTAGAATTGCATTGGAGTGCAAGCAAATTTAGTGACGCCATGTCAGAAGCCGATAGTACACAACGCAAATATTTTTGCATGGGCAGAAGCAAATAAATTCCCCCCAACGCCAAATCATCCTCCGGACGGAGTGCTATGATGCGACGCTCGGCCTGAAGATCAGTGAAATCACATACGAATTGGTGGGGATTGTCCAACATCAACTCTCCCACCTTAATTGCATCCCTAAATTCTTCAATTCCACCATTGAACCCCCGTATAACTTTTGTGGCCACCCTGGTTCTAGACGGTTTGGCATAGCACAGATAATTCCCCATTGATTCTTAATTTTCTTGGTGCGAAGCTGCTTTCTCTACTAATTTATCTTATATCTAATCTCTTGTAACGCCAGCATGATTGAACCAAGTAATCACATATTTATCCGCGCAGGAGTGACTAAACGCTGGAAACCCTGGGAAGAAGTACATTGGGTTATTGGCTTATTTCAGAAGAAGAAGAGGAGGTGATATATATATATATATATGTAAAAGATGTAGTGTGTAAAGATGGAAGGGATGGAGCCTGGACCCAAGTGATACAATCTGAGTCTGTCTATGACTTCGGGATGTCAGAAGAAGTTGACTCTGCTGATGGCGGCATTCTCTGGACTTTTGGGGGCAATGTAAAGTAAATGCCACACCAAACACGTTTACTCCATCATCTATCAAAAAGCCACATTAAAAGCATGTGGGACAAAAGTATCGAGCTGTCTAAATGCCACACATTAAAGCATGTGGTGTTGAGAACAGAGCAGCTATGGCTGAATCTCTGTAGCAAAAATTTTGTTAGCAGCTTCGTTCTCCAATCCCCTGTTTCAACCACAACCCATGTACAGCAAATCTATAATAATAGAATTACTTTTTTCAGCTAAAAACAACACTTAAATGGAACAAGAATATGAGCAGATAAGGAAATCAGATAAAGCATTCAAAAATACAGACATGCAAAAGATACAGTTGCATATTTAGGCAAAGACTCTAGATCTGGGCATGAATACTTCCCAGATTTATTTACATATACACTCTTTGCAAAAGATACAGTCTTCTCTTCACTCCAGCCATATTCCACAGCGTTCCTATTTCATCAACCTGCAGCTCCGGCAAAGAAAACCAACACCATAATTTTTTTTATTGCAGGAAGAATTACATTGGAGACATCTAGAAGACATGGTGTCTAGAGACTTCGGGAGATGTCGGTGTGGGAATGACTTTTTTAGGGAGTCTCTGATCATTTAATAAGGTAGTTATTTTTCATCTACTAGTTGCAAAAAAGAAAGAAGAGCTAGCAATGGTAAATGAGCTGGTTTAACAGTCAATTTTGGCGGAATTTGATTTGACCTACGGTGGGACAAAAGTATGGAGCTGTCTAATGGGACGATTTTGATTTTCTGACTGATTTTATGCTAGAATTTGGAATTTGGTGAATTTAATTCATAAAATTTGTAATTTATGTTGTTTGTTGGGTGATTTTAAGTCTATAAATGAAATCAGATGACACAAAGATTCTCAATACCCATACTTTATAAGATCCAACACTTTTTTTTGTGGGTTTTGATAATTCTGGTTAAAAACCAACATGAAACAGATGGAAAATCATCTCCTATTTAAACAATTCTCAAAAGTATATCTTATTTTGACTCTTTTATTATTAATTGCACCTTTTCGGGTTTGAATCCAGTAATTGAATGAAGCCAGACATTTATTGGATCCAGAATTTTAGACTATTTAAATGAGTTTAAAATATGTCAAACCCCAGGGACATAGTATAGTCTATTTAGATAAATTTAAAATATGTCTAATCAATTTAAATTTCCTCATGTGGATTTGAATTTCATGTGTCTCTTTAAGCCATTGTACTTCATTGTAATTATTATCTAATTACTCTTTGATTAATGAAAAACATCCACAGCTGCTAGCCATTTTTGCACTGTTTCATTCTTCAATAACTGAGTAAATTGTGTGATCTATCCTGTGATTTGTGTATTTGTCCACATATATATGTGGTCAATTTAATATGGTATCAGATCCTCAGTGGACAAGGCACTTCTCCTCCTCATATCTCCTACTGGATCATTTTTTAGCAAAATTTCTCCTTCTAGCTCTGCACCAAAAGCAGAAGGTTTACCACTTAATACCTCAAGTTAAGGAATTGTTGATCAAGCTTGATCAACTATGTTGGGTGTGATGAAAACCTGAAATGTTCAGGCTATCCGACCTTACGGTGCCCTTTTTTATGTTTTGCAGGTACAACTTTGAAATGAATTCATCAATTCCTCTTCTCACCTGACCCTTAGACCATTTTGAATGGAAGGTGAAGATGTTTGTATTTCTGAATAGACAATATCTCTATTGGGTGTCTGATGCATTTGGTAGAGAGTCTTTTGAGAGTGAGAATGACTAGATAAATGCAAAGGATGTAGCCTTTTGAATAATGAAACTGGCTCTTTCTCCTAGCTTGTGCTACCTCAGTAGATCTATTAAAGATCCACAGGGACTCTAGACAATATTGGACAGAACCTTTGGAATGATTGGTGAGGATCATAATAGCACTTTGGAGAGCACATCTAGCACCATAAGCATCCTTGATCCAAAAATATCGACCTCCACTCTCTCTGATGAATTTGTTCAAGATGAAGAAGATTAACAATGTTCTACACAGTCAATTCGAATTGAAGGCAGTCTCCTTGCAGTGACTCCTTCTCCTTATGCTCAGGAATTTTATGAGATCTATGATATCTCATCTCCTGATATGGATGAAACATAAGAATACATTCGAATCTCTGATATTGAAGAAAAATACTGCTGCACTTCCATGCAAACATTCACCGGTGATTTTCCTTTGAATTTTGTGCAAATTTTGCCAATAATTGCTTTCGAAAGTGAAGAGGAATTTGATTTTTCTCTGCCTAATGTTGCTGTTGGTGTGAAAATATGTAATACCTTGGATATTTTGGAAAAAATACCAGATTACCAGAGTGATCCATTTGCTCTCCTTCATCTAGATCTTCCAACAAATTCCCGCAGAATTGCATGCACCAAAATTCAGAATTTTGAAGAAGAAGAAAGTTGTGCATCCACCATCTCGGTTGACCATTTATATGGATCTGATATGAACCTTATTGGATCTGATATGATATTATTTGGATCTGATCTGATATTTATTGGTTCAATATTTCAAATTCATAATCTTTTAGTACTACTTGTAGCTGTTCTCATCAACGGTGTGAAGAAACAAGTACCGCAAGTCTCCTACAAAACTGTTGCTAGGGATTTGATTTGATTTCATAGTTTTGGATCTTGTGTGAACCTATTTAGATCTTATTTAATTTATTATATGATATTATTTGGTTCATATTTTAAAATCCAAGAGCTTTCATCTCTCACCAATTTCGGTGTGAAAAATCAAGTACCGCGATTTCTCTTCAAAACTGCCGCTGGGGATTTGGTGTTAGTTTCCTCTTATGATGTTGCTGATATTTTATTTTGTGAATCATTATATATTTTTGAAGCTATATGAGACTATGGAACTCAAGCATTCTCTCTCCACAGTCTCGGTGCTTCTCTACCATTGATCACATGCTCATCTCCTCACAGAATTAGTAAAGAGGAAGACATTCTGCATCCGCCTTAACACTTGCTCCTAACACTTGGGACTGATTTTACCACTCATGGTTTGATGTTCATGGCTGCAACATATCATTTTATTGAGTGTTCCTCGCATGTTCTTAATCCTCAAGAACATTTTCTCACTTATCAGTTCATTTCAGTTGCTCTACATGGGTCCAATCTTTATCCAGTAGTTGTCTATATTTCTGATTTAGTTGAGCATATCATTCTTCTTCCAAAGAGGAATATTCCTCCAAGAATAATGATGGATAGGTTTACATGCCAGGCCCCAGGATACCTGTGCACAGAAGAACCGGATTGATCCTGATTCTACCTGCTTAATTAGAGGAAGGGATTTTTCCGATGTGGTTTTTTCCCCAACTCCTTGTATTGAGTAGTTACTTTACTTTACTTGATGTAATGGGAGACCTATGGTATTAGTTAATAGGGACCACATATTTTCCAAGTTATCACTCAAGGGGGGTGTTAGGATTATTAATCCTCCCTTGTCCAATTTGGTCATATGTCTAAATCGGGAGTCCATCCAGTCTATTTTTAGTCACTAGCACCATTGGGTCCACTTGGCCTAATTGGGGCACTTGTTCCAGTTACTAAAGTGTGGGGAACACTAATTGAGGTCTATTTCCATGGATTTCACTTGCATGCATCAGTTTAGGAGCCTCCTAGACCAATCCCTACAATTTAGGAGCCACCGGGAGTGCCGATACCAACCTTCATCAGTTGAGTTCAGTTAGTGACTAGTCAAGCTGAGTTAAGAGTCAGCTACATTCAGTTAGTGCTAGGTTTGCATGGATGCATGCAGGAGAGGTGCATTTCTCACCTACCACAGTCAGTTAGCCTCAATTAACACTGAATTAGACACTTGAGTTGTGTTTTAGAACTCCATTGAACTCCAATAATGGTTTAGACAAGGTCAGTTAACTATTGAGTCCTCCCATAATGATTTAGACAAGGTCTTAGTTACCTACAATCAAGTAGAGTCTAATCGATTCGAAATTCCTCATGTGGATTTGAATTGCATGTGGCTATTTAAGCCATTGTACTTCATTTTAATTATTATATAATTACTCTTTGATTAATGAAAAGCATTCACAGCTGCAAGCCATTTTTGCACTGTTTCATTCTTCAATAACTGAGTAAATTGTGTGATCTATCTTGTGAGTTGTGTGTTTGTCCACAGATCTATGTGCTCAATTTAATATTGAGTTTGTACAATCCTCCTTCTTCTTCACCAATGACCACAATATCTTCAAGTGTAATTCCTTTGGACCACATAAGTACTTGTCCATCTATGAAAGAAACTCTATATCCTTTCTTATCTAGTGTTGAGATGGAAAGTAGGTTCTTTTTCAAAACTGGTACATACAATACTTCCTTCATCTTCATGGAAGTTCTATAGTCAAGCTTGTAGCTTGATTCAAACAATGTTTTTGATGGGATACTGATAGGTCATCTCCTAATGATACTTTTTGAGGAGAGATATTTTCTTCAAGTCTTCACAGAGTTTGCTTCTTCCATGTCATGTGCTTTGAAGCGCCACTATCAATAAGCCATGTATTTTGTTTAGGTGTTATAGACCCAGATAGTGCAAAGAATAATACATATTCTTCTTTTGTTAGTCTCTTTCAATATATTTCTTCTTCTTCCTCGTCTTTAGCTAGATGAGCATGATTTCTTTTGTTGTTCTTCTTCTTTGATGATGATGGCCCTTCTCTGGAAAGGTGTCCTATCTTATGAAAGTTATAGCATTGATACTTTGATTAATATTTGTTTATTCTTTTCTTTTGAAACTTATTCTTTGAAGGTTTATGATTACCCTTCTTGAAGTTTGATTGTTTTTGTCCTTTAGTATGGACGGCTAGAGCTTGATCATCTAACTCTCTAAGTAGAGATTCTCTGTTAGCTACTCTATATTCTTCTTGAATGCAATATTCTCATACAATGTAGAACTTCATACTTTCTTTTTTGGCACACAAAGTCTATATGAATGAGTCCCAAGGTCTAGTGAGACCATTGAGAGAAGTCATAACTAGTTCATCCTCATCAAGGGTGTCTCCAATAGCACTTAGTGGTTCCATGAATTGGGAGACCCTTGTGAAGTAATCTTGAATTGAATCTCCTTTGCTAATCTTGGTGCCCTTCAGTTGAGCTCTCAAAATGAGCTTTTTGTTGATGCTCCTTCCCTCATACATTTTGGAAAGTGAATCATACATTTTCTTTGGTGTCTTCTTAGACGAGACTTGAGGGATCAAGTGATCTTTGATAGAATCAACAATGATCCTCATTGCCTTGATTAGGTGTTGCTCATGTTTCTCCTTAGCTTCAACTTTTGTTGGTTCTGCAACTTCATCCTTGATGTAATTCTCAAGGCCATTCTCTTTAAGAATGAGACCAGTCCTATATTTCCATGCTAGGAAGTTTTATATGCCTTCCAATTTGTCCTCAAGCTTAGTGCTTAGGGCCATCCTATTCATGAGGTCACTAAAAATTGAAAATTTATCAAAATGAAAAGCTGACCTTACTAGGAGATGCGCTTGACTAAGGTGAGTTGGTTGGTCCACTTGGTTTCTGGAGATCCCAAATATTCACCCTTCAAATCTTACTTGCGAGGTTCCAATTTCTGCAGAATTTATGGTTCTAGTTTTTTGTAGTTTTTAGGTTCAATGCCAAACTAGCGTTTGGCTTTCCTGGAGATTCAACCACCCAAAAAAATTGATCTTAGGCTCAATAGATGCGCTCTAGGGAGAACCAAATTTTTATGCAAGCATATCTTTCGAATTCCAAACTTTTGCAGAAACCCTAATTTCTTCCAGAGGGAGAGGAGAGAGAGTTTCACCTTGTGAAAGTTGTTCTATTGAGGCTTTACCTCATGGCTCTACGATGGCCAATTACAATAATAACATTCCAACGGAGGAATAATAACATATCCCTTGGGGTAGATTAGTAAAATACATTCAGAATATCCTTTGAGGTTACAATATTTCAACAATTACATAGTATATCCTCATGACTTAGTACAACAGGGTGAATCCATGGACCTGGGTAACACTTTTTGGCAAGCACATTTCGGCAAAAATAGAAAAAGGCACCTCGGTCGAGGGTTTAACAAGCCCTCGACCGAGGTTTTATCAAGCCCTCGACCGAGGTTTTGTTCAGCCCTCGACCGAGGTATTTCTTAACCCTCGGTCGAGTTATTAAAACCTCGACTGAGGGTTAAGAAATACCTCGGTCGAGGTATGGACCTCGGTCGAGGTATATACCTCGACCGAGGTGCCTGTGTCGAAAAAATTATAAAAAGAGGCCACGGGGGCCGCGGCCGTCTTTTTTGGAAAAATTCACTGTAACAGCTCGACCGAGAAACGACGAGCGGCGTAAGGAGAAGCACTCCAAGCACCCCGAAGAAACCCAACCTCGTCACGATGGCGTCGGAGCCAAGAGGTAACAGTTTAAATAATTGTTTTTCAATTTAAATGGAATTTAATTTTTTTTTTTTATAAATTTATAAAATTTGTTTTAAAATTTGGTAAATGTATGTTTTTATAATTTTCATGTTTAAAATGTGTACCGGAAAGCAGAAATGCTGCCGGATTTTTGAAAATTTGTAGTTAAATTGAATTTTTTTGTTAATTTGTCGTATATATATAAATTATGTCAACCGGTAGCGTTTATGCTACCGGTTTAATTTTGAAATGTGTCCTGGGCAAGCCGAAATGCTGCCCGATTTTTTTCAATCCTCCGTGAATTCATGGAGGATTGAAAAAAATCCATAAAACACCAACTAAACAAACCTATATGAACCATAGAGACAATTAATCAACTGTAGGCCCGAGACAAATAATAATTTTTTTATAAAAAATTATTTGAAATTGGTTAATAAGTTATAATATTAATAAAAAATCCCATACCCAAACATGAAATAGTGTCATATCATTCCCAAAATGACACAAGGTACACAAAAGCCACAAGTTAAACATAAAAGACCACCCATGGACAACGTCCAAATATACATCTAGTGGAATCTCATTTATCCCCACTCCCCCAGCTAGTGTGAGTTTCATTTAAAAATGTGATCTTCCTCTTCCTTGAGCTTCATAAATCTTCCCAAGTACTCACTTGACAGTTTCTTCTCATCTCTTGACTCTACACATGAAATTCCAATTATAAGTTAGTTAACATTTGCAAATCTTATAAAAAAATCATGTTCAACTATAATAGTTCCGATTGAACACAACAAAAATTTATTGAGCATGCACAAGTGCCTGTCATGATTGTTGTCAACATACATGGAGCAACCACTCAACACTTATGTTTACAAACCAAAAGTACTTGTATCTTCAATATTTTATGGAAGGGCCAACCAAAAAATGGGTTACAAGCACATTACAATAAGACAAATGAGACTCGCATATTAAATATTTGAAATTTTTTGTATGTACCTACAATGACTATTTGTTTAAGAGAGGGAGATACATGTACCTGGGAGGTTGTGAATACTGAATGCCTATATCTCCACTCATTGGATCAAATAAAATATTAGTATTAAGAAAATATCATAATATTTTTTTTACATACCTCATTGTGTTAGAATACCTATTATCATACAACCAAGCCCTAAAAGATCATCTCTATTACTGATGGTATTCATTAGTCTCAGGTGCTCTAGTATGGTAAGAAGTATTGTACCTTCGAGGAATTTTTGTTGGGAATTATTTGTAACTAGAGGCTCATACCAATGATTAGGTTCATAAAGTGATACACACCTGCACTTGTTTTGTAATCCTTGAAATACATATCCACCATTCTTTCTTCCCTTATTGTCCTATGTCAAGTATTCACCTTTAACAACCATCGACCTGATTGGGAAGTGGTTGTTTTCATCATCAGTTATGGATGTATTGAGGGTTTATTTTCCCTCTATACAATGTACAAACCAATAATCCCCGCCACATTCACTATCTTTCAAAGAAACCACTACATATACATGCTTTGAAAAATATGAATGTAGGTATGTGATTAACATTTAAGAGGAGACAATGCCATTAATGTCCAACTAAAACATGTAAATAATTCAAATATCTTGTAAATCATACCAGGTTGTACAAGATCTAAGACGATCAAAATCTAGAGAAATAGATTATTGGTTTTCCTCCAAAGGAGTTTGCTCAACAATTGCATGTTGATCAAGTGGAAGTGGTACATGATACCATGCATCAACCCAATCCAATGATTCACATCCATCCCAGTCACCATCTCTACATGAGGGGGTGCATTAAGCTAATTTTCTAGTCCATACTTCAAATACAACATTGTCGAAGCTTTGAATCAAATGAAATACATGAGACACGGTAACACTCCTGCATTCCTGTACTGCATGTGAATGATCTACCTCAACCACCTCCTAGAAAATATTTGTACATGTATTTTTCTTGTGAATTATACTCGCATAGTTGAATCCTCTCGCATAGTTGGTTGACCATGGCCAATGGTGTTTAACCATGTTTGGGCATAGTTGACTATGTTGCACCATAGTTGAACATGGAAAACCATGTTTGACCATGGTTGATCATAGTTTCCCATAGTTGACCATGGTTTCCCATAGTTTC
>LPNX010514186.1:1458-105851 GCA_001517045.1 Pseudotsuga menziesii
TCCCTCTTTTCTCTTCAATTTGGTTTTGATTTCTTTCATTTTTTCTTCTTCGACGCTGGCTACTTCCCATTGTGATTGATCAACAATCCAAATTGATGTCTACAAAACAATATACAATGTTAACTTTGTATGACAAAACAATCTACAATGCTAACTTTGTATGACAAAACAAGTTTTTTTCAATGAAATTATAAGGCAATTTTGAAGGAGACTTAGTTTAGGATGAATTACATGTTTATATAGATGTTTATTAAAAATTTGCGTGGGAAACACATTAAAATTTGTAGTTGGAGTCTCATTAATGTTCGAACTCACTCGCGGGCTTTAGTTTTAAAGGACCTCGACCGAGGTATTAGCTCGGTCGAGGTATTAACAAAACCTCGACCGAGGGTTTGTTAAACCCTCGGTCGAGGGATTTACAAACCCTCGGTCGAGGTCTTGTTAATACCTCGACCGAGGTATTTAAATACCTCGATCGAGTTTCAGACCTCGGTCAAGGGCTTAAAAAAACAGACTTAGCCCACATTCAAACAAATGGAAAATTTCCTGTGCCTTGCAGATGTGTAAACCCTGCCATTCCTAGCACATAACTGAGCGGAGTTGATACCGATAGATTCACCAACGAATCTTCTATCCATTGACGTATCATACACGCATTTTGGCATTCATATGATATTTATTTTTTAATTACTTCTAAAACTTATACTTAGAAAACCACACTGCAACTTCGAAGCAGCGCAAAGAAAAATCTGCAGAGTTAAAAATACACAGCCAAAAAATTCTTAAAAATGCACACATCACATATCGACGTGTCCTCTTCAAAAGGGTATCTTTGGTTTTTCAATTTTTGAAAAAATAGAAAAAATTCCTTTACGTGGACAAATATGTGTTTAAAACGATGCTGAAATCGAATGTGGTCACTTTCGAAAAATAATAAATAATTGTATAATGCGAAAAAAATTAACAAAAAAATATGCACATCACACTGCATTTTATGTAGATCATGCTCATATATTTATTTTTTTGGAATTATTAATGCAAGATTAAATTACTCTACGTGGACACGAGCCACTTATTAGCTTCTTCAAATTTTTAAGGTCACACAGTTCATTAAATGCAAAAATTCAGACATTAAATGACATCGGAATATTTTAAAAAAGATATCACTATGAAGCCAACATAATATTCTACAATTTGTTTTCTTACTGCAAGTCAAAATTCACATGGCATATATGCGTTTTGAGGGCTTCTATCTAGCACATGAGTAAAAAATCAGGTTTTCATCGCCAAATTTGGCCAAAAAGTGTTACCCATCTTCATGGAATCACCCAGGTCTTTTGGGTCAGTTTTCATTAATTGAGCCACCTGCTCTGATTCCACTTTCTTGGGGAATCATGATCCCAAATGTAGGGAGGTTTCCAACTACAACAGTTGGAAGTGGTTTGAGGATGCTCCCACATGTCAGTTTGCGCTCCACCCAGTTTCCTCCACCAATTTGACTAGTAAACACTCTTTTAACAGCTCTCCTAAGCTGTTTTCTCCTCCTTTATTTATTTATAAATAAAATATTCAGAATTACATTAAATATCTTTGACTCTACTAAGTCATCAATTACAACTTAGCATAAAATTTAACATATTGTCCTCAAATAATATAAAAATAATATAAAATTGTTTTTGCAAAATTGAGGCATGTGACATACACACCCCCTTAAAGCATAACATCGTCCTCGATGTTATTTATTAGTCATCATCAGAATTCCCCTAGAACAGAATTGGATATGCATCCCGCATATTACTTTCCAATTCGTAGGTGGCTTCCTCTAGACTAAGGTGCTTCCATTGCACCTTTACCTGACCAATGGTGTGGTTTAGAAGTGTGATCTCCCTCCACTTGAGGATACAGTCTGGTTCCACTAGAAAATCTCCTTCTGGTTCCACCTGTACATCATTCTAGTTAATGACATGAGTAGCATCATGAACATATTTCTTTAATACAAAAATGTGAAAAACATTATCAACTCTTAAATTCGGTGGTAATGCTAGTTGATAAGCTACCTGTCCAATACTGGACAGTATTTCAAATGGACCAGAGTAACGAGGTGCTATTTTTGTACAACTACCCAATCTTAGAGAGCTCTTTTTGGGCCTCACCTAGATGAACACATGTTCACCTACCTGAAACTCCTTTGGAGTTCTTTTAAGGTTTGCTTGACTTTTCTGTCGATCCTGCGCAGCTTTTAGATTACCTTGTACCTGTTTTACAATTTCTTCCATTTCCTTCAATAGTTCAGGACCTAATACTAATCTATCCACCAGATTACTCCAAGAGATAGGAGTATTACATTTCCTTCCATACAATATTTCTAAAGGACTTAATTTGGCTGATGCTTGATAATTATTATTATAAGCAAATTCTACCAGATGCAAAAAATCCTCCCATTTACCTAGCTGGTCTTTCACATACATTCTTAGTAAATATTCCAGTACTTGGTTTACTCTTTCAGTCTGTCCATCTGTTTGAGGATGGAACGAAGTACTAATATTTAGTTTAGTGTTGAATCCTTTGAACAAATATTTCCAAAAGTTACCTGTAAATTTAGGGTCTCTATCTGAGATTATAACTTTCGGTATTCCATGTAGTCGGAAAATTTGCTTTAGAAATATATCAGCTATGTTTGCAGCTTTATACATAGTTTTAACATGTATAAAGTGGGCTGCTTTACTTAATTTATTGACCACTACCATGATATAATCATTTAAATTCTGATTTTTAGGCAGTCCAGTAACAAAATCGAGACTAATTATCTCCCATTTCCAGCTAGGAATGGGAAATGGCTAAAGTAATCCAGTTGGGTGTTGATGTTTAGTTTTCACCTGCTGACATTCAAAACACCTAGCAATATATTTTTCCAGTTTACTTTTCATGTTTGGACAAAAGTATTCTTTTCTTAACATAGTTATAGTCTTTTGATATCCTGGATGACCTGAGTATGGAGTTCTATGGATTTCATCTAAAATTAATAACTTAACTTTAGGAACATTAGGTACATACATTCTGTCTTTATACAGTAAAAATCCTTTTGCATTCAAACTGTACCCTTTACTTAAGCTTTCTATTGGATTTTCTTTCGTTTTAGCTTGTAAGTTTTGGTGAATTTCATCTTGTTCTATCCTCACTTTAAGCTGTTCATCCAGATCTATTGTATAAGTGCTGATAACTGCTGTAAAGTTCATCCTTGTATTCCTACTTAATGCATCAACAACTTTATTTTCTTTACCTTTAATGTGCTGAATTTCGAAATCATACTCACTTAGAAAAGCTAGCCACCTAGCTTGTCTAGCATTTAGATTAGGCTGATCTAACATATATTTTAGTCCTTTATTATCGGTCATTAAAATAAATTTTCTGCCAATTAGATGATGATGCCACATCTTTAGAGCATGTATAACAACAGTTAATTCCAAATCATAAGTTGCATAATTCTTCTCATGAATTTTTCATTTCCTAGACTCATAGGCAATAACATGCCCTTCTTGGGTCATAACACCACCTAAACCGTCATTGTAGGCATCAGTACACACTACAAATTCTTTATTTGGATCAACTATTCTTAAAATAGTTGTGCTGGTTAATAAAATTTTTAACTTTTTAAAGCTTTCCTCGCATTTCTAGTTCCAATCAAATTTCTTTCCTTTATTTTGCAAAGAATTTATCGGATTCATGATTCTCGAAAAACATTCAATGAACCTTCAGTAATAACTAGTAATTCCCATGAAGGATCGAACATCAGTTACATCTTTAGGAACTCGCCAATCTTTGATCGCCTTTATCTTTTTGGGATCCACCGAAATCCCTTCCTTAGTCACCACATGACCTAAGTACTGAATATTATCCTTAAAGAAATCACATTTACTAAACTTTTCAAAGAGTTGATGATCTCGTAGCTCTTGCAAAACAATTTTTAACTGTTCTTTATGTTCTTCTTCAGTTTTTGAATAAATTAATATGTCGTCAATAAACATGACCACAAGCTTATCTAGATACTTATGCATAACATTGTTCATTAAACACATAAAAACAGGTGGGGCGTTAGTAAGCCCGAATGGCATGACTCATAATGGCCATATTGAGTTCTAAAAGCTGTTTTAAAGATGTCTTCATCTTTAATCCTAACTTGATGATATACAGACCTTAAATAAATTTTCGAGAACACCGTGGCTCCATGTAGTTGATCAAACAGATCATCTATGCGAGGCAACGGGTATCTATTTTTAATAGTCATCTTATTCAACTGACAGTAATCTATGCAAAGTCGCATGGTTCCGTCCTTTTTCTTAACGAAGATGACAAGTGCCCCCCAGGGAGACACACTAGGTCGAATATACTTTTTGTCAATAAGTTCTTTTAATTGTGCCTTTGATTCATTAAGTTCAAGTATGTTCATTCAATAAGGGGCCTTTGAGCTAGCTACTACACCAGGTACCAGCTCAATGGTAAAATCTAGTTCCCTTTTTGGAGGTAGTCCTGGAATTTCTTCCGAAAATACATCAACATATTCTCTTAAAACTGGTATGTCTTCCAATTTTAATTTGTCTGTCTTATTTAGATTTTCCTCATCATTTATTGTCACTGCATAAGCTTTAGAACCCTTCCTAACAGCTCTCTTAAGTTGCAGAGCAAAAATCTTCCTTATGGTGGTTCTTCTAGGGATTCCCTTTACATTTATTTATTTTCCATCATTATTTATACACGTAAAGGTTTTATCATAACAATTTAAATTCCCTATGTTGTTCTAACCAATCCATACCAATTAGTAAGTCATAAGAACCAAGAGGTAGTACATTAAGCTTTACAATAGTTTCAAATTGATCCATAACTACTGCACATTTCTTCACATAACAATTTACCTTCCTTTTTGCACCAGTGGCTAACTGAACCAACCAAGAATTTTCAAAATTTTCAATAGGCAGCTTACATTTTTCTACCAATTTAGGTGAAACATAACTGAGACTAGATCTTGGATCAATTAAAATAGCTATAGGGGTTTGGTTTATCGTACCTTCTACTTCCACCATGGAAGTTTGATATTCTACTAGTCGATTCTCCAAGGCTGCATTGATTCTGGGCATAGTCCTTGCTAAATCTCGAACAGTCATTTCCTCCTGTATGGTATGAATATTACTGACAGTCTTTTTCTGATTAGGACAGACTGAGGCATAATGTGGGCCATTACACTCCCAACATTTTATAGGTTCTTTGCGTTCAAATTTCTTTGTGTAATTACCATGATTATTAGCAGACTCTTTACCCTTTGGATTGTTTTGATTGCTTGGCGAATTATTCTTATTCCCTTGAAAATTCTTGTTAAAAAAATTGCTGGCCTTATTGTTTTTAGAATTCCGGTTGGGCACAAATTATTTCTTATTTTGATCATAATGGTTGTTATTCTTATTGGCCTTCCAGTTGGCCATGCTCTCCTTCTCTTGATTTTGTTCATAATAGAAATTGGCTTTCCTCATAGCTTCTTCTAGAGTTTTTGGATTGTCATACTCAATCATATCCTTGATATGATAAGGTAGACAGCTGAGGAATCACTGTACCTTTTTTTTTTCATCTACAAGGTATGGTACATACCTAAGCAGACTTAAAAACTTGTTGTTCAAATCTTTCATAGTCATTGAACCTAGTTTAAGCTCATAGAATTATTTTGCTCTCTCTTCATATTACTGCTCAGACATAAATTTCTTTTTAAAGTACTTCTTGAAGGTATTCCAATTTACGTTCTTCTCTTTTATTCCCTTCACTCTCTTCAAGTATTGCCACCAAATATCAACCTTCCCTGAAAGATTGTAGATAGCCATTTTAGCCTTTAATTGGTTAGAATAGTTATAATTTTGGAAGTACTTCTTCATCCCAGATAACCAGGATTCCACTTCTTCCCCCTTCTCCGTCTCTCCATTGAATGTTGGTGGTTTAATATTTTTAAACTCCCCAGAAATTTCCGCATAGGGTTTATATTTTCTCTTTCTAGTATAATGGTTGTCATCACTACTATCACTAGTGGAATGAAAATTACGTTGATCACCAAATACCTCTGAAGATGAGCTGCTTTCATTTTTAGTCTGTTTAATCTTTTTATATTTATGTTGATGACTTGTATATTTTGAATCATCTCTTTTACCCCTTCCCCCATTTTGAAATCTTTCTGTTATGATCTAATTTAGCTCCTCCTGAGCCCTCAAAATCCTTTCATTCTCTTGTTTAACATATTCCATTTCAGATTTGAAGTCTTTTACTGTTTGTAAAAGTTCTGAGGAATTAGTGGTTAGTTCTTCTTGTATAGGGTCTCTTGGTAAGTTTTCTTGTTCAGTAAATCGAGATTCCTCTTTCGCATATTCCTCCAGCCTTTCCATACCTGTTGTTAATCTTCAGAAACAATTTCTTTATTTAATAACATTAAAATAAAATAACATCAGCAAAATAATTTAAATGCATTGTTTCATAAAAGCAAGTTGGGCTTCATCAAGGCCTAGTTTTTGAACCTTGTGCTCTGATACCACATGTCATAACCCCAAATTTTCACAAAAATTAATTTTTTTTGATGTAACATAAATTGTCCATAGTCGTAGTTTGTTAACTACTAGCGGTTAATGGATAAATGAAATGGTTAACAAAAGTAATGATTAACTTAAACACATATAAATTAACACTATTTTAATTTTGATATGTGAAGTAAATAACCTGCATTCAGTTGTTTCTAGCTGTACTAATGATTTGATTTTGTCAAGTAGGTGAGAAGTTATGTTCTAACTGGGGCTTACTTAGCGATTGCTAACTCAGCTAGATTTCTGGATCTTATAGGTTCGACACGTAAATTTTTGAACCAGTAAGAGTTTATTAAGGCGTTAATCCAAATATACTTCTTTAGCAAATATATATTGCCAAAGTAAAATTGTGCTTAATAGAATTCAAGGGTACTACGAGGAAAAGTAACTTTTCTTTACTTGTTTTGCAACTATGATAGTATTTTAAATATATGTCATAATGATCAATAACATCAATAGGACTTCTACTTTAGATAAATCTTCTTTGCACCTATAAGCTACGTTATTTACAACACTACTTATAAGTATGGAAATAAACCTAAGGCCTTTCAAGAAACAAGCTTACATAGAACTCTTAGCTTTACCTTCAATTAAGCTTGAGTAGAGGAAATTTATCAGCTTATTATTGTATTATATTTATAAATGATCATTTGCATAATTGTCGTCAAGTTGTGATTTCTATATTCTAAATTTCTTCATGACATAATTAATGTGACGAAATTACATTATCATATTATTTATTTATAAATAAAAGTGATGCAATATTTATTCCTGGATAGTTTTACTATCTTTAACTACCAAGTCTAATCTAGCCTTGGTTTGATTCATTTAGAGATTTGGTTCCTTATGGAGACCAAATGATTACAAACTTCCAAGAAGTTTATCTTACTCTATGGTACTATAGACTATATACAAAGTAAGAGTTGTTCTAGGGTGTAAATACTATTTACTTTCATTTACACAGTAATGATTTATAAACTAGTTCCTTATCCACTAGTGTTTGCATACCACTAATTCTAACATGATAATATTGCATTATAATGTTTGTATAAATGATTATTATTATAACTATTAACTTAAGATCAAGGGCAAATATCTTACTATTGATCTTCCATAGTTATCTTACCAATGAGGATTCCATGGTTTATCTAATATAATGTTTAACGATACCATATAAATCGCATTCCTCAACATGGCTTGACTTTATGGTTATCATTGAAATGATATGTTTTTACTTAATAACTACATTATCATTGTAGTTGCTAATTAAATTATTGACAATAATTTGTTGTCCCGATAATGCAGTGACAACTATAACATTCGACCCACTATGGACTGAATAATTTGGTGGGCACGTGGAACATCCACCACCGTGCAATGCATGATTTAAAAGCTCACAATGCAACCCTAACTTCTCATTCTTCATCGAGGGTTTGGTCTTGGCACTATCTGGTTTTACTGCGGCCATGAAGGTTCACTTTTTCTCATCTCCAACTCCATTGTTTGTGTGTAAGGAAGCTTTGCCACTCTAGTGTGTAGGTTGTGATTTTCACAGCTCGCATTTGGTTTCCTTTCTACAAACATTACTTTGTTGTGAGGGTAGTGTTACTCTGTTAGTAGTTTTTAGTGTTGATTCCTTTCATGGCTAATGCCAAAACTTTTATCTTGATCCAACGTTGGTTTAGTATGTATTATGAGCCCCGTTGCCTCTACCACTGGTGAGCACAAGGGTTTGTGTTGTTCGTTTCCTCCATTGCTCCAGATTTTTTTTCGTCTAGGTGTTAACACATCTATTTAGCAATAGGATGAAAAGACCATAAGGAAGGAGAAACAATAGTGGTTTGTCAAAATTTGGTTAAAAAGTATGATATAAGAGTACGATGGGAAATGAAAAACGATGAAGTGTCAAAAGATCTAATGGTGCGGAGTGAAGAGCCGGAGATCAACGGTTTACACTATGTCCGTTTTCCAAAGGTGCGAGGAATATAATTTATCTTTGGGCGTTTAATAGCATACACAGATCAACGGCTGTTGATTTGGCTTGAAGAGATCCATGGCCCGTATCGGTTCCGCTTTATGAACATGCGCAATGGTTAAAACAATGGAGTGTGGCGGAATTAGATACATGCCACCCAATCTGACGACTGGCAAATCATGGTCGATTGCATCTACAGCTTTGGAGGATTCCGGAGCACAAAGTTGCGCGGGGGATAGTTTCAGGAAGCCCAGCGGAATTAGATACGTGTCATCTAATCTGACGGTGGGTAAACACAGGTATATCACATCAACGGCCGAGGATGATTCCGGAGCTCAGAATTGCACGGTAGATAAGACCCAAGCGCTTGGCGGAATAGGGTACGTGTATTTCAATCTGACGACAGGAAATAAGAGTCAATTTCATCGACGGCTGGAGATGACTCCGGAATGGAGACTTGCACGAAGGTTATGACCAGAGACCCCGGGCGAAATTTAATTATGTGGCGCTTAATCTGATGGTTAAAAATCAAAGGCGATGTGGATCAATGGTTACATATGAGTTCGGAGTGTGGAAACGCACGACAGATAGAGGTAGAAGGTGGTTGCGGAATATAAACCGCTGTCCATGCATCGAATTGTGGCATACTCTGGAGGCTAAAGTGGTTTCGTGTAAACCGCCGAGGGAGTGCTCTGGAGTGGGGCCTTATAAAAGGAAGGTTGACTTGTCCGGTGGGTATTTTGTTGATTGGATTCGGTGGGTGAAAAGGACATGCGGGTTCGTCAACCTGCGAGTATCATTTTCAAACATACCACCACGTATAACAGGTAAGGCCTAAGCTCTCATAATCCATCCATCTGTTTGCTGTTTATCAACTGAATTATGGACAAAGAGGAGGGATTACAGACTAGTCATGTTATAGATGACAGAGAGGAATATTTGGTTAACAGAGATAGGGGCGTATGTGACCCCTTCCTATCTGTAGGCAGTGTGTCTGTTAGCAAGGAAAGATTGTGGTATTACAATTCATAGAGGAATGATGTATTGAATGTATGCAAATGCTTTCTATATTACTTCGCCCTTGAACAAACCCTCCATTTCCTAGAATTTGTAGAATGGTGTGCTGTTAACTACTCCCCGTCTCAAAGAATTATCGTCAGTCAGTCCACGTCCTGAATTCTTTGTAAAGTCAATGCTGCAGTCGTCTGTGAGAACCTTAGTTTACCTGAAAATTACCCGGATAGTCGTGAGGTAGTAAATGAGTCAATCCTTGCTGAATTTTACAAGAAGTGTGAGACTGAAACACGTTTCCAATTCCTGTCAAGTGTTGTAAAAGATGGCCAATCGTTAGATGGATTTTCCTTACCTTACCCTGTAAGTATTTTTAAAAGTGAAGTCCAGTTAGTTATTTCTTTGGTTTGTCAAATACTAGGTCTAGATGATGATTTCCGAGTGGGAGAGGTCATCCTTGGTTTTTTATTGAGAATAAGTTCCTTAGGCTTTGGATCTCTGTCAATTCCGGTGTTTAGTTTAGATGAGTACCTAGCTGAAGCAATCCATCTTCAGCTAAGCGAGTTTCCAAAGGTTTGGTTTTTTAGATTTCAGACCTACTTGTTCAATATGCTGTCATGCTCCAATGTCATTGAACTTCAGTTTTTAAATACTGTTTGTTCTTCTGATTTTCCAAAGCAAATCAACATGTTCGAATATGCCAATTCGATTATGTCGAAAGTGTATAAAATGTTGTTTGATGAAGAATTGCCTCGTGTTTTGGACGAGATGAAGTGTTTGATGCAGTCCTCACCCGAGGACCGAATTGGAGATGGGTTCCTTCATAAAGACTCCACTGTGTTAAGAGTATATGG
Organism: Pseudotsuga menziesii; assembly: GCA_001517045.1. NCBI lineage: Eukaryota > Viridiplantae > Streptophyta > Pinopsida > Pinales > Pinaceae > Pseudotsuga > Pseudotsuga menziesii. Next base: position 11,907 of record LPNX010514186.1, read on the forward strand.
TTTTACAGGACATCCTTACAATTTACCTACCTTCTTAACCCCAATGATTTTTGCTTTGGAATTCAAGAGACAAAGACTACAGTCTGAAGAGGAGCATTTTGGGGCTTTCAAAAAGTCTTCAAATATTAAATTCCCCTTGAAGGTCGGTTCTTTCATCTTCAAAAGTAAAGGTGATTTAGTATTCATAGAGAAATTCCTGAAGAGTATGGATTTCCAAAAGGAGCCGAAGATAAATTACGATCCCCACCATGTAATATCATTGAGGAAACAGGCCAACAAGAATAAGCCTTTTGATCATTAGTTTATTGAGGGGTTGGCTGAAACAACAAATTTATTGCAGTTTACTGAGATATCAAAGTCTGATGAAGATGCCCATACTGTACCTGTCACAGCATCCCAAACAGCCGAAGGTACTAGTATTGTGATTAAGAGAAGTATATATAAAATCGAAAGTATGGAGATTGACGAAGATGGTTCACATAAAAAAGCAAAGTTGTTTCAAGGTGGTGAAATTTTAAATGAGGAGATTTCTGATGGTTTCAAAAAGGTTTCTCTAGTTCCAATGAAGGCAGTACAAGTAAATCAGTTTTCTTTTAAAAATATAGATAATTCAGAACCAAGCTCGATCTTTAAGTCAAGGGAGGAACTCAAGACTAGCTACATGGAGAAAAGAAAACAGTCTCTGGAGGAGACGAGGAATTTGATGCCACGAGTAAGAAGTCTGCACAGTCCAAAAAATTCTCTGGTTTCTGCTAGATATGGTGAAAGAAATACATTCAAGCTAGCCATGGTAAAAGACAAAAAGATGTCAGAAATGGAGATCAGGTTGGATAAGATCAGTATACCAGATAAGATACAACTTCATAAACAAACCAGTGATATCATTTACTCAAACCTGTTACAGGCCATGATAAGAATAAACAAATTGCAAAGTCTGATAGATAAGTTAGAGATCCAGCTAAAACATGAAAGAGTCAACAATAAGGAAAATTCCATCCAGATCAAAAAGCTTCAAACAGATATTGTCAGTTCAGATAACACCCAGGAAGTCAGGACAATGCTAGAAGAAAAAGACAACGCTCTCCAAGTGTTGAGGAAAAAATTGAAAATCCCAAGTTCTGAACATGTTCAGTCCTCTGAGTTATTGGATTTGCAGGAAGAAAAAGACAAGATCCATAAAGAGATGATGGAGTATAAAGGGAGAGCTGTTGAGTTGCAGGAAGAAAAGGACAAGTGGAAGGCCGAAATAAATGAACTGTTATCTCAAATTTCCTTGATGAAAAAGGATCAAATTGATGAGAAGGAGATTATGGAGGAGCTAATGAGTCAGACTCCCACAGGTGAAGACTTGTCCATTGTGAATATAGAGAAGCCGTTGGGCGATTATTCTGCGGATGATCTGCTAGTGCCTATGTCCCTAGTTAGTCTCAAATATGAAGAAATCAAAGAACTAAAGACAGAGAATGCAAAGATCAAATATGAACTGGCCAAAATAAATGAAAACAAAAACAATATACTACAATATAGAAACCAGTTGCAGAAAAAGTTCAATGAATTGAAGGAGAAAAGCATTGGTAAAGGTCCCCTGCAAGGAGCAAAACACATTATTTGGGACACGTTGTCTATTGAAATTACCAAATTCAGGAATTATCTGAATTTTATTGATGATCAGAATATTTTGATCAATTTGGGCCACCAAAGATTAAAGCTAGTGAATGAACACATGGGAAAAAGAACTCTCACCACAGCTCAAAATGCGCTGAACTTTTTAAATTCATTGAATTATCAAAAATTACATGATTTAGGAATAAAAGACAGGATATCCATAGTACTGTGGGCTAAGAAATTTATTCACAAACATCATTTAATGAAGACGGTCCAGGACAGAACAAATGAAATGGTTACACAGGTCAATAATTTCAAGCAGGAATTCAAGGAGCTTTTTGAGGATGGCCTACCTTCCTTTTGGGACGAGGACGGACGGATGTTCTCTCAGGAGCATTATCACATCTTGCTAGTTCAGAATCGCATGGACCACTCTAAATTCGATGATTTGGAAAAGAGCCTAACAGGAAAAAACATTGTGGATAAGTTAATAGAGGATTTTGAAGTTCTATAGAAGTTCGCAATTATCAGAAGCAGATTTCCCAAGATGTCCTATGAAGCATACATGGAGCTCGAAGTATCAATTCGAGAGATGATGGAGTGTGACACCCCAAACATAGAACAATGGAAAGCTGTGGAGAGATTTGGGAATACCAAATACATCTTGCATGCATAGAGACAGGTGTTGTACAATAAGGAGCTGACTGGATGAAGACATGGAGCTGACTGGATGAAGAGGTTTTACCAAGCTGATTTTTACTTTATGATCTGTTAGGATTGGAGTAGTAATTTATTCCTAGAAGTTAGGGATTCAGTTACAAAACTCTAAATTAAGCTGACCATTCAGTTGTGAAATCTTCTTGGAAGATCTATTATTTTTTGTATATATTTGCATCTTTTTTATGAGATGGAGGTTGGAACACATCGTGTTGTGGAATAATTTTGGAGAACATATCTATTTTTGAATAACAAAGTGAATGCATGAAGGTTATCAGAGATTATTGTATCATTGATATTACAGTCTATGTTTCTTTCTTTATGTGATTGTATTTTCCCAGTGTAACACTTCATTTCCTTTCTTATTCGTATCTGAAATACAGCGTTGGGTGATTAGAATTCATATGTTTATGCTCTAGTCATCATTTCAGATATTTTATACATTTTCTACTAAAGTTGACATAGAATTCATCTTTGATGCTCTGTGTTAATGGACTGTTTCCTCATCTCTTCTGTTTCACCTGGATTAAATTGAACGACTGTGATGATGTGTTTATCTTGCCTTTGATGAAACTCATGTATATGTCTTTGTGATATCTTTACATGTATGTGAATCCATGCCCACTGGTTATGTGATTGTTTCAACCATACATACAAATCTTTAAATATTGTTTTATATCTGGTCCTGTTAAATCTTTATTGAGAGATCCCTCTCTAGAAGAAAATACCAGTTTCTTTCTAAAGTGGTTTTTACTGTTACCTTGGAGTTTACCTTTTTACAACCTGGGTACATTCTGAGTGCTAAAAAAATAGCACCGTTGCCGGGGAACGAATGAGCATATCTGCCCTGGGAGAACGACAAAGTTGAAGAAAGATTTCTGTAGGGAAAACATGAATTTTATTGAGAAGAAGGTTGTATATTTTCCTTGGCGACTCCACTGTGAAACTTGTTCAGAGCTTAAGGAGTCATTCTGGCTTCGAGAAGACATACGCGAGGTAACTCTGATACCGAAATTTTGAAAAGTTTTGAAGACCCAGAAAATTTATTTAAGAAGAAAAATAAAGAAAAGTTATGTTTTCCTTTGTTTTGTGCATCATCATCCCAAGATTCCCATATTGATCCAGGATGGGAAGTTAATGTTGGAAAGAATCTGTTGAGAACCAAGTCTGAGTCTGACCTTAAGGATACTGGTTTTAATCCCCATAGATTAGAATCTTACTTGTTAGATTCCCTTTGGAGAGATTTGCAACAAACCACAAAGGCTGAAACATCTACCTCTCAGAATACTCAAACCTCTTCAAACCTTGCCAATCCACCTAGACCAATGGCTGCCAGATTTGCTCCCTTGCGTCTACCTGCTGTACTACATGATCTCCCTCAAAATTATTCCCAAAGAATTTCTTTATTTGATGGAGAGGGTGATATAACCACCAAACAACATGTTGCCAAGTTTGAATATTTTATTGACTTAGAAGAAGTTGATTATCCTGATGTCAAAATGCGGTTATTTGCCCAAAGTTTGTCAGGAGAGGAAAGGAAGTGGTTTAAAGAATTACCAAATGGGTCTATAGTAAATTTTCAGGCCTTCCAAAATTCTTTTCTGGATAGGTGGGATGATAAACAGAATCCTTTGCAGCTTTTATCTCAGTATAACGGTCTCAAAAAAGGGGGTTTCGAATCTGTTCATGAATTTTCCAGCAGATTCATGAGGGCTTACAAATCTATTCCGGAAGATATAAAACCTTCTCCTGTAGCTGCCAAACTACATTATGCTGGGGCTTTTGATAATGATTTTGCATTCTCATTGCGGGAGAGGAAATCAGCAACTCTTGCTGCCATGTTTACTGATGCTCTAGAAGTGTAAGCTAACATGATGGTGAGTGGAAAAATGAAGCATAGGGATTTGGATAGGAGGAGAAAAGAAGAGAATTTTCCTTCTACTTCATCCTCTTCTGCTGATGCTAAATTTGAAATGATGTTAAAAACCATGGAGAAGTTGATGGACAGATTAACTATGGATACTAGGCCTTTCAACAGAGAGCAAGGGGATCCCCAAATCAGGAATCCAAATTTCAGAAGACCAAATCCCCCTATTCCTCCCCAAAATAGACAAAGAGACCAGAGAAATCCAAGAAACCAAGAAGAACAACCCATCCATCCACCTTTCCCTGAAAATTATGTTACTGATGAAGAAGATCCCCCTGAAAATGAGATTCACCTGTTTGGAGAACATGATTCAGAGATATATCTTACTGAAGAGGAGCATAACATGTTTGAACAGGAAGGTGGAAATGAAGAAATTGAAAAGGAGAATGAGTTGTATCAAAGAGGATATTTACATGCTATGGATGATGTGCAGAGGAAAATCAGACTAAGGAACATGGATGTCCCCATAAATAAAGGGAAGGAAAACCCAAATCAGCCTTCCTCTAGTTCTTTGAATGTGGAAAAAGGAAAAGAACTACAAAAAGAGCCTTTTGTAAATAAAGAAGTTGAAAATGATGTACAAAGGGATAAAATAATAAAGAAGGCGACTCCGGTTGATGTGGAAAAGATTGGTGCTGGTTTTAATTTACAGAATGAGCTTTCAAAGCTAAAAATCTCTGTTCTGTTTAATGAATTGTTGAGAAATATTGAATACAGGGATACCATCACAAAAATGGTCAAAAATCAAGGAGAATGGTAGTCCGACATTTTAGAATTGAATGATGACAATCCATCTATTTCATTTGGACCAAAAGTTGAGAATATGGAAGGTGAAGAAGTTCCTCCTTTCTATTTAAGCCTAAATGTACATGACAAAGTGGTCCATAATGCTATGTTGAATTCTGGGGCATCACATAATCTAATGCCCAAAGGAGTGGTAGAAAGTCTGGGATTGGAGGTGACAAGGCCTTATAAAGATTTGTATTCTTTTGATTCTAAAAGAGTGAAATGCCTTGGATTAATCAAAGACATGGTGGTAACCCTAAACAAATTGCCTTCTAAAACTATAGTTATGGATGTGGTAGTGGTAGATATCCCACCAAAGTTCGGGGTATTTCTGTCAAGATCCTGGACTTCCAAATTGAAATGCAGTTTGCAGATGGATATGTCATATGCCACGATTCCTGTTCAATATGGGAACATAAGACTATACAGTGAAAAGAGAACTCCATATGTGGTAAGCAGTCAAGAAAAACCTGAAATTCATCACATTTATGTTGTTGATACCGATTTGGGGTCCTCCATTTTCTTCAATGATGCTGTTCCACATGATGTAGAAGAGGCTTTGCAGAAAAAGTCTGAAGAAAATAGGGAAAAGGAAGTGATAGAGCAGGATGCCTTGGAAGCAAAGCAAAAAAGAGAAGGACAGTGGATTATGTACTTTGATGGATCTACTGTGAAAGTAGGTGCTGGAGCAGGAGTATACATAATCTCTCCTATTCAGGGTGAATTCAAATCCCCATAGTATAAGTTGACCTTTGAGTGTACAAATAATGTGGCAGAATATGAAGCTCTATTATTGGGCTTGCATGCTTTGAAAGATTTAGGAGCTCAAAGGGTAAGGATCTTAGGATATTCTGAGTTGGTAATAAACCAAATAAATGAAAGTTATCAAACCAGGCATCCTCGAATGAGGGCTTACAGAAATGAAGTGTGGGATATGCTTGGTAGTTTCTTTATGGAGCATACAATTCAGGTGATTCCTAGACATGAAAATTTGGTAGCTGATTCTTTAGTTGCCGCCGCTGGAAAATTTGAAACACCTGTTGCTGGCCAGAAGGAATACCAGGTGGAAATTGTGAATAGGCCATCTATTCCTGACAACTCAAAATATTGGCAAGTGTTTGAAGACGATATGCAGATTCAAAGATTCCTGGAACTCTCAGAAGAATTTGTGAATGCTCCTATTGACACTAATAATGGCAATGACGAGAGCACTCCAGAGGATGAAGACCTTTAAGAAGAATAGAAGAGCACTGCAAAATTGAAAGGGACCCTAGGAGGTAAGGATATCATCCAGTTGAAAAATAATTTCATACCAAGAGGATTAATCCCTTTAGAAAATCTTTTTGATCAAAATGATGTGGCTAAAAATCCAAAAGTAAATCCCGTTGATGATGCTATCGAAGACCAGAATATTGGTACTAAAGAAAATACTAAGATTGTAAAGTTGTCCAAGAAATTACCTGAGAAAGAAAAAGAAGAGTATGTGAAATTAATGAAAAATTATACAGATGTTTTTGCTTGGAGTTATGAGGATCTCAAGGAGTATGATACTTCAATCATACAACATACCATTCCTATAAAGCCTGGGGAAAGAATTTTTAAACAGAAGCTCAGAAGAATAAATCCTAAGCTCCTACCCATCATTGAGAAAGAGATCAAAAAGTTGTTTGACGCTAAAATCATTGTAACATTGAGGTTTTCAAGATGGGTTGCAAACTTGGTTCCTGTCAGAAAAAAGAACGGAGAGATAAGATTGTGCATAGACTTCCGCAACTTGAATAAAGTTTCCATGAAGGATAATTATCCTCCACCCAAGATGGATCAAATACTGCAGCAGGTGGTGGGAGCTGAAAGAATTTCAATGCTAGATGGTTTTTCCGGGTATCATCAGATCAAGGTGTTACCTGAAGATCAGGAGAAGAATGCTTTTACTACACCTTGGGGCACCTTTATGTATGCAAAGATTCCTTTTGGTTTGATGAATGCAGGGGCCACTTTCCAGCGAGCTATGGACATCGCTTTTGCAGGAGAAATTGGGAATTTTGTGGTGATCTACATGGATGATATCATAGTTTACTCGAAATCTGACAGGGAGCATCTGCATCATCTGGAGAAAGTGTTCATGAAATGCAGAAAGTTTGGTATATCATTGAATCCTAAGAAGTCAAATTTTTCTCTGGAAGAAGGAAAGCTGCTGGGCCATATAATATCAAAAGATGGCATAAAGATTGATCCTGAGAGGGTAAGTGCAATTCTGAAGGTAGGAGAGCCTAGAAGCAAAAAGGAAATACAGTCTTTGTTAGGGCAAGTGAATTTTCTAAGAAGGTTTGTACCCAGTTTTGCTGAGATCCTAATGAACATCACAAATATGTTGAAAAAGGGGCATGAAATAAAATGGAATGCTGAAGCTAGACAGTCCTTTTGGGAAATCAAGAAGGCAATTTCAGAGGCTCCTGTGTTAGTGAGTCCAAATTTTACTAAAGATTTCTCAATATTTTCATATGCTTCAGAATATACTATAGCAGCTGTTTTACTGCAGAAAAATGACGATAATATGGAACATCCCATAGCATTCTTCAGCAAGATGTTGCAGGATGGCGAATTGAAATATGACATTATGGAGAAACAAGCCTATGCTTTAATTAAAGCATTGAAAGATTTCAGAATATATATTCTACATTCACATATAATGGCCCATGTTCCATCTGCTGCAGTAAAATGGATCCTGACTCAACCAGATCCAGAAGGCAGAAGAGAAAAATGGATTGCTACATTATTGGAGTATGATATTAAGATAAAGCCTACCAAATTGATTAAAGGGCAAGGATTAGCTAAAATGATGGCTAATTCCAATTGTGAAGCTTTGCAAATTAATTTCCTTTCTCATCAAGCTGATCAGTTGGATACGGAGATAGAAGTAATGGTTGATTTTGTGGCATCTCCATGGTATTCTGATATTGTATATGTCCTTCGTAATTTGCAAGCTCCAGAAGGATTAAGTAAATCAAGAGCGAGATCCGTAAAGCTAAAATTTGCTAAATTATGTATCATAAATCAGTATCTTTATTGGAAAGACCCTGGAGGAGTGTTGCTGAATTGTATTTTGGAAGATGAGGCTCAGCAAATTACCAAATAATTTCATCAGGGAGACTGTGGCAGACGTCATTCTTGGAAGGTGACTGCAAACAAAATCCTAAGAGTTGGTTATTATTGGCCTACATTATTTTCAGATGTGTACAAAGAAATCAGCAAATGTCATCAATGCCAAATTTTTTATGGTAAGAGAAAAGTATTGCCTCTCCCTTTGAATCCAATAACAGTTGAAGCTCCTTTCCATCATTGGGGTTCGGATTTTATTGGTGAAATAAACCCCAACTCATCAGGTCAGCATAAGTGGATTTTGACAGCTACAGACTATTTTACTAAATGGATAGAAGCAATTCCTACCAGGAGACCCACTGAAAATGTGATCATGGATTTTCTTGAAGAGAACATATTGGCTCGATTCGGGTGCCCAAAAAGGATAGTAACAGATAATGCGACTGCTTTCAAATCCAGGAAAATGATTAATTTTTGTCATAAATATCACATAAGTCTCAACCATTCAACTGCCTATTATCCTCAAGGAAATGGGTTAGCTGAATCTTCAAATAAGAGCTTAGTAAGGATCATCAAGAAGCTGTTGGAGGATAATAAGAGGTCCTGGCACACCAAACTAAAATATGCTCTATGGGCCGACAGGATTAGCACTAAAAGAGAAATCGGCATGTCTCCGTTCCAACTGGTGTATGGGGCTGAAGTGGTTTTTCCAGCATCATTAGGGGTACCGGTTATGAGATATTTCCAAGATCAGCAAGAAGAACCAAATCACATACATCGCAGAATAAACCAGATTATTGAGCTGGAAGAACGAAGAAATAAGGCTTATGACAAAGTACAGTCACATCAGGAGAAAATGAAAAATACCTTTGACAGAAGAATCAAAGAAGAGCAGTTTCAAATTGATGACCCGGTTTTAAAGTGGGATGCTCCTAATGAAGACAAGCATGGAAAATTTGATCCTATGTGGGTAGGACCTTACGTTGTGGCTGGATACAGAGGGCAAAATGCATTTTTGCTGGAATATACAAATGGGGTTATTTTGGAAAGCAACCCTGTAAATGGACGATATCTGAAACACTACCTATCCTGAGGGAGAAGGTAAAATTTGTATCATAGACTGTACATATTTATTTTTTCTTTACAAGTTAATATGAATGGTAAGCCGAGTGTTTTTGAAGCTCACAGTGAAAGCCCTAAGATTCAAGAGGCATACCATTCCTTTTCTAAAAATACATAAAAATGATATATCTATGAAAAGCAAGAGATGAGTTTTATACAAATTATTATGCAAAATCAGAAGAAGGCATCTGGTCTACGAGTTCTTTGATACCTCACAGGGAGGATATCATCCCCACATGGAGCCAGTTGTTAACACATCTATTTAGCAGGACGATGAAAAGACCATAAGGAAGGAGAAACAATAGTGGTTTGTCAAACTTTGGTTAAAAGGTATGATATAAGAGTACGATGGGAAATGAAAAACGATGAAGTATCAAAAGATCTAATGGTGCGGAGTGAAAAGTCGGAGATCAACAGTTTACACTATGTCCGTTTTCCAAAGGTGCGAGGAATATAATTTATCTTTGGGCATTTAATAACATACACAGATCAATGGCTGTTGATTTGGCTTGAAGAGATCCACGGCCCGTATCGGTTCCGCTTTATGAACATGCGCAATGGTTAAAACAATGGAGCATGGCAGAATTAGATACATGCCACCCAATCTGACGACTGGAAAATCATGGTCGATTGCATCTATGGATTTGGAGGATTTCGGAGCACAAAGTTGCGTGGGGGATAGTTTCAGTAAGCCCAGTGGAATTAGATACGTGTCATCTAATCCGACGGTGGGTAAACACAGGTATATCACATCAACGACCGAGGATGATTCCGGAGCTCAGATTTGCATGGTAGATAAGACCCAAGCGCTTGAAGGAATAGGGTACGTGTCTTTCAATCTGATGGTTGGAAATAAGAGTCGATTTCATCAACAGCTGGAGATGACTCCGGAATGGAGACTTGCACGAAGGTTATGACCAGAGACCCCGGGCGGAATTTAATTATGTGGCACTTAATCTGACGGTTAAAAATCAAAGGCGATGTGGATCAACGGTTACAAATGAGTTCGGAGTGTGGAAACGCATGGCAGATAGAGGTAGAAGGTGGTCGCGGAATATAAACCGCTGTCCACGCGTCGAATTGTGGCATACTTCGTAGGCTAAAGTGGTTTCGTGTAAACTGCCGAGGGAGCGCTCCAGAGTGGGGCCTTATAAAAGGAAGGTTGACTTGTCCGGTGGGTATTTTGTTGATTGGCTTCGGCGGGTGAAAAGGACATGCAGGTTCGTCAACTTGCGACTATCATTTTCAAACATACCACCACGTATAATGAGTAAGGCATAAGCTCTCGTAATCCATCCGTCTATTTGCTGTTTATCAACTGAATTATGGATAAAGAGGAGGGATTACAGACTAGTCATGTTATAGATGACAGAGAGGAATATTTGGTCAACAGAGATAGGGGCGTATGTGACCCCTTCCTATCTGTAGGTAGTGTTTCTGTTAGCAAGGAAATATTGTGGTATTACAATTCGCAGGGGAATGATGTATTGAATGTATGCAAATCCTTTATATATTACTTCGCCCTTGAACAAACACTCCATTTCCCGGAATTTGCAGAATGGTGTGCTGTTAACTACTCCCCGTCTCAAAGAATTATCGTTAGTCAGTCCACGTCCCGATTTATTTGTAAAGTCAATGCTGCAGTCATCCGTGAGAACCTCAGTTTACCTGAAAATTACCCGGATAGTCGTGAGGTAGTAAATGAGTCAATCCTTGCTGAATTTTACAAGAAGTGTGAGACTGAAACCCGTTGCCAATTCCTGTCAAGTGTTCTAAAAGATGGTCAATGGTTAGATGGATTTTCCTTACCTTACCATGTAACTATTTTTAAAAGTGAAGTCCAGTTAGTTATTTCTTTGGTTTGTCAAATACTAGGTCTGGATGATGATTGCCGAGTGGGCGAGGTCATCCTTGGTTTTTTATTGAGAATAAGTTCCTTAGGCTCTGGGTCTCTGTCAATTCCGGTGTTTAGTCTAGATGAGTACCTAGCTGAAACAATCCATCTTTAGCTAAGCGAGTTTCCAAAGGTTCGGTTTTTTAGATTTCAGACCTACTTGTTCAATATGCTGTTATGCTCCAATGTCATTGAACTTCAGTTTTTAAATACGGTCTGTTCTTCTGATTTACCAAAGCAAATCAACATGTTCGAATATGCCAATTCTATTATGTCAGAAGTGTATAAAATGTTGTTTGATGAAGAATTGCCTCGTGTTTTGGATGAGATGAAGTGTTTGATGCAGTCCTCACCCGAGGACCGAATTGGAGATTGGTTCCTTCATAAAGACTCCTCTGTGTTAAGAGTATATGGTTTTACAGGACATCCTTACAAGTTACCTGCCTTCTTAACCCCAAGGATTTTTGCTCTGGAATTCATGAGACAAAGACTACAGTCTGAAGAGGAGCATTTTGGGGCTTTCAAAAAGTCTTCAAATATTAAATCCCCCCTGAAGGTCGGTTCTTTCATCTTCAAAAGTAAAGGTGCTTTAGTATTCATAGAGAAATTGCTGGAGAGTATGGATTTCCAAAAGGAGCCGAAGATAAATTACGATCCCCACCATGTAATATCATTGAGGAAACAGGCCAACAAGAATAAGCCTTTTGATCATCAGTCTATTGAGGGGTTGGCTGAAACAACAAATTTATTGCAGTTTACTGAGATATCAAAGTATGATGAAGATGGCCATACTGTACCTGTCACAGCATCCCAAATAGCCGAAGGTACTAGTATTGTGATTAAGAGAAGTATATCTGAAATCGAAAGTATGGAGATTGATGAAGATGGTTCACATAAAAAAGCAAAGTTGTTTCAAGGTGGTGAAATTTTAAATGAGGAGATTTCTGATGGTTTCAAAAAAGTTGCTCTAGTTCCAATGAAGGCAGTACAAGTAAATCAGTTTTCTTTTAAAAATATAGATAATTCAGAACCAAGCTCGATCTTTAAGTCAAGGGAGGAACTCAAGACTAGCTATATGGAGAAAAGAAAATAGTCTCTGGAGGAGATGAGGAATTTGATGCCACGAGTAAGAAGTCTGCACAGTCCAAAAACTTCTCTGGTTTCTGCTAGAGATGCTGAAAGAAATACATTCAAGCTAGCCATGGTAAACGACAAAAAGATGTCAGAAATGGAGACCAGGTTGGATAAGATCAGTATACTATATAAGATACAACTTCATAAACAAACCAGTGATATCATTTACTCAGACCTGTTACAGGCCACGATAAGAATAATAAAATTGCAAAGTCTGATAGATAAGTTAGAGATCCAGCTAAAATATGAAAGAGTCGAGAATAAGGCAAATGCCATCTAGATCAAAAAGCTTCAAATAGATATTGTCAGTTCAGATAACACCCAGGCAGTCAGGAGAATGCTAGAAGAAAAAGACAATGCTCTCCAAGTGTTGAGGAAAAAATTAAAAATCCCAGGTTCTGAACATGTTCAATCCTCTGAGTTATTGGCTTTGTAGGAAGAAAAAGACAAGATCCATCAAGAGATGATGGAGTATAAAGGGAGAGCTATTGAGTTGCAGGAAGAAAAGGACAAGTGGGAGGGCAAAAGAAATGAACCGTTATCTCAAATTTCCTTGATGAAAAAGGATCAAATTGATGAGAAGGAGATTATGGAGGAGCTAATGAGTCAAACTCCCACAGGTGAAGACTTGTCCATTGTGAATATAGAGAAGCTGTTGGATGATTTTTCTGCGGATGATCTGCTAGTGCCTATGTCCCAAGTTAGTCTCAAAGATGAAGAAATCAAAGAACTAAAGACATAGAATGCAAAGATCAAATCTAAACTGGCCAAAATAAATGAAAACAAAAACAAAATACTACAAGATAGAAACCAGTTGCAGAAAAAGTTCAATGAATTGAAGGAGAAAAGCATTGGTAAAGGTCCCCTGTAAGGAGCAAAACACATTATTTGGGACACGTTGTCTATTAAAATTACCAAATTCAGGAATTATTTGAATTTTATTGATGATCAGAATTATTTGATCAATTTGGCCCACCAAAGATTGAAGCTAGTGAATGAACACATGGGAAAAAGACCTCTCACCAAAGCTCAAAATGCGCTGAACTTTTTAAATTCATTGACTTATCAAAAATTACATGATTTAGGAATAAAAGACAAGATATCCATAGTGTTGTGGGCTAAGAAATTTATTCACAAACATCATTTAATGAAGACGGTCCAGGACAGAACAGATGAAATGGTTACACAGGTCAATAATTTCAAGCAGGAATTCAAGGAGCTTTTTGAGGATGGCCTACCTTCCTTTTGGGACGAGGAGGGATGGATGTTCTCTCAGGAGCATTATCACAGCTTGGCAGTTCAGAATCGCATGGACCACTCTAAATTCGATGATTTGGAAAAGAGCCTAACAGGAAAAACCATTGTGGATAAGTTAACAGAGGATTTCGAAGTTCTACAGAAGTTCGCAATTATTAGAAGCAGATTGCCCAAGATGTCCAATGAAGTGTACATGGAGCTCGAAGTATCAATCCGAGAGATGATGGAGTGTGACACCCCAAACACAGAACAATGGAAAGCTGTGGAGAGATTCGGGAAGACCAAATACATCTTGCATGCATAGAGACAGGTGTTGTACAATAAGGAGCTGACTGGATGAAGACATGGAGCTGACTGGATGAAGACGTTTTACCAAGCTGATTTTTACTTTATGATCTATTAGGATTGGAGCAGTAATTTATTCCTAGAAGTTAGGGATTCAGTTACAAAACTCTAAATTAAGCTGACCATTCAGTTGTGAAATCTTCTTGGAAGATCTATTATTTTTTGTATATATTTGCATCTTTTTTATGAGATGGAGGTTGAAACCCATCGTGTTGTGGAATAATTTTGGAGAACATATCTATTTTTGAATAACAAAGTGAATGCATGAAGGTTATCAGAGATTCTTGTATCATTGATATTAAAGTCCGTGTTTCTTTCTTTATGTGATTGTATTTTCCCAGTGTAACACTTCATTTCCTTTCTTCTTCGTATCTGAAATACAGCGTTGGGTGACTAGAATTGATATGTTTATGCTCTAGTCATCATTTCAGATATTTTATACATTTTCTGCTAAAGTTGACATAGAATTCATCTTTGATGCTCTGTGTTAATGGACTGTTTCCTCATCTCTTCTGTTTCACCTGGATTAAATTGAATGACTGTGATGATGTGATTATCTTGCCTTTGATGAAACTCGTGTATATGTCTTTGTGATATCTTTATATGTATGTGACTCCATGCCCAATGGTTATGTGATTGTTTTAGCCATACATACAAATATTTAAATATTGTTTTATATTTGGTCCTGTTAAATCTTTATTGAGAGATCCCTCTCTGGAAGAAAATACCAGTTTCTTTCTAAAGTGGTTTTTACTATTACCTTGGAGTTTACCTTTTTACAACCTGGGTACATTCTGAGTGCTAACACTAGGTAAATAATTTGTCTTACAGATGTTATAAATTTCCAGTTACAGTTACAGTTTTAAAACTCAGTTTCTAATTAAGGTTTTTTTGTTCTTCACTTGTAGGTTACAAGTTTCCCTTATGCTTGGAAGAACCCTCTCCATGTTTGCATTGACATCAAGACCTACGGGTAAGCCCTGGTTACATTGTGGCAACTCCCTGCTTTAAAAGATTAGGGAAAACGGGTTTTAGTTGGAGAAGAAATATGACTTTGGTTCCTTAGGTGTTTAAAATGCTTAGCTCAGTTGTTATTTAGTATTTTTGGTTATTAAAACCATTTCCTGTAGTAGGGTAGCTCCGAATTCGATGCCATGACTTGTATTTCACTTTTCTCGACTTAATGACAGGTTTACAGCCTTATGGCTATGTAATGACATACTCTGTTTTTATTATGTGGAGGTTCTCCTGTCTTCATGGTTTTAATGGTTCTCTATTTTGAATATTCTAATAAAATATACATTGTCTTATAAAGGTTATTACAGTAATGAAGTTTTTATAAGTTGATTGTTAGTTTTGTCTTTAAAACCCTCGCCACGATGCTGGCTGAATTAAAATGGTTAAGTCGTTAGCCCTTCGGCCTGACGAAGTAATACATTTGGTTTAAAATGGATTTTA
The DNA here is from genome assembly GCA_001517045.1 of Pseudotsuga menziesii. Taxonomy (NCBI): domain Eukaryota; kingdom Viridiplantae; phylum Streptophyta; class Pinopsida; order Pinales; family Pinaceae; genus Pseudotsuga; species Pseudotsuga menziesii. The sequence goes on from LPNX010514186.1 coordinate 27,251, forward strand.
AAATTCGAGCTCTGTCTCGTTTATGCAATAGTTTTATAAACTTGTAAATTATGGCTCTGTGTAATTGGAGTCTTTCCTTCTTCGATTGTTAATGATGGTAATTAATTGTTTAATATTTTTCTTGTAAATAAATAAAGATAATGGGAAGACTGTAAGTTCAGTCTTAAGATAAAATTTATATGTTTATACTTACCAATTCGGATAAAATCCTAGGGTTACTGTAGAAGAACCCTTAGATAAATATATTCTTAAATTTATCAGTTGTGTTGGTTTCTGTTTACCTATTTTTCATTTTTACATTAGTATTGATATTGTTTATCCTCTTAATTATTTTCTTTTCTTTTAAATAAAAGAGTTTATACAAATACTGTAAGTTCTTGTTATAAGACTGTACCGAGTCTAATGCATACTTTAGTATACTAGTTTTTAATTTTGATTTGTTTATTTTGTTTTAAAGAATATTTTTATAAAAAGAATGAAAGTAGAATTAGGGTTTGACCCTTAGGTTAAACCTACACATATTTAGAGCTTGTCTGGTAAATAATTATTTCTTAAATAAATAAGTTCTTAGCTTTATTGTATTTACAGTTTACTTTTAAATTTACATTTGTTTACTGCTCTGTCACTTAGTAAAGATTCAGAGTTATGTAAGGATTGAAACATTATCTATGTAACCTTGATTACTTCTTATTTAGTAATGTTTGTAAACATAATCCTATTCTAGTATATATATTAATAATAGTTTAAGATGAATATTTAAGTATGGTTAATACCTTATTGGATACTTAACTGTATCTCCTATAATTTTTATTGTAACTGCATATTTCTTTACTATAATTCTATTTTAGCAATACTCTTTCTTTTGCGACATAGATATGCTCATAAAAACAGTAAACATAAATAACCAGAACATAGTTCTCTTTAATAATAATTTACACACTGAATTAAATTACTCTGCTATCTACAGAAGGTAGAACCCTATCTATTATATTCAATCTCTTATAATTTTCTTTCATCTACTTAAGATATTCTAACTGTGCTGGAGTACGTCTTGGTTTTCCAGGTGTGGAAAAACACAGTCTAGAAATTATTTCCATTCTAACACATTAATTTTCTAAATCAAATTCATTTCTTTAAACATCTAAAAAGACTACTAAATTCTAACATTTTACAAACTAATTTTGTAACATTCATATATTAGTCCAACTCAGATTGGTTTATCTAATACAGTAAAACAAAATAATGTAGAACCTGTTTAGGATAGATGACAACATCGTTAGGAGGCCGTTCCTCCCTACCAATCTCCTGGAGAGCGCTCAAACAACACTTCCTCAGGACCCCCGAGCCTGTTCCTGGTCTTCTTGGTTGAGAACTGGTGGAGAATGCAAACAGTAGACTAGTCCAATATATCAGTAAAACACTCTGCTCTCAGCAGTATGATCTTCATCTTAAAAGCTGCAACTAGATCAATCAGCAGTTATCCCCTCAAACATCTTCCAGACTCCCTTCCATTGAATTTCTCTGAAGTACATTCATTCAACTTGAATGATCACCTCTCTAGAATGAGTAGCCTCAGCTCTCTTCAATGGGAATTTTTACAAAGATTGCCTAGGTCTTTTGGGTCAGTTTTCATTAATTGAGCCACCTGCTCTGATTCCACTTTCTTGGGGAATCATGACCCCAAATCTAAGGAGGTTGCCACTTGCAACAGTTGGAAGTGGTTTGAGGAGCTGCCACATGTCAGTTTGCTCTCCACCCAATCTCCTCCACCAATTTGACCATTAAACACTCTTTTAACATCTCTCCTAAGCTGTTGTCTCCTCCTTTATTTATTTATAAATAAAATATTCAGAATTACATTAAATATCCTTGACTCTGTTGAGTCATCAATTACAACTTAGCATAAAATTTAACATATTGTCCTCAAATAATATAAAATTGTTTTTGCAAAATTGGGGCATGTGACAAAAATTCTCATGCATCTCCTTTAATAAAGTTGAATAATGTAAACTCTCAAAAATCAAGATTTTAACTGTAAGAAATATAACCCTAATAAGGTTACGTGAAGAAGGAACAAAGGGTAGGAAGAAACATCTTCTAAAGAATCATCAACTCGGGGAAGAATCTCACCAAGATTTTAACTAGGTGCAAAATATCCAAAATTATTGATGGAAGAATCTGTTACAGTCTCAAGAAGAAGAGCTCATTTGGTGTTATAGTTGATTTTACCACACTTGGTAGATAACACCTTTATGGCCTTCCATGCCCCTCTGTAGACTTCTTGGACCCCTCTTTCTCAAGTTATACTTTTATCAGTAAATAAAGTCCCCAAAAAACACTTGTTTATCTATATACACAATGTATAATCCAATACCTCCGTGTACATGCAACTTTGAGCCAATACTCACGTACATCGAGAAATGTGCATAAAAAAAAGTTTTGGAGTTTTCCACATAGAGTCCCGAATAACTTGACTATTGGCCTTCCATATTACTAGAAAATGATCGGACTTGACCCTCCATTTCCTATTGGAGGGATATATATTGAGCATTGTGGATGCATTGAAGGAGGAGAATTTTGGAGAGCAAGGAAACTATAGTTCATTGTTGCCTCGCTTGTTTATGCTTGAGTCTGCATCTCTTTGTCCCTTTGGAGGACACATTGCTGCTCTTCCCAAGCTTGCCTTTTCTTTGTAATATTTCCATTGAGATGGAGGATTGAAGTGGTGGAGGCCCAAGTGGAGGACTCAGTTTCTCCATTTCGACGAGGTGTCGATAGAGTTTGTCATTGTTGTATCTTTGTTTATGATTAATAGAAATATCCATTTCTTGTCCATTACATGTGTATAATTATGAATATTTTGTCCATGTATGTAGTTATATTTTCTTATATTACAAATAGTATTATAAAATTAAGTTATACCATCTAATTGAAAATTATGTTGAAATTTGTTAGAATCATTAGATAAATATTAAAAAACTTTCTATAGAAAATAAAAAGTGTTGTGGAGTTTGTTAATCAAATTTTAAATATGTATTTATAGGATTTTTTTCCATTATACTAGCAATCACATTCAATGTCAAAATAATAACTATTACAATGAAAAATAAAACTTACAATAGTTTTCAATGCTTGATTAAGTGATAATAGATTCAATTTTGTTCTCCTTTACTCATATTCTAGAGTGTTATACATATGACTAATATGACATCATCAATACTTTATCAATAGTTGCTCACACTTAGATCTCTTCAAATATATTTCAACTTTTAGAAGCATGAAGTAAGACATGTCATTTTTCATTTGCTTTCCAACTATACACAAATAATACAATGTTAAAATATTACATAATTATTTTAACTCTTAATTTTTAATTTTGTACTATTACATTAAAATATTTTTAAGAGGCGGGTGTATAAGCATCTTTGCTGCTAATTTTAATTCTTTTATTATCTTTATTAGTAGTATTTGTTTAGTTGTATTCCTTTTTATTTATATTTTTTTGGGGCTAGTGGGAGTGATATTTGAAGAGTATATTGCAACACCATATTTGTTATTCTAAGTTGTCTCTTATTTTATATTTATTGTAGAAGTGTTTTGATTTGGAAAGTTGTTGTGAAGACAATTAACTATGGATAACATGTTAAAGAAATGTTATTAATTTGAATAATGGGAAGAGAAAAATCAAATATTTGTCACACCCATTCAAAAATCATTATAACAAGCTATCTTGTACAACATGATTAATGTAGCAAATTTATCTATAAAATGTTCTAATTGTTAATTTCTAAAATATGGTATTGAAATGTGAAAACATGGACACTCAAAAAACAACTTTTGAATATGTTAATTTACAAACACAAAACATTAGGAATAAGAATAACAAATATACAAACTTTACCCTTGATATTACACATATTGCATTGATTTATCTCAAATGTAATCACACTAACCAACATAGTGTTGCATTCCAAGTCTGGTTTATAATATATAAAGATTGGGTTACAATGTATTTATGCATATGCACAAGAAAGCCCCATTTGATGGGATCAAACCCTAAGTATAATCACCTTGAGCAATGCACCCTTATGCATGGATAGTTGTACTAGGAATAGTGAGCCCATAATTGAAGAATATCACAACATACATGTGTCTCCAAGGGATTCACACTCTCCTCATAGAATATATCATCCACACAGAATGCCTCACATTATCTTATGGATTTGTGTCATCTTGTAACAATAGAACATGAACGCAAATATTAGGGTTCTACCGTAACCCCCTTAAATAGATAGATATGTTGCTAAGTATTTAGGTCATCTATATTAAATAAGGACAATGAAGTAGATATAGTGTGAAAACAATATTTGTAAGAAGACTTACTAGAAATTTTGTCCTACTAGAAAGTTCTTTCACTAATAAGGCCTACTAAAAGGTTTTGCGTACTAGAAAGCTCCATCACTAAAATTATATATAGTAGAAGCAATGTAATAATATGTATTGTGAACTATATTGTAATTGGAGCTCTTCCCATTTGGAGGTTTCCCCCTTAAAGAGGAAAGTGAACATTGCTTCCATCAATTAAGGACACTATTGCTATTGTGATTTTGGTTGTCTACAATGTATATTGTTGTGGTAATTTTATCATTTTTACTATAAAATATTGTTTGATTCTATTATTGTTTCTATGAATTTTTTGCTCTATTATCAAGGTACATAACATGTTTTTCTATTAAGGTACACAACATTTTATATTAGAACACTTTCCTATGTAAAAAAAAATTAGAAATTATTTTAGGCATGATATTTGTTTGAACATTTATACATGACAATGACCTATCATTCAATGGGTAAATAAACAATCGAGAAATACATTACATATAAAATACAAGATGTTTTACCTAGTTAGACACCCTTGAGCACCCTTGTAACCCATGTCGGTTCCCTTTCAACTAGTAATGCTTCAAACATGTTTGAGAGAGTGGTCCAATGTACCCATTTGAGTGAGTGATCCATTCATGGACCCTGATAAGAATTAGACATAGAAAAAGCATAAATGTTCCATTCACTAATGAATATCATTGTGTTTAAGGGGGTGGTTTCTGTCTCATTAAACTTCACCTTCCTTTCCCTCAATACACAGAGTTCTAAGTACTTTTGATGAGTGCAGATTTATCTCCCTTTGCAAGTTGGTGTATAAAATCATTTTAGAGGTGAATTATAACAAAATAAAGTCTAAATTAGTTGACCGTATGTTCTCTGAAGCAATTGAGATTTCTAAATAAGAGATGAATACTTGATTCCAATGGGGTCTCCTAAGAATGATTACATTCTATCACTGGATCAAGCATTTAGCTTATCTTATTCTCAAAATCGATCTTATGATTTAACATTTGATAAAGTTGACTGGGTCTTTCTTAGGTTGATTCTTCTCCAAATTGGGCTCCCCTTGCAGGTCACTGAGTGGATCATGTCTTGTGTTACTTTTGAAAATTTATGTATGCTTGTTAATGGTAGTCCCACTATTTTTTCAAAAGCACAAAGGGTTTTTCCAAGGTTGTCCCGTTTCCCCTCCATTGTTTCTATTGGTAATGGAGGGCCTCGATAGACCTATTGGGAAAGGTAAGCTGGATAAAATCCTGTATGGGGTGAAATTGCCCTCTTCTCATTTTATTACTCATTTGTTATTCATGGACGATGTTATATTATTTGGAAATGGTACTGTCTCTAAGGGGAAAACTTTTATGATATCGTTTTAATCCCTTTTGTGATGCCTCAAGGATAGAGTTTGATTTGCAGAATCTCTTTTTTCATTCACCATGTTATTAATGATAATGTTTTGGCTTAGATTCAAGATTTATTCCCTTTCAAAACAAAGGTGTTAGTTAATGGGTTCAAATATTTGGGATACATTTTAAAACCTAATAATTATGTTAGAGTTGAATGGATGTTGCTTCTTAGGAAGTTGGAGAAAATGATAAATTGTTGGAGTTACAAATGGCTCCCATAGGGGGGCATGCTTATTCTATTTAAGTCAATTTTAGAAAGCATTCCAAAATATTGGCTTTCCCTTGCTAAAATGCATGTCTTTATTCTTCACCGTTTGAGAAAGGAAATGATGTAGTTTCTTTGGTAGGGGAATGTCCATAGGTATAAATTACACTTGGTCAATTAGGAAAGGATATGATTTCCCAAGGGCCTGGGTGGATAAGGTATTAAACCACTAGTAGAAAATGGGTGATGAATGAACAAAACATAACTAAAATGGGTTATAAATGGCTAATTTTGGTCACGTGACCGTTGGTCATAAATTAACAATCACTTATCATTCAACCAAATTGGTCATTTATCACTTGGTCATAAATTACTTGAATTGCTTCATGAATTTCTCATAAATGTAGTTATTTATTTGGTCATTAATTGTCTCTATTTGGCCGTTTATTTGGTCATTAACTGTCACTATATGGTTATTTATTTGGCCATTAATTATTGTTGTTTGGTAGTAGATTTAGTGATTTATTTAGTCATTTATTGTTGCTAATTGGTCATTTATTTAGTCATTGATTGTTGTTGACCGATCATTTATTTAGTCATTGGTTGTTGTTAACTAGTCATTTATTTAGTACTTGATTGTTGTTAACATGTCACTTATTTAGTCATTGATTGTTGTTAATTGGTCATTTAAATAGTCATTTATTTATGTAGATAGGGAACAGAGGAATCTTTTGGGATTATTATTAATCCTCCATTTGATCACATAGTATATTTTTTTATTTTCCTAGCTTAGGAGGTTTTCATCACTCCACTAGTGCATGGGGGACACACCTAGGGTACATCTTCCACTTACTGCACCTGATTGCATGAGTTTAGGTGCCACATGGACCAATCCCTATAATTCTAGAACCCACTCTGAGTGCCACCAGTAGTCTCCTTCAGTTGACATTGGTAGGTAATCAGCTATGTTCAGTTATGCTCCAATTAACATCAATTAGACTAGTTCCAATTTACATGCTTGAAGGGATTGTGGGTGCCTTTGTTCACCTATCCTCATCAATTAACTGATTGTAGATAAGTCAGTTATCCCTAGTTGCATTAGTGAGCTCCAGTGGTAATTTTCCGTCATTGAGTTAGCTCCGGAGTCAGTCCGAGTTTGTAAATTTGAATCCTATCTTAGGAATTCTAATTCTCCTATGTGTATAACCATTATATTAAAAATTAATTACCAATTCATGAATATAATCATATTATTCTGCAATATCCCAAATTTTGACCTAACACTTATGGACATAAGCCCGGTTGATTATGATGTTACTTTGATGTTTTAGTGGGTCTAAGACACCATTGCATATGAACATGATGAATTGTTTGATATATTGGGCGTAAGGCAATTGCATATGTTATATATATATGAATTCATGTGTTGGGCGTGGACCCTGAAGCACATGATTGATGAGATGTTTTGTGTTGAGCGAGGAGCTCTAGAACACATGAGTTTTGAGACATTTGTGTTGAGCACGAAGCTCTGGAGCACACGAAAATATAAATTGGAATTGTTTTGCACAATCCCTAGAGTCTTCCAAGTTGATGTTGAGCTTAAGCTCTGGAACATTGGATCCTTGGCCAATGTATCCCTAGGTGTATCCTACAAGTACATCCTAGAATTAGTGTTGAGCAAGGAGCTATGGAATTGCACTAAGTTTGTAACTACCTATTTTTAACATTGAGTATGGGCTATGGATAAGTGCTAGGATTCACTAAAAAGAATTAGTATGTCGAGTGAAAATGACTTGAATAAAACATTGATCTTATCTAACTTATTTTTAAGTGATTAAATGAAATTTTGAATTTTTGTATCTCATCAAGTATTGAAGAAGTACCATGTTATACGAGGGAATACAACATGCAAAGAGTTTTAGAGTTTCCTGACCTAGTTGACCTAACCCCTACCTGAAGGCCTTATTAAAGAAAGTGTCATATGTTTAGGGATCATGTTATATGATACCTAAGAACAAAATGTTAACAAATGATATATATGTAAGTATATAATTTATACATGATATGTATAAAGAGTAAGTATAGTAATAATACTAATAGCTATAATAAATAAAGAAACGACCCATATATTATTATTATTACTAATGATTATTAAATATTAAAATACCTACAAGATTCCAAATAGGAACTAGTTAAAAGTTTCTAAGTTAAATATTAAAAGTACCTAAATTAAATAAAAAGGGTTAAATCAAGAAATCAAATGATTCTTGATTTAACTGCCCCTTTTACTAAAACATATGCCTATAAATACCCAAGCAAAAGACAGACTTGGGGATCTTTTTGTGATTCCATTATTCTACCTCTTTATTCTCAACAGAGTTCTTGGAGAACATTTTTTTCCTGAGAGGAAAAAGGAGAATTGGTTCAGAACCTTATATCCCAGATAGGGAAGCCTTACCTTAGGATCTCTAAGCTACTTGCATGTTGGAACTAGCTCAGGGGTATCTGGATTTAAACCAGGAACGGTTTTGGGTCACGGTTGGGCGGAACATGGTAATTCCCAAGTTATTTGGTTATCTAAAAAGGGGTTAGATCCATCTATGAATTTGTTAATACTGGGTATTTGAGTGTGTTGGTTTTCAGCCATTGAAACAACTTCATCTTGCAGGTATGAGCTTCTTGATTTTTCCCTTGCAAATTGCACTACTTTTACTATTTGTAGTAGATTGAATTCTAAATGATTTTTTTAGGTAACAGTCTGCTATAAGCTATGTTATCTCTTCTGCATTTATACTTTCTAAATTTACAGGTTAAACTCATTGTGTATTAACATATACATTTTTTTTACCAAAGGTTAGGGTTATCTATAGAAGGGTTTTGTAGATGCTTTTCTTTATCAAATGTTAGGTTAAATATTTTATTTCTTTTAACCATGTTATCTTAATATATTTTATTCATGATGAGATAAGAAACGTTAGTGCTATCTATATGAGTGTTTGTTTTATATTTCATTTCTGCAATTTATTTCCTGTCTTTAAATTTAATTCTAAAACCTAGAACTAATTAAAACCAGAGCTTATATATTATCTCTGCTGATAGATTTCATATTTCCAATAGGATTATATTTAATATAAATAAACCAACTATTATCTATAGTATTAGTCTAATCTCTAAGCAAAATATTATAACATAAATATACATAGCTAACATTTTAAAATAAAATATTATAAAACAGAACTATAAACAAATAATTTCCATTTTATAAAAAAAACAACATCGAATTCCAAGTCAACGAGACCTCTAAGGTCTGCAGGCATAAATTAAATAAATAAGAACCATATTATTACTCTTACCAACATCATAAAGAATCGACCATAATTTCAAATACAAAATGCATTAACATATAAATCAAAAGGTTACAAGATTGAATCCTGTTGGCATTCATGCCAAAACCAAAGTTATCCATACACATATCCTTTACAACCAATGTAGCCCAGGATCAAATTCTGTGAATCTCACGACTTAAAAACCCAAATACATTAAAAGCATGACCAACATCAAATCCTGTAGTATTAATTAGCAGCGTTGTCAATGCTGTAATAATTCATAGTTATTATACACAGTCTATGTTATATAAATTGAATACATTAAGAGTTAAGCATAGATTTATTTCATTCCCCTGTCAATGAATCCATACACTAAACACCAACAAACCACAGATTGAAATTGTTGCATTGTCAATGTTACCATACCCCAAATACCAATGAAATTTACATGGTGTAAAACATTTCAATTTCTCGACACATAAATCAAAACCCCAATATATACATTGTATCCTTTTCATGGCTCACGACCTTTATACAAAACAATAATACATTAGCATAAACCATAAAATAAACTTTTGTCTACACTAAGCATAGAAACGACATTGATTTCATAAGGTTAAACCCCACAGTCACGACCATTTTCAAGTAAATACAAAGGTAAAAAATAAACAGTGCGAATAACCATAAATCAACATTCCACTCATATCTAACACAATCACTAAGCTAAATGGAAAGAGATCCATTGCTAGCAATGGAAGGACTTTAAATCCAAATAACTATGCTAAAATACCCAAATAAAGAACTTAAATTACAAACATAAGTTCACACAGAGTCAAAACATTACCAAGATAATAATAATGACCACGATATATACATAGTAGCGAATGCATTACAAATTAACCACTATAATTTCTTTATAAAATAACACAGTCACATTTTCCAAACCAATGCACCATTGCAAGCAATGGTGCTGTCACCATTTATAAAAACCAAACATTATAAACAAAACATAGAGTCTGTAATAAATCATCATGGTCACAGAGTTAACACTATAAACTAATTATTCATTTACAGAGCTCAGTCACAACATTGTCGGCCCGAAGGTGCCAAACCCAATAAAAACCCCGAACTGTATACACATCTATGGATGCTTTACATCATTTACAAAAAGATCCATATCCAGTCGCAACCCTTAAACCAAACCATACATACATTCAAACGGTGAGCTTAAAGATATGGAAAAAACCCATATGCAGAGGAACAAGTTTTAAAACCTATTTGTAACAGGGCTTACCCATGAAGGGTAATGCGTCAGCCACCCGGAAGACCCACGACCTAGGCAGTGAAGGCCTTGCAACCTGCAAATAGAGGAAAACGAAAGATGAGAAGTATGTTAAACCTTGAAATCGAAGCGACAAATAAACAAGTGTTGCAAAACCAAAATGAAGGCAATACCTTCAACACGGAGACGCAAAACCAGACCTCATGCCATGATATAGACAAGAGATCCAAATAGATCTGACCCAACAAAAGTTCAAATGACTCATGCCTCCATGATAGTCCAAGCTTAGGGCTTAATACCCCAAACTCCTAAGGCTCATTTACACCGCCACTCTTTCCACCACTATGTATATTTCCAACCCCAAGTCTATAATTCATAAACCTAAAAAGCACATTTGGATATTGGAATGCCATGCACATTATAAACCACATCAATGACATCGTGAACTTAGGGTAAAGCCATAATTCATGGCATATGCAATATGCCATGAATGGTTTCATACATACAATAACATATAGTGTAAAAAATTCAAACTTTAATTACATTAAGGCTAAGCCTTGAACTTAGGCCTTTAAACCTTTGAACATAAAAAATAATCCAAGTATATATATTTTAAATACCAAGTTATGAACCATAAGTGATAATGATAACCAATGTAGACATAGGTATAAATAAACCCAACCAGGAGTAAAACAATCATACAAATAATAGTAATAAGAATCGCTAAGTTAGGACTGTGGTTTGTTCGTCATCCAAAGCTGTGGGATAGTTGAGCATAAGAAGTATGTCTTTGTTTCACTATTATAGTCAGTTTTGTTTCACTATTATAGTCAGTTTTCCATCACCAAGTTCAGCTACACAAAAAAAAATGCATTAGTTAAATATGAACTAAGTAAACCTTGTAGCAACAAGTAAAACCAGTTACCTCTCTAGGTGATTCTACAAGGGATACAAGTCCATTGACAATACAAGTTATGTCAGGATTTTCCATAAGCCAATAAGCAAAACTTATAAACAATGAGTAAGCAAATAATTGTACACACATACATGCAAATCCATGATAAGAAGCAATCAATGAACAATATAACCATCTAACTCAGATTCAAGTAACATAATAACAACATATAATTACATTAATAACCACATCAGGGAAAACATCTAGAAGTAGGTAAGAATGACTTATGACAATTCAGTTCAGTGAACAAAGTATGACACATTCTACATAAGCTAAGATAATGTCCAATTCGGGTAGTAATTAACTAGCCTAATATTTTATTTTATTTTTCAAATTTTGGGGACATTAGAAGTGGTATGAGAGCCCAGTTTCAACACTATGAGACCAAATGGGCGTACTAGAAGTTCATTGCAAGAGAATAAAGTATGTTTTAATTTTTTTTTAACTAACATAAATTATTCCTTCTATTAAAAATTTGCAATTGCAGGATTTTAAAAGAACAGTTCAGAGAATGAACACTGAAGTAAACAACAGTTGAAAAGGAAAGTTGAATACCCCCACCCAGGAAGCAGAACTGGTGGTGGAACTAAATTATGATATATTGAAAACCATACAAAGTCTTCAAGTAGAATTACAAAGTTTCATAGATGATAATATGCATGAAATAAAGGAACAACAAACAATTAATGAAGCATGGATGTGGAACATGGTGGATTGAGGCTTGCAGGGAAGACCCACTCATTCACAAACATGTTCAAAAAAGAATTTTATCATAAATGGGCCAGCAACCTGAGAGAAAAAGAAAAAGAACAACATACCCCTGGACCTCCAAAAGGAGATTATCATAGTCCTTCTAGTGATGATTCTCTTTCTCCATGCAGAAACAAACAGAGAAATGAGGAAAATCTCCAGGGGGAGTTCAAAAAAAATGTAAACCCCAACCTATAAAGGAGAGATAAACACATGTGATAAAGCTAAAGAATGACTGCTAAGTATGAGCAATATTTCTAAGTTCATAACTACTCTAGAGAAATGAAATCCCTCTTAGCCATTTATAATTTAAATGGAAAATCAACTAGATGGTGGAGAGACTTGAAGCATATCAAGAAAGATGAGGTAAGAGGAATACAATGAAGTAATTCCTGCAAGATTTTTCAGGAGAAATGCATGTCGGAAAGGTTCTTCGATAATAAGGTGAAAGAGTTTCATGAGTGAAGAATGGATTCCATGAATATGGATGCATTTATTAACATATTTTTGGATCTGTTGCATTATGTGCCATATATCAAGGATGATAAACTAAAAGTACAACATTTTTTAGGATTTCTTCCTCCCAACTTTTGAGAAAGGATTGAATTTTACATTCCTAAAACATTGGACACCACTTTACACAAATCTAGTATTTTCTATGAGCATGGACAGTTGAGGCAAGATAACATCAAAAGCAGTGGAGACAGGTTTAGGACCTTCTCAGACAACCGCAAACTAGGTTTCAACCCACCACCTTACCAAAAATAGAACAATAGTTTTCCAACCAACAAGGACTTCAACAAAACAGGTACAGAGCCATATGTACTGGCTCCGAATGCTAACAAGCCAACAACAAATGGGGAGCCAATGTTGCTCACTGCAAATCAAATGCTGGAAATTCCAAGGGCCTCATTATGCCCGAGACTGTAAGAACAAGACCAATGGAGTCTTGCACAACTTACAAGAAGAACCAACAGTAGAAGACATACGTGAAACACCACAAATTTATGCAGCCTTGGATGGTTGACATACAGACCATCAGGATACCATGGTTGAGATAGAAGGTAAGATATTAAACACTTCTATTTCAATATTGATTGACCCTGGTGCTTGCTGGAGCTATGTATCACATAAAATTGTTGATGTATGTAAACTAAGAAAAGTTAAACATGATAAACCTTGGCTGGTGCAATTAGCCATAGGTACGAAACGAAAAATTTCGGAAATAGTTAAAGACTGTGAGGAAAACCTAAATGGTTTACCTTCTAGATTAAACCTGAACATCCTACCCTTAGGATCGTATGATATAATTATCAGCATGGTTTGGTTGGAACAACACCATGTCTTGCTTGATTGCTTACTATTGTAATCTCACAGATCACATAGGGTTACCAATAATACACATTAAAAGCATACATACATAACAGAGACAAGAGATAAGAACAAGTAGATAGAATAACAAATTATATTATAGTGAAAGGGTCCATACAATACATAGAACTAAACTGAGTTCTCATCTTGTTCAACAACCTAATATATATGAATTACAAACATTTACACATAACTACCCGTCGGTTCGGTCAACCTACATGACCTTATATCGCTGACCTAATCTCTAATTAGTCGGCTAATCGACTCAGTCGGCTATCGTTCTAGTTGACTATCCTTCTAGTTGGCTTACTGACTTGCTCCTCCAACACTTACACAAGTCAATATTGTGTACATATAGCCAAGGGAATCAAGTAAAGATTCAAGGAATACCTAAGAAAGTTGTTGTAAGGAAGATATCTTCTTTACAAGCAAAGAAGTGCGTTAGGAAAGGCTACAAACTATTTGCAGTGAACCTCTGGGACATGGAAGATGAAAGAGAATATCACATCGAGGAATTTCTACTTCTCATATACTTCAAGATGTATTTCCTAAGGAAATTCCAGGATTACCACTAAAATGAGACTTATAATTTTCCATAGAACTGACACCAGGTTCAGTTCTGGCTTCAAAATCTCCTTACTGCATGAGCGCACCAGAGTTGGTGGAACTCAAAATGTACTTGCAAGATTTTATTGAGAAGGGATATCCAACCAAGTGTGTCCCATTGGGGAGCACCGATACTTTTCATAAGGAAGAAAGATGGTACGATGCAGATGTCCATCGATTACCGCCAGCTTAACAAAATGACTATCAAGAACTGATACCCACTCCCTAGGATTGATGACTTGTTCAATCGAGTAGGAGGGGACAAGATATTTTAAAAGATCGACCTATGATCCAGATACCATCAAGTACATATTCGCGACGAGGATATTCAGAAAACCTCCTTTCGTACAAGGTATGAATACTACGAGTTTGTAATGATGCCACTCGAGTTAACCGGTGCACCCATGAACTTTATGTGTATGATGAACAATATATTCAATAAATACATGGATAAATTTGTTTTTCTCCTTATAGATGACATCCTAGTTTACTCTAAGAGTAAAGAGGAACATGAGGAACACCTCTGCATAGCGCTACAGGTGTTACGGGAACACTAGCTCTACGCCAAGTTTAGTAAATGTGATTTTTACAAACCACAGATACAATAATTGGGTTACATCATCTCCGAAACAGGGATAGCTGTCAACCCAGAAAATATTAAATCCATAAAAGATTGGCCTACCCCTATTAGTGTCACTGACATTAGATCCTTTTTGGGATTAGCCGGTTATTACCGAAATTTCATTGAGATCTTCTCGAGGATATATTTTCCCATGACCAGTTTGAAAAAGAAGGAAAAAAATTTCTTATGGAAGACTAATTGCAATGAAATATTTCAAAAACTTAAACAAATTTTGATGACCACACCGATACTACGAATTGCAGATCCCGATGGGGATTTCATTTTTTGCACAGATGCAAGCAAGTAAGGGCTGAGAGGAGTCCTCTTGCAGAACAATTACGCGATCTGTTATGAATCATGAAAGTTAAAATAACATGAGTAGAACTACCCCACCCATGGGTCATCATCCACGCCTTAAATATGTGGAGGCACTACCTCACGAGAAATAAATTCCTTCTAAAAACAGACAATATGAGTCTGAAATATTTATTTGAGCAATTGAATCTAAATTCCAGATGTTACAGAGAAAGCTTCCTATGGATTGGGGTACCATAATAGATAGAGTAACCACATAAATCAATCCCTTCCCATATGCAACAGAAATAAACATCTAACACTAAAGGATCTCGAAACATACCTTATTCCGGATGGTTGATGTAGATCCTTGTTGAGATTTTCCAATCCCACTTGTGTTAGCAATTTTCTCTCTCAACAATCAGTAAACAAGATAAACATGCTATATAATGGTGTTAGACCTACTCTAGAATATATAATCAATAATGTATAAGCAATTAAAAGAATCCATGGATTCAATATTCATTTAAATCCACATCATTGGACAGGAAAATATATTTCTATTAATATAAATCAAAGATTAGAAGAATGACAACCTTTGTTAGCACGTCTACGAACCAAAGAAACTGAATCCTCCACCTGGGCCTCCACCACCTCAATCCTCCATCCCTTGATAGCAAGCTCACAAGCAAAGGACAGCTTGGGAAGAACACCAAGTGCTCCAAGGGACAAAGGGATGCAGACTCAAGTATAAGCTACGGCAACAATGGATTATAGTTTTCTTGCTCTTCAATTCCTCTCCTTTCAATGTATCCAAAGGGTTCCTTATATAGTGCTTCAATGGGATAGTGGAAGGTCAAATATGAGCGATCTCATGGCATATGGAAGGACAAGAGACAAGTGACTAGGATCCACATCAAGGAAAACTCCAAAAATCTTTGGCCTTTTGCAAACATCTCGATGTACGTGGGTTTAAGGGTTATATCCGCATATATACGAGAGACAGGGTTTAAAAGTCATGTATGGAAAATAATAGGTGTTTTTAGGGATGATCTTGGAAACATTAAAGGTACAAAAATTGTCCATGGGGTCCAAAGAGTCTGCAGAGGGACATGGAAGGCCATAAATGTGTGATCTACCATGTGTGGTAAAATCATCTGTAACAGATGCCCCCTAATGTGCGAGGTCAGAGGGGTGATACGATGGTTGAAATACATTATAAGTCCATCCCAGAAGTGGAGTGATGAATAACAAAGTGGAATAAATAACGACCCAACAATACAATACAAATATCTCTGCATATGACTGCAAGTACATACAGTAGTCCCGGATATATAAGAGTACAATGGCCATGAATAGGCATGATACAAAATATGACATGTGTGGTCATCGCCACATACAATATAGATAGATCAGAATCTCCATGATGAATATATACAAAGGATCATGATCTCCATGAAAGCTGAAGATATACAATGGATCAAGATCTCCATAATGGCTGAAGATATTTGACATACACTGGAATCAAGTCACGAGAGCTGAAATCTCATGAACACTTGTATGATCAAGGAGGTAGCATATTAGAAATGTTGTAAATCTAGAAAGTATTCTACACAAACTGCTAGAGGTACATGTCCTACTATGTGAATAAAGGTGTCGAGGTTGAACATAGTAGTTCGTCGTCTGATTACCAGTCATTGATGTATACCGTTAACAGACGTGAGATCACCCACCGGTAATTAAAATGGGAATCAAGGTACTAGAGTGAAATATAACAAGTGTGAATACATGTGTTTAGGTTGAACACCTAAAATAATCCTTTGATCAGGCGACATTGATGTATTCCCAAAAATTTCGATGGCAAGAGAACCTACCACTAATGACTATAAGTTTCAAGGCACTCAAATGACTCTAGATTCCTATCCTAGAATAAATGATCTGAAGTCGATGGGATGAAATCCATTGGAAGAAGGGAATTAAGGAATCCCCCATCATCCAACATGAGGTACTCAGCAAATTTGTATAATGTGGAAGGAATTGATCATAATGTGCATGAACCAAGACAGGTACCGGGAATGTCTGACATGCAAAGTCAATAAAACTGAGGAATAGCTGACTCAGGCTTCAACCTCCTTCGAACAAGACCATAAAGCCAAAAGGTGACTAAATGTAGGCAGCATAGACTCAATATACAAAACTGGAACATCTCGACGACACATGAGGCATCAACATAGGCTCCATAGGGACTGGGGATAAAATCAAAGAAATGAGTTGTAACGTCCTCAACCCTCTGACCGGTGAAGAGGACGCTACTAAACACCAAACATCCGGGCATATAGCCCCATGAACATGAACATACATATAAGATCTGAAGTAAATGCTTAAAAACATAAAACATACTACAATGGATAGTCATACATATATTCAGTGGAAGCAAAGCAACATTCATTCATATACAGGTTCATCATAATTCATTAACAATAAACATAACTGCAGAAGTAAAATAGTCAAGAACACTTATCTTATGAGAATTGTCCTGCAACCAGCTACATCGCTCCAACGTTCCACCCAACCATAGGCCTGTGTGCTCTTTAACCTCTCAGCAACAATGCCACCCCTGAGCTGGGCATGATTCCCCAAGGAATAAGGTACTAGTAGGCTTACACATAGCCAAGGATAAAAACACAACAAGGATACACAGTTCATCCAAGCCAACACAGTTGGGTTTATCAGGCGAACAATGGATCAGACAAGCCAACAAAGTTGGGTTTATCAGGCCATCCAGGAGTTGGGAAAGGCTAAATGCTAAGCTGGTGAGCCCATGGAATAGCTAAGGAAACCTACACCAGAACCAGTCTGACCTCTAGGACACTCACGCACACCCAACACAAGGAAGTCAGTCCTTTATCTGCAACGTAGTCCCTCAGGCCCTGATCTCCCTTCCAGTGCTATTCAAGGGTTGTGGAGAAGAAATCCAGCCCGCTAGCTCTATCCATGTGGTTCCCAAAAACACTAGGTTTATCAAGCACTCAGGTCCTCATCACCACTCCAATCTAGTCTGAAGACCAACCATTGCATGTAAGCAACAAACCAGCAATTAAAGATTTTCTAGGGGAGAACAAATCGCTGAATCGTTCTTGTCCCTATCATGGCCAAAATGATTCCACAATAATCTACAATAGCCCAAAATGCAAGGGAAAAACACAACCAACCAAAATGTGGATGAAATCACAAACATGATTCAACGATGGAGTACTGAACGACACACAGTCTGACAATGGGGAAAGGAAAAAAAATGATCCCCTGCGTGAACATGAGGAAGAATATCTCATAGACTATCAATCCGAAAAAAAAAGGGAGAACGAACACCCAATCAATGGATCATGGATCCTTTTGACTTAGCTCGACACGAGGAAAATGAACGACTGATGATGGGGAGAGTGGATAGAACAAAAATGGTTGGTATACCAAGTATCACATGAGAAAACCACTCCCCAGTCGTGCGTGTGACTGAACCAGCTGTTGGAGAGTGCATGTGGGAAAGCCTTCCACCCACCCCTACTCATCATTAACTGCCTTAACTAAAACATGGGTTTAAGTTTTGACACATGGCTTTTCCCCATGGGGTTGAGGTTTAGCAATCCCCCCCTTAACCTTAGGAAATAATTCCCTTTTTAATATGGTTGCAGTGAACATAGCTGGTTGGGGTTTTTTAATTAAAATGCATAGTTACATGATGCCACAATTTAATATGTGTCGTATATCCCGATATACTATCAGCAATAATTCCAATCTGAAACATAACACAACCAAATCGATGGTGGGGCTTTTTCCTTTAGCTCCACATCATGATTATTACAATATATATTTATATCATGTATTTTTAATTCATCGGGTTCAAAACTGGGGTGTTACATTCCTCTCCCCCTTCAATAGCACTGTCCTCAATGCTTTACAAAATTTGAACAAAATGCTGCACTGGTACCACCTCAGTGTTTCATAGAATTGAACAAGAATGGATGTCCCGATTGCATGGCATCCTCCAGCTCCCATGTAGCCTCTTTAGGTCTGTAATGCTCCGATTGCACCTTTACCTTCCCTATGGCCCGGTTTTGGAGAATTGTGACCTTCCTTTCGAGGATGTGCATTGGCTCGATTTGGAACTCTCCCTCGGGTTCCACCTGAATCACATCCCAATTTATCACATGGTTAGGATCATGTACATATTTCTTAAGCAAAGAAACATGAAAAATATTATGAGCTCTAGTACTAGCAGGAAATGCAAGTCTATATGCAATTGGCCCTATTCTTTCAAGCACTTCAAACGGCCCACAATATCTTGGTGATAGAATGGCACAACTTCCAAGCTTTAAGGAACTCTTCTTTGCCCTCACTCTAAGGTAGACATGATCCCCAACACTAAACTTTCTATTCATTCTATGCTTATCTGCATAGCTTTTCTATTTGTCTTGTGCTGCTTTCAGATTCTGTCTGATCTTTACAACCTCTTGCTCCATTTTGTTGAGAAATTTTGGTCCATGCACAACCCTATTCACTGGGTTATCCCAAGTCACTAGTGTCCTACACCTTCTTCCGTACAAAGCTTCATACAGACTCATCCCCAAGGATGCCTGCTGTCCATTGTTATAAGCAAACTCTACCAAGTGTAAGTAATCTTCCCACTTGGTTGGTTTGTCCCTCACATACATACGAAGCATATCTTCAAGCACCTAATTAACTCTCTCTTTCTACCCATCTGTCTGAGGATGGTATGCAGTGCTGAAGCTTAGCTTTGTTCCCAAATCTGCAAACAACCCCTTCCAAAAATTGGAAGTGAACTTGACATCTCGGTCATAGACTATTGCCTTCGACAATCCATGCAATTTGAAAATCTCCTTCATGAAAATCTTTGCAATGTCATCATTGTTATGCGTAGACTTCACCAGTATAAATTGTGCTGCCTTTTTCAACTTGTCTACCACAACCATGATGGAATCATGTTGTCTCCAATTCATCGATAATCCTGTAATAAAATCCATGGAAATAACTTCCCATTTCCATTCCAGAACTGGAAAAGGCTGCAACAAGCCTGCTGGGTGTTGATGCTCGACCTTTACCTGTTGAGATTTCATGCACCTTGAAATGTATTCATCCATGTCCTTTTTCATTCCTGGCCAAAAGTACTGCTTTCTAGCTGTAGCAATTGTTTTCTGATATCATGGGTGACCAGAATACGGAGCTTGATGGATTTCATCCATAACAATTCTCCTCAAATCAGCTACATTTGGAATATAAATTATGCCTTTATAAGTAAGAATTCCATCTTCTTCCAATTTATATCCCTCATACTTCTTCTCAAGACTTTACTGCTGCAATTTGTCTTTTACTTGCTCATACAATTCATCTCTAGCAGTATGATTAACAATCTGCTGCCTAAAATCTGATTGGAAAATACTAAGAGAGGCCACATGCATTTCTTGCATCTTCCTGCTGAGCACATCAACTACCTTATTTTCTTTTCCCTTTATGTTCTTGATTTCAAAATTAAACCCACATAAACATTTCAGCCATCTCACTTGCCTAGCGTTCAAAGTAGGCTGCTCAAAAAGATACTTCAGACCACAATGGTATGTCCTTAGTTCAAATCTTCTACCCATCAAGTAATGCCTCAACATCTTGATAGCATGTACTATGGCTGCAAGCTTGAGATCATGAGTGGCATAGTTCTTCTCATGCTCCTTTATCTTTCTTGACTCATAGCATATCATGTGGTTGTCCTGCATAAGGACTCCTCCCCACCCTTATCCACATGCATCAGTACATACCACAAAATCTTTCTCTGGATCTGTAAATTTCAATATAGGTGCACTGGTGAGAAGATTCTTCAACCACTGGAAGCTTTCTTCACACTTCGAGGTCTATTTGAACTTTATCCCCTTCTTTTGCAAAGAAGTGATGGCATGTGCAACTTTGGAAAATCCCTCAATGAATCTCCTGTAGTATCCTACAAGTCCCATAAAAGATCTTACATCCGTCACATTTCTTGAAGTAGGTCAATTCATAATGGCTTCAATATTCTCAGGGTCCACAGATATACCCTCTTCTGAGATAATGTGACCGAAGTACTGAATTCTATCTCTGTAGAAGTCACACTTGCTCTGTTTTGCATACAGCTGATGCTTCCTGAGCAATTGCAATGTCAATCTCAAATGTTCTTTGTGTTCTTCCTCATTCTTAGAATAAACAAGAATGTCATCAAGGAAAACAAGAAAAAACTTGTCCAAATACCTACTGAAGACACTATTCATAAGGCACATAAATGTAGCTGGTGCATTTGTGAGACCAAACGGTACCACTACAAACTCGTCATGCCCATACCTTGTCCTGAAGGTTGACTTATGAATGTCTTCATCCTTAATTCTTAACTGATGGTAACTAGAACTCAAGTCAATCTTGGAAAATACCTTTTCTCCTCTCATTTGATCAAAGAGGTCATCAATCCTAGGCAAAGGATATTTATTCTTCACAGTAACCTTGTTCAACTGTCTGTAATCAATACATAACCTGAGTGTACCATATTTCTTCTTTACAAATATAACCGGTCAGGAACATACATAGAGAAGAGTCAAACCAAATGAACATCTTATGCTCTTACTACTAACTTTGGCCTAGCTTTGGCCTTAGGTCTAGAGTCACATTTCAATTAGTTAGCGTTGTGTCCATGTTTGATTCTCTAGAGTGCATCGTTTGCTGTATGAGAATATGGGGTGTGCGTAGCTTGTTCTCGATCAGACTAGACTAGTGGTTCTCAGACCACCAGAAGTCTGATCAAGTTGTCCAGCCACGTAGCTTGTTCCTGATCCCCAAGGAGACACACTCGACTGGATATACTTCTTCTCCAACAGCTCTTGCAGTTGCATATTCAACTCTAGCATCTTCGGTGTACTCATCCTGTAGGGTGTCTTGGACACTAGTGATTCTCCTAGCACAAGTTCAATTGTGAAATGAATGTCCCTCTTTGGAGGAAGCCCTGTAATCTCATCAGGAAACACATCCTTGAATTCCTGCAGCACCTGATAATACTCCAACCTAGGAGTTTCCTCCCTTGTAGGCTCCAAAATATGAGCTGCATACAACTGGCAACCCTTCCTACAGAACTTCTTCAACTGCATTGCTGAAACCTACCTTACTAAAATTACTTTTGGAATACCTTTGACAACTATTGGGTTTCCTTCTTCATCCATACATTCAAAAGTATTGTTATAACAATCAAGCTTTACTCTGTGAGCCTCTAACCAATCCATTCTAATGAGAACATCATAGGAACCAAGCGATAGAACATTCATATCTACACAAGTGATCAATCCATTCATGACCAATGGACATTTCTCCACCACTTCACTGACTTTTCTCTTAGTCCCAGTGGCTAGCTAAACTAACCAAGATTTCCTATGCTTTACCCTCTTAAAAGCACAAATATCCACTACTCTAGGAGTGATGTAACTGTGAGTAGAACCAGGGTCAGTCAAAATAGAAACAGATTGTTCAACAATCTTACCTACAACTTCAACCACAGTTGACTGGTGATCCGCCTAGCGGTCCTCCAGTGCGGCATAAATTCTAGTTACTGCCCTTGCTACTTGTCCCACTGTTTCTACTTCTTGAATGTTATAAGCTAGCCTTGCACTTTCATTATCAAGTAGACAATATCTGTGCCAGTGGGGTCCTTCACATTTCCAACATTTGAGTGGAACCTTATTCTATTATGGCTCTTTAGGCTTTCCACCTCTCACTCCATTTAGATTAATCGCAGCTTGGGATGGCTGCTTCTACTGGTTCCTGAATCTAGAAGGTTTGAAACCTTTCTTTCTTTGATCAAACTTCTCATTCTTCTTGTCCTTCCATGCCTTATGGTAATCAGGTTTACCTTTTCTTTTCTCATAGAAATATTTATCCTTCCTTATTACTTCTTCAAGAGTTCTAGGTTCATAAAACTCAATTCTGTCTTTGTAAGACTAAGGAAATCCACTAAGAAACCGTTGGAACTTCACTTTTTCATCTTTGATGTATCAGACATACCTCAACAATTCCAAGAACTTATTTGCATATTCATCCATGGTCTACTGTCCCAATCTCAGCTCATGGAACTCCTTAATCTTGTCATCATAATACCTGTCAGAGAGGTATTTCTTCCTGAAATACTTCTTGAATTGTTTCCACTTTAGCCTCCTTTCACTAATCCTCTTTACTTGCTTGAAGTGTTCCCACTAAGTGGATGCTCTTCCATTCAGATTGAATATGGCAACTCTTTCCTTCATATTTCCTGAATAATCCTGTACTTGAAAGTACTTCTTTATCCCAAGGAGCCAAGCTTCAGCCTCTTGTGCAGTCTTTATCTCACCATCAAATGTAGGAGGTTTAGCTTTCTTAAATTCATCTCGAGAGCGATCCCTATGGTGTCTTCTTCTTTTACTCTTGTGAGAAGATGAACTTGTATCTCTGCTGGATTCTTCAGAGTCATATGATCCACTAGAAGTCCTTCTCCTTCTCCTATTACTACTCTTACTACCTTCCAGTCTTGCTGTACCTTGTTCAGAATCTATCTTTCTCTGCAAATCTGTCAAACTCTACAACATGGCAGCATTCAACTAATGCTGCTCTTCCAGGGCTTTAATCAAGATTCTCATGGTGTATGCAACATCTAGTGGTGTCTCTTGGAATATTATTCCATTAGACTCTATGTCATCATTTCCATTATAGACATTTTCTCCCATGGCATCTCCTGCATGCTCATAGGAATCTCGGGCATCATATCTGTCATGAATTTTCATGACTGAGCCACCTCTTGCTTACCACACTGTTCTGCCTGGAATACTGGTCTTGGAGGTGTCTATAGTTCTACAAACATGTTAGTAGAAAAATTTTAGATGCATATCACAAAAATAAATCAAAACTACTTACCTTCCTCTTCTGGAAATTCATAAAAATAACAATTTTGCTAAAACACAAAATCCTCTTCCTTTTTAGCCCTATGACCACTGACAACCTGCTGAAATCCGTTGAAAATAGTTGGAATCTACTGAGAAAAATTCCACTTTGAAAAACCTAAAATTTCTTTCTCCCTATCGGGTCTCTTCCCTACTAACTTTCCGGCATTTTGGTGGGAAAATTGTCTAAACTTCCGATCTGCATTGGCGATGCCAAGGACTATTAATCAGGTCGCTTTCTCACTAACCTTGAGGTATTTCGGTGGCCAAAACATATATTTTTCTCTGCTTCTCATCGGTGGGTTGTTCACCTATTTCCTTCCACTATATTGGGCCTATAGTGGTCTAATACTTTGAGCTTTATCAGTGATGAGGACCATTTACCGCATCGGCGGGGAAACCAACTAATCCGCTGCATCGACGATCAAGTGGTCTTGTGCATCGGGTGCCTAGTTGTCTATGCTTCTATAATGGTGGCCAATGATCCTCTTGTGTCTTCCATTTCCACAAGCCGATCGGTGGTCAGAAGCACTAATTGCTGTAGCGTCGGGCGGTTAGTCTTCTAGGCAGCTGCATTAACCTTTTTCGATCGGCGATCGAAAGCACTACTATTATGACATTGGCAGTCTGCTGACAGGCCGAATTGGAACAATAATCAACCAAGAGACAACCCGATCGAAAAGTTTTCAAATCTACTCTCAGTCGTTAGGTAGCTGTCTCTGACGGGATTAAGGCCCTGTTACCTTCCCTTAAATTACTCCTAGCTACAGGAGGAGACACAAAGGAAAAATTAAGCTACTGTTTGTTAACTAGATCTGTAGTACACCTATGAATATACAAAGCAAAATGTTAAAGATAATTACTAAGTTAGTTGATATATTACACGACTGATAACTGGAAATTATTATAATTAAACAAACTAGCCTATGAGTACAAGAATAAATAATTAGGAAAATGTTAACATATTCAATTAATTTACATAAATTACACTATAGACAAATATACATTCATAATAAGACTAAAAGATAACTTGGCAGAGTGTAAAAAATCTGATTGAATATAGTTTCTATAAATTAAATAAAAGCTACTATTCATCATCCTACTTATCCTATCCTGATCAGGAGCGTGATACTATTTAACCCTGGAATCAACTTGTAAATAATGATATGGTGCTGACAATCCTGAAAACTTCAGAAGAAATTATGAGATTTGAACAAGACGACACACAGAACAAGTACGTCACATATGTTATGATGATAAACAAAATTCACTATATGACATAAATTTTACAAGTTAAAACCAGCTAAGATCGATAATTAAACATAATGTATTTGCACATTTCCTCAAAGAATAGTGACAAAACATAAATACTGCGAAAAGGAATATCAAGATCATACAATACTATAAATACATTTCCATAGTAGAAATACTGCAAATATATTTATAAATATCACCAGTCAATAGATGCTGCAACTGCTAACAAAAAATTGTCTTTAGCTACAGAGAATGATGAAGTGATCTAGTCTGTTCCGTTTTCTCAACCATCGACCACTATTACACTAAAACATGTCTCTCTAAATACATTCAATCTCAAAAGAGATAGTTCTATAAAACCGGAAACTACATCATCATAATCTTAACCAATTTCGTCCAAAACAGAAAAATGACAAATGAAATTGTCATTTTCCAGATATGATATGATATCTCGAAATTGAAAAAAAAAATTCAACCTATAGTGCGAAACTACAAAATGAGAAAGACACTAGTAATTTAGTGACACCTGGGAAACAACATATCCATAATCGAAAATGATTTCAACTGACTCGTTCATTATTCTCTGGATATCATCCTGAAAATGAGAGACCACCAAAAGCCAGGAAAAGTGCATTCGGAAAACCAAACAGATCACCTGCAACACCACACATTAAGAATTAGTACACATGCACAAGTAAATAAACCAAATTACATAATTCACCAATCAATTCGAAACAATACCTGAAAGCAAAAATAACTTCATTATCATTTCCTGCTTTTACTTATAAACTTCAAACCTGAAATACTTTCTAAACATATGTACAATAGTGAGTGTCCTCGAAATGCTATGATTTAGCAGAAGTATTGAAAACCTGGATATTCACACCAGTCGTCGGACTTTGTGAATATGGAGCTTGTGAGTGACCTTTAACCTGCATCAAAGTAACCTGAGCATTTAGCTCACAAACCCTTTCCTCATTTTTACGATTCTCATGTTGCAGTTTCATAAGTCTCCGAATTAACTTGTTCTTATGTCTTTTCAGACGTAGGATACATTTATCAGCTAAATCGAATTTCGCCTTCAAACTTACATTCTCAGTTTTCATAGCATCACTATGTGCTACCATCTCTGTTATTTCTACCTCCATTCTATGTATCTTATCCTGCAAACAGTTTACGAATAACGGATGAATTGCTTCACCAATTTGATACGAACCACGTAAATTCACTTCAACAGATTTGCCCTTAATTGGAGGGTCTGGAACAGATTCCACTAGGGGGTTCTTATCAGAGACATGAGGACTATTCTCTACATGGAAAATGATAGGCTCGTGATTCAAATCAGGGCCATGGTGCGAGATAGGTCTATCCTCCTCCTCATCTAATATGACAGTTTCAATGTCTTTGTTATTCTTGACAGGGGACTTAACCACATTGACTTTGGAAGCCATACTTCTAGTAAATCTGTCGGTAACCTTAACATTCGGCTTCTTATCCATCTTTTTGCAGGGCTTGTCATTACGGTTTGGTGTTACCGGGAAAAGGTTCATGTATTTCCTCCTTCGCTTGGAACACATTGGAGTACCAGGACTTTGAACATGAGTGGGAGCAAGATCATCATGAACGCTGGGGTTTACACAGTCATTAGGGTTTGTCATAGGCGTCGGTGCAGGTGAGGTCGGAACTTGACAAGGCTGCTGATGCCTTAAACACTCTTCTACACAATCGAATTGACAATGACAAAATGCCATAAAGCCATTCTGTTCAAGAAAATCATCCCATGACTGGTTTTGCTTAGACAACTCCCTCTCCACCGACATCCTAACAAGGCCATGATGAAAAAGGCTCTGACCGATGTTCTTCGGCCCCTTCTTAATGGCCGAAGACATCTTGGTCATGCTCTGAACTAAATAATAGGGTAAATTAATAGGCAAGCCGAGAAAAATAGTCATCAATCTGAGGTGATAGACATATGCAGAGGAAAGACGACCCTAGCAGGTCACATACCTATGAATAACGTCTAAAACTGATCTCCATTCTTTCTTGAAATATTTCCGTGATACACCGGCTTGAAACGACACATCCTGGCAAGGGTTCTTCAACATCTATCTCCATTCAGTAGCTTTCACCTGCTTGGATTTAAACCAACGTTCTCCTGTTAATGGTAAACCCGTAGCTAAAGCAACTGAGCGCACATCAACTCTGAACGGGAGGTTGGCCACCTTAACCCTAGCATCAACTAGCGAAAGAGCAAATAACCTAGTCACCTCAAGGTTTGAGTCTATGAACTCGCGGATAAATGGAAGCCACCCGACTGCTTCTACCTTGGCGAGGATTTCAGGGTTCTCGTCAAGAAACTTCGTGTCACTGGGTTAGACCCTAACAACCAGAGCCATGGATGTGAGCGTGAATGCACGCAGTTACATGCAAAGGAGATACCACAGGTCGTAATAAGACAGAACTTTGGAGAGAGAGCACTCGAGATGCAAACCAAGCAAAATCCAAATACAATAAAACCCGACTCTTTCATAAACGAAATGCGGCATGGGTAAACTCAGACAAGAACCCTGTAAACTCGGCATGAGCGAAGGAGAATGATCATACAAAGAGGTAATCAAATAATAGAAAGTGACGGCGAAGAGTCCAGAATAAAATTGTTTTGCCATAATTTATCCGGCGTCATCGACATACAACCACGACTTGAATGAATCACAGGTGTTCGACAACCAGGAGGACACGACGCTGAGCTCGTATTGTAATTAAATGTCATTATAGAGTTATGTACGAGTGTAATGATAACATATCGACCTTCTATCAAGTGAATCGGATTTGGAGGTAAGGACACGAGTTAACCCAACCATAAGCAATGAACCTTATGCGTTAAAATGTCAACCTTACCATATAATAATTTCAACCCTCGAAAATGGCGGACATGCTACGTGAAACACATAACATAACCCATTATATCAACCCCAACCCTTACATGCAAAAATATAAGTGACATGTGAAAGACATTACGAAGATCGAGACCGAACACTAAGGTTGAACTATGCATAACTCAAAGATTGGAATACAAACTTTGGAGATAAAAATTCATATGCAAATTTGATAAGGTGTTAAACATTGCAATAATCGACCATTCCAATTTTCACAACCTTATCACATTTGCAATTAAAAAATCAAATGATAAAAGTTCGAATAAGAATTATGATCAGGCTATGGTGAAAGGTATACACACCAAAACAATTACCCCCTATTTTGAGACGCAAACCCATTCAAAGCAATGGTTTTAATACAGTAATTTTGTCAACTAGGCATGGTTCACAAGGTTATAAAAAATATGGAATTTCATCGTTTCGGTAGCTCCCAGAATTTCACCATTTTAGTAGCTTCTGCTTTCGTTCCTGAACGTAATTTTTTTTAAAAATATTTCATCAAACAAAATTTTATTTTGTTTGATGGAATTTATTTTAAACTCAAAGTTTTATTTTGTTTGATGAAACTTTTGAGGCTGTTGGGTAGGGGCACAACAGATGGCGACTGGCTGGGTGGAACAGTTATCTCTGTTTCCTTGACCTGAAACCATGTGATCAAATAAATTAGATCTCTCATGCATATCACTGTAAGAATCAAAATTTAGTATCTTGAACAGATTCAGAATTTCATATCCCTAAAGCTTACCAGAAATTTACACTTTAAATTATTTATTTGACAAGGATCAGGTTTCCCGCAAAAATCAGTCCAAATGAAGTAAAACAGTAGGTGACTTGGTTTTGAAGAATAAAGTCTCAATACCACAAGCATGGCCCTGTTTCCAGCAGGAATCCATATCCTCGACAGGGTTGCTTCAAAGCCCAAAGAATGCCAGTATCCCATATGCCAGTTATAGATAGACAATTCTGGTTAGGTTGAAATGTTACCATTTTGTTTTTTATTTTGTTGAACATACCTAAAGGCCACAGCTCTGGCTTGGTAACCAGCTAGTAACCATGTCAATCACCAATCTGCATTAGAATAAATAAACCGGCTCGTGATGAGACCTTTTATCCCTTGGTGTTTTGTCCAAGGGCCACTGTCCCGGCTAGGTAACCAGAAGCGACAATGTTACTGAACACAAATCTATGATCCTGAATATACTAGATCATGATGAGCCCCTCTGTCCTTCAGATTATGTCAAAAGTTAATTGTTTTTGTATTCAAATCAAACCATGGCCAGATTGTAGTTATATTTAATCTTGACTGAGATCATCTTAGCAGATGTGGAGGCAAGTCTAACTCTCTTAACGAGAGGGGGTGGCGTAAAATATTTGAATAGATAACCTTGACAAATACTTCCCTAATCCTTCTGGAAGAATCTTTGTAGAGACCCATCTTATTAATTTATATTTACATGACTTAAGAATTTCTGGTAAAATGTAGAAAGATGAGACACCATTCACTGTTCAAGACTTTAAACAGCATGACAATATTCAGGATAGTAAGATAATGATGCATGATTTATAAGTCAACCTCAAGATTTGATGACAGGTTATCAGCCATAGACTAAATGGATTGATCACTCTCCAAAAATTATGCAAATGACACAACAAATAAATGTGAGGGGACATTCAAAGCAAACAAATAAAATGACCACACTAGAAAAAATTCCAAAAACCGAGAAAACCACACAAAATATGTACAGGATAATCCCTTAATGGGGATCAACAGAAATACTTTTTGATGAGATGGCCATTTACCGGAAGGTTCTCGATGTCTCCTTCCAACATCTGCAACCTGAATGTGCTAGGACCAAGCTTTTCTATAATGATAAATGGTCCCAGCCACATGCATTGGAACTTGGTATGTTTCCCTCTATCTTCATTCTCTTTGTCCCATTTCAGCACTAGGTCACCTACTTACAGATCCCTACTAGCTGATTTTCTATGATCGAACCAGCGTTTCACTTTTTTATGGTGTTGGTCAAACTTTTTTTTGGCTAACTCTCTTTCTTCCTCCAACTTAAGCAGAGTATTAATTCGATGTTCCATGGAAGAACATGTTTTTTCCAGTACTGACTGGGAGATCTGTAGAGAGGGTAAAAATATATGGGGAGGTAATATAGCTTCTTTACTGTATACCAGGAAAAAGGGAGAATTACCTATGGCAGTCTTGGGAGTCACTCTATCAGCCCATAGGGAATTTGATAAGGCATTGTGCCAATTTCTATGATGATTAACCACTGTGCGTTTCAGAATTTTGATTAGATTTTTATTGGAAGATTCAGCTAATCCGTTACCCTGAGGATAATAATTAGTTGAATACTTTAAATTTATACCCTTTTCCAATGCATATTCTGTTAATTTTACAGAAGAAAAATAAGTTGCATTGTCAAAAATCAAAGATTCAGGAACGCCAAACCTGGTGACAATAAAAGAGTCAAGGAATGATATCACCTGTTCTGAGTTAACCACTCACAAGGGAATGGTTTCGACCCATCTAGTGAAATAATCGGTGGCTGTCAGGATGTATTTGTGCTGCTGTGAAGAAGCTGGTGTAATTGGACCAACAATGTACAAAGCCCAATGTTTAAATGGAACTTCAACAATGACAGGCTGGAGAGGTAATGCTGTTTTCTTAAGTCTTCCGCCTGCTTTCTGACACTCCTGACATTTCCTAGCAAAGGCATATGCATCTTTGAACAACGTAGGCCAGTAATATCCAGCTTTGAGTACTTTATGCGCAGTGGTATCTCCACCAAAGTGTCCTCCGGCTGGCCCTGCATGTAATTGAGACAATACACTATCAACTTCATTTCTTTCTAAACAGCGAAGGAGGACTCCTTCAAAATTATTTTTGAACAAAATGTTATCAATCAGCTGATAATGGGGCAGATTTTAATCTCAAATCCCTTTTGCTACGTGAATCTAAATTTTTATGAGCATTCCCATGCAATAGAAAAAAACTTAATGTCATGATGCCAGGAATCAGAGGGGCTGAGATTGGAAAAACTTCCCTTTCAAACAGAGAATGTTCATCGAGAAAGTGCAGATCGGATTCAGACATGTTTGAAGATCCGGCTGCCAACTTAAAAGGTCCCTGTCCCCTGACGATCTTCAAAGGCTTGATTTCCAGGTCATATTCCTGAAGTGTTGTAACCCAATGGGATCATTTCTCACCCAAGTCCTTTTGTACCAAAAGATTTCTGACTGCAGAATATGGCACAACAACCTTGGTATGAGACTTCAGCAGATAAGGACGAAAATGTTTTACTGACTTAAAAACAACAAATGCTTGTTTGTCTACTTCTAGATAATTTAGCTCTGCGCCGTTTAAATCGGAACTTGTAAAAGCAATGGGGGATTCATTGTTTTCCTGATATTTCTGCGTTAACAGAGCGGAATACGAAGAGTTAGAAGCAAAAGTGTACAAAATAAATGGTTTAGAGAAATCGGGGCTTGTTAGAGTAGGATATTCAACAATAGCTTTTAATATATCGTGAAAAGATTGCTTTTCTTCAGCATACCATTTGAAATCAGCATCTTTCTTAATCATTTTCTGGAGTGGTCTGACAATCTCAGTGAAACCAGGAATAAACCTCGAGACAAAATTTATCTTCCCTAGAAATGACTGCATAGTTTTCTTTGAGTGAGGCATGGAAATCTATGCTATAGCCTGGGTACGTTCAGGATCAATATTGATGCCTTGTTTTGAAACTAAAAACCCCAATAATTTACCTTCTGTAACAGCAAAGTTAGATTTCTTGGGATTCAAGGAGATCCCATATCTCCTGCAACGCTAAAAAACCCTCCTAAGATGTGTTAGGTGATCAGCTCTATCTTTTGAAAAGACAGTTATATCGTCAAGGTAAATGATGAAAAACTGGCCGATAAGGCCTCTAAACGCAATATCCATCGCCCTTCGAAACGTTGCTCTAGCATTAATTAAACCAAATGGAATTTTCCTATAAGTGTAAGTTCCCCAAGGGGTTCTCAAGGTTGTTTTCAACTGATCTGTTTTAGATACTAACACTTGGTTGTATCCCGAAAAGCCATCTAAAAGTGAGAACATTTCAGATCCAGATACCTACTGTAAGATCTTTTCCATAGGGGGAACGAGATAATTATCTTTTTCAGAAACCTTGTTGAGATTTCGGAAATCGACACATAATATAATCTCACCATTTTTCTTTCTAACCGGGACGAGATTTGCCACCCACTGTGTATGCCGCACTGGCAAAATTATTCTAGTAGCTAGGAGTTTGTTAAGCTCTTTCTTAACAGCCGGTTCTAGGCTAGGGTGCATTTTCCTCAACTTCTGCTAGAAAGGTTTAGCCTGTTGTTTCATGGGTATGACATGTTGAATTATGTTTGGATCAAATGTCTTGAGATCGTCATATGTCCAAGAAAAAATGTCTTTAAACTCATTAAAGAGTCGTATAAAGGATGTTTTTTCTTGGGGGGTACACGTACTGCCCTGATTGACACATTGAGATTGTGTTCAGTGCCTAAATTTATGATTTCAGATTGCATAGTAGAGCTGTTGGTTTTACAGTTCCTTGCACCTTTAAATTTGTCCTTCAAATCATAGAATTTCTCAAGTTTAATTACAGATCTAGGAAGGGTACTGACCTGATTAAGGGATTCTTCAATTGAACAAGGTTTATGAATTATCACAAAGTTGTAAAGATCTTCATCATGAGTTATTTCATCGATGACTGCATCTCTGAAGGTGTCCTTCATGGTCACAAACTCGATTAACTGTTCGTCATGGTCAAAAACTCTCCAATTGACAACATTATCAGGTATGGAAGGCCTGAAAAGAAGTTCAACAGAGAAATAATCAGCAAGCATCCCTTCAGATGGAATTAACCTTGAAGCGACATTTGCTAACAGATCTGCTTCCTGATTCAAATAAAGAGGAATATAATTTATGTTGAAAGCTTCAAATGATAATAATAAATTCCACACCTCTGTGTGGTAATTTCTTAGATGACCAACAATGCAATGTATAGTGTTGCGTACCTGTCTAACAATAATTTCAGAGTCACCTAACACTACCAAAGCTTTAGATCCTAGATCAATTGCCTTTTTCAGCCCCTGAATAAGGGCTTCATATTCAGCAATATTATTGGTGCACTCAAATTCCAACCTGCAAGCAACAAAATACCTTTTTCCATGGGGATCTATTAACAAGAAACCGTCCCCAGCTCCTTCCTTCGACTTAGATCCGTCAAATTATAGAGACCAGAGACCATCATTCAGGTCTAAATGTGCAGAGTTTCGAACTGAAATTTCATCTGAAACTTGTGTGAAATGAAAAACTTCGAACTGCTGTTCAGGATATTGGACCGATGAAGTTTCAGCCTCAAGGTTTCCAAAGAAAGAATCAACCATGTAATTTCCCATTATAGTATCAGTGAATAACGCTGGCTCGTTTGAGTCTTCCAGTTTAGTTACCGTGTGTTTCATATAATGCTCTCGATCAATTTTGATTTTGTTTGGGCGGCCATTCTGAGGAAGCCATAAGTGTGACCAGTCTGTTGCGAAATATCCCTTCAATTTTTCAGACCAATCTCTGCTGAGGAATAAGCCATATGCCTCAGGGATATCTGCAACAATTATGTCAATGATGAAATGAACATGAGGGTTTGAGGCTAACCTTATCAGTACTTCATTCAACTTTCCTATTACCTTCATGTTTGATCGGTCAAGTTGCACAATGCTCGTATCACATGGCACAGGGACTGCATTAAGTTTTTTGCATACCGAATATGGCATGACATTTTTCGAAGCCCCTGAATCTATCATACAATTGTGTACTTTACGATTGCAGATTTCAAACGTAAGCAGAAAAGGAGGAGTTGAGGAATCCGATTTCTTGCCTATGGATGAGGCGTTAACTGAGGTTTTCGTTGGATTGTCTTTAGCACTGGCAGAGTTGTTTTGAGTGGAGGACGTTTTTCTTTTTTTATTTAGAGCATCCCCTTGAATAATCTTGTCTCGAATAGCAGACCATTTGAGGAGTTCGAAGATAGAAATATTAGCTCTAATTTTCTTCAAATCCTCAACCGGATCATATTCTAACTCGAGAGAAGATGTAGACTTAGTATTTGAAGGTTGGTTTTTTGTTTTGGCAGCTAAACTGTCATTTGTAGGTGTTGTGGAAGGTTCCTTTGAAGAGTGATTTTTCTTGCTTCTAGTATTATATTGATGCTGATTGACATTCACAACAGCAACATTTTCATCGTCGGTCAATTCTGTGGTATCCCAGAAGTGACTGATAATTTGAGGCGGCTTATCTTCAGTGTTATTATCTGTGCCTTGGGCATTTTCAGAATTCTGTACTAAAGATTGGGCTTCACTTTCAACTGAAGTTTCAAAACCTGAGACCAGCACTTTCAGGAATTTATTAATTTCATCTATGTTATTAGCCTCTGATGGCGGGGTCTGTTTAGCAGCTACATTTTGGAATGTTTTTC
Source organism: Pseudotsuga menziesii (assembly GCA_001517045.1). Lineage (NCBI taxonomy): Eukaryota > Viridiplantae > Streptophyta > Pinopsida > Pinales > Pinaceae > Pseudotsuga > Pseudotsuga menziesii. Next base: position 62,149 of record LPNX010514186.1, read on the forward strand.
TAAAAGGCTACCTGGGTGGTTCTTTATTTGGAGTACTTTCAGAAGTACCTTTCTTTAAATCAATGATCTCGTTGGATAGCTTCTTTATGACTCTCTGGAGGCTATCTAAATCTAGCGCATATTGACCCCTTTTCTCAGGATTTGTGGTTTTGGAAGGACTCTCAGTCTTTTTGCGAGAAGAAGATGCAGAATCAGTGTCTACCCTAGGATTTGTCTTAATAGAAGACATGTCCTTTTCCACCTTGATGGCTTCATCAAAGGTTTCAGTGAGAGTGGATTTAGCCTCTCTCCTGACAAACATGGCCATAGACACAGGCAGGGATGAAGTATAAAATTCAATAGTAACATCTTCAGTAGGCCTTGAGGTAGTAGGGATTCTGTTTCTAAGAGTCAAGAACCGCTGGTTAAAATATTTGACTTTCTCCTTGGTTTCCATACAGATACTAGACAATTCTAACACCAACACAGCTGGAGTCTTATCGTCTCTGAACTTGTTCATGAAAGCTAACTCGAATTCATTCCAACTGGTAATGGAACCAGCAGTAAGTGAGAAATACCAAGTCGAAGCTTTTCCCTCAAATGTGTAAGGGAAAAGTCAATAGACTACATCCTCATGCTCAACATTCAAAATCCGAACTGCTAGCATGAATTTTTTAACATCATCTTCTGCAGGCTCTTTCAGCTCGGGATTGAATTTGGGCAACAATTTCTTGGGATTCTTTGGTAAAGGATGTTGATCACCTGGAACAGCGACCGCATCTTGAGCTAACCATGGCATATTGGAATTGGGGTTTGGTTTTACATGTGCCATGTTCCTTGGTGATGGAGGTGGTGAAGGTGGTGTTTGAAACACATGAGGAGGTGAATGTGGCGGTGATGGGGGTTGACCAGACCCTCCTATAGTAGACGGTCCTGAATAAGATGGTTGATTGATGCCTGTTGGAGACTGTTGTAATTGATGGTCGGGGAAGACACCTAAAGGTTGATCCTGTTCTTCAGGATTAGACTCTATATGGAGAGTTCGTGGACATCTGATTTGCGGAAGAGGTAATTCGGTGGGTTGGATCCCAGTGAGATTTGAATAAGCTCTTGTTAAAATCTCGCAGGATTCATTTATGGCCTGCTCGAACTGGTCAAGTTCTTCAGGTGGATGGGCAACACCAGAGTTGAACTGATGAATGAGATTTCGAATAGTATCGTTCAATGGGGTCTCATCTAGTTGCGATGACTGGAATGTATGTGGTTGAGATGATGACTGCAATTGACCTGATCTAGAAAGTGGTGTAAATTGAGGAGTAGAGGATTGATCAATTTTGTGAACGAGATTGTTTTCATCAGCCATTTGCTTAAGCTGGCCCTCCTTCTAGCACCATTGTTGACGGGCCGAATTGGCACAATAGTCAACCAAGAGGCAACCCGATCCAAAAGTTTTCAAATCTACTCTCACTCGTTAGGTAGCTATCTTTGACGGGAATAAGGCCCCGTTACCTACCCTTAAATTACTCCTAGCTACAGGAGGAGACACAAAGGAAAAATTAAGCTACTGTTTGTTAACTAGATTTGTAGTACACCTATGAATATACAATGCAAACTGTTAAAGATAATTTCTAAGTTAGTTGATATATTACACGACTAATAACTGGAAATTATTATAATTAAACAAACTAGCCTATGAGTACAAGAATAAATAATTAGGAAAATGTTAACAGATTCAATTAATTTACATAAATTACACTATAGAAAAATATACATTCATAATAAGACCAAAAGATAACTTGGCAGAGTGTAAAAAATCTGATTGAATATAGTTTCTATAAATTAAATAAAAGCTACTATTCATAATCCTACTTATCCTATCCTGATCAGGAGCATGATATTATTTAACCCTGGAATCAACTTGTAAATAATGATATGGTGTTGACAATCCTGAAAACTTCAGAAGAAATTATGAGATTTGAACAAGACGACACACAGAACAAGTATGTCACATATGTTATGATGATAAACAAAATTCACTATATGACATAAATTTTGCAAGTTAAAAGCAGCTAAGATTGATAATTAAACATAATGTATTTGCACATTTCCTCAAAGAATAGTGACAAAACATAAATACTGCGAAAAGGAATATCAAGATCATACAATACTATAAATACATTTCCATAGTAGAAATACTGCAAATATATTTATAAATATAACCAGTCAATAGATGCTGCAATTGCTAACAAAAAATTGTCTTTAGCTACAGAGAATGATGAAGTGATCCAGTCTGTTCCCTTTTCTCAACCATCGACCACTATTACAGTAAAACATGTCTCTCTAAATAGATTCAATCTCAAAAGAGATAGTTCTATAAAACCGGAAACTACATCATCATAATCTTAACCAATTTCATCCAAAACAGAAAAATCACAAATGAAATTGTCATTTTCCAGATACGATACAATATCTTGAATTTGAAAAAAAAAATTCGACCTATAGTACAAAACTACAAAATGAGAAAGACACTAGTAATTTAGTGACCCCTGGGAAACAACATATCCATAATCGAAAATGATTTCAACTGATTCGTTCATTATTCTCCGGAGATCATCCTAAAAACGAGAGATCACCAAAATCCAAGAAAAGCGCATCCGGAAAACCAAACAGATCACCTACAACACCACACATTAAGAATTAGTACACATGCACAAGTAAATAAACCAAATTACATAATTCACCAATCAATTCGAAACAATACCTGAAAGCAAAAATAACTTCATTATCATTTCCTACTTTTACTTATAAACTTCAAACCTGAAATACTTTCTAAACATATGTACAATAGTGAGTGTCCCTGAAATGCTATGATTTAGCAGAAGTATTAAAAACCTGGATATTCACACCAGTCGCCGAACTTTGTGAATATGGATCCTGTGAGTGACCTTTAAGTTTCATCAAAGTAACCTGAGCATTTAGCTCACGAACCCTTTCCTCATTTTTACGATTCTCATGTTGCAGTTTCATAACTCTCCGAATTAACTTGTTCTTATGTCTTTTCAGACGTAGGATACATTTATCAGCTAAATCTAATTTCACCTTCAAACTTACATTCTCAGTTTTCATAGCATCACTATGTGCCACCATCTCTATTATTTCTACCTCCATTCTATGTATCTTATCCAGCAAATAGTTTACGAATAACGGATGAATTGCTTCACCAATTTGATACGAACCAGGTAAATTCACTTCAAAATATTTTCCCTTAATTGGAGGGTCTGGAACAGAGTCCACTTGGGGGTTCTTATCAGAGACATGAGGACTATTCTCTACATGGTGAATGATAGGCTTGTGATTCAAATCAGGGCCATGATGCGAGACAGTTCTATCCTACTCCTCATCTAATACGACAGTTTCAATGTCTTTGTTATTCTTGACAGGGGACTTAACCACATTGAATTTGGATGCCATACTTCTAGTAAATCTTCTAGTAAACTTAACATTCGGCTTCTTATCCATCTGTTTGCAGGGCTTGTCATTACGGTTCGGCGTTACCAGGGAAAGGTTCAGGGATTTCCTCGTTCGCTTGGAACACATTGGAGTACCAGGACTTTGAACAGGAGTGGGAGCAAGATCATCATGAACGTTGGGGTTTACACAATCATTAGGGTTTGGCATAGGCGTCGGTGCAGGTGAGGTCGGAACTTGACACGGCTGCTGATGCCTTACACACTCTTCTGCACAATCGAATTGACAATGACAAAATGCTATAAAGCCATTCTGTTCAAGAAAATCATCCCATGACTGGTTTCACTTAGACAACTCCCTCTCCACCAACATCCTAACAAGGCCATGATGAAAAAGGATCTGACCGATGTTCTTCGGCCCCTTCTTAATGGCCGAAGACATCTTGGTCATGCTCTAAACTAAATAATAGGGTAAATTAATAGGCAAGCTGAGAAAAAACATTCATCAATATGAGGTGATACACATATGCGAAGGAAAGACGACCCTCGTAGGTCACATACCTGTGAATAACATCTAAAAAGGGTCGCCATTATTTCTTGAAATATTTCCGCGATACACCGGCTCGAAAGGACACATCCTGGCAAGGGTTCTTCAACATATGTCTCCATTCAGTAGCTTTCATCTGCTTGGATTTAAACCAATGTTCTCCTGTTAACGGTAAACCCGTAGCTAAAGCAACTGAGCGCACATCAAATCTAAACTGGAGGTCGCCCACCTTAACCCTAGCATCAACCAACGAAAGAGAAAATAACCTAGTCACCTTAGGGTTTGAGTCTACAAACTTGCGGATAAATGGAAGCCACCCGACTGCTTCTACCTTGGCAAGGAGTTCGGGGTTCTCGTCAAGAAGCTTCGTGTCACTGGGTTCGACCCTAACAACCGGAGCCATGGCTGTGAGCGCAAATGCATGCAGTTGCACGCAAAGGAGATACCACAGGTCGCAACAAGACAGAACTCTAGAGAGAGAGCACTCGGGATGCAAACCAAGCAAAATTCAAATACAATAAAACCCGACTCTTTCATAAACGAAATGCAACATGGGTAAACTCAGACAAGAACCCTGTAAACTCGGCATGAGTGAAGGAGAATGATCACACAGAGAGGTAATCAAATAATAGAAAGTGACGGCGAAGAGTCTAGAATAAACTCATTTTGCCATAATTTATCCGGCGTCATCGACATACAACCATGACTTGAATGAATCACAGGTGTTCGACAAGCAGGAGGACACGACGTTGAGCTCGTATTGTAATTAAATGTCATTACAGAGTTATGTATGAGTGTAATGATAGCATATCGACCTTCTATCAAGTGAATCGGATTTGGAGGTAACGACACGAGTTAAACCAACCATAAGCAATGAACCTTATGCGTTAAAACGTCAACCTTACCATATAATAATTTCAACCCTCGAAAATGGCGGACATGCTACGTGAAACACATAACATAACCCATTATATCAATTCCAACCCTTACATGCAAAAATATAAGTGACATGTGAAAGACATTACGAAGATCGAGACGGAACACTAAGGTTGAACTATGCATAACTCAAAGATTGGAATACAAACTTTGGAGATAAAAATTCGTATGCAAATTTGATAAGGTGTTAAACATTGCAATAATCGACCATTCCAATTTTCACAACCTTATCACATTTGCAATTAAAAAGTCAAATGATAAATGTTCAAATAAGAATTATGATCAGGCTATGGTGAAAGGTATATACACAAAAACACTTACCCCCTAATTTGAGACGCAAACCCATTCAAAGCAATGGTTTTAATACAGTAATTTTGTCAACTAGGCATGGTTCGCAAGGTTATAAAAATTATGGAATTTTATCATTTCAGTAGCTCCCAGAATTTCACCATTTCAGTAGCTTCTGCTTTCGTTCTTGAATGTAAAAAAGAAATTTAAATATTTCATCAAACAAAATTTTATTTTGTTTGATGAAATTTATTTTAAACTCAAAGTTTTATTTTGTTTGATGAAACTTTTGAGGCTGTTGGGTAGGGGCACAACAAAAACAGAACCTTTATCCATCAGAATATTAGTGCTCTAGACTTCCACAATGGCGGGTGCATGAACCACTAACTCCTTCCGATGTTCATCGGTGACCAATACAACTAAATTCCGTCGATCGCTGATGGACTCAACACTTAGAAATTTTTTTGAAATTTCTTCTTGCATCGGCTCTTCCTTCAACTAACGTTAGCCGATCCACTTCACTAGCCTCAGTAGCTTCATATTTTATGCATTAGTGATCCCAAAAAATATTCACTAGTGATCCCTACCACTATTCATTGGAAATCCCAACCACTATTCTTTTCCAATCGCCGATGATCTCGTTTCTTAGAAAATTTTCATAAAAGTTCTGCCTTGTCTTCTGCTGCATTGGCTCTTGGAGCAATTTTCCTCTGCAGCATCGGTGGTCGGGGACTCTATCCATCGAAAGGATATTCCTCTAGCTAGCTGCAATGGCAGACGCAAAATAAACTAAGCATCGATGATGCGATCAACTAATCATCGCCGATCGCTGATGATTTCAGTACTTTAATTTTTTTTTCCAAAATTTCTTCTTTGTCGCTATCAGTGGTCCAAACATCTAACTATCGCTAATCGATCTACTATCCTCTACCGACGTGTCATTAGCAATCCCTTCAACTAAGTGGCGCCGATCGTCGATAGTCGGCGTCGAGTGGTCTTCAGACTAAATCTTCCGCTGTGTTGGAGGACCTTCACACTTAGTCCTCTGATGAGCCGATGGTCGACGAGCGCAAAAACTTTCCACGAATTTATTTCGATTAATGTCTGTTGGGTGACCTTCCAACTAAGTGATTCATTGCATTGGAGGAACTTCTCACTAAGTTTTCTGATGAGCCGACAATTTCGACAATTAGAAAATTTTTGAATTTTCCTGTCATTCACCCATTTTCTCCTGGTTTCTTCTGGGAAGTAGGCAACTTGCCTCTACTAACTGTTTCTCATGGCTCTCTCAGGATCAAATGCTGCAACATAACCTCTGTCACTGCATCTTCATGGCCCATTCAGGCCCATGCTGCAACCAGAGCTTTGATACCACACTGTAACATCCTCGACCCACGAAGAGGATGCTATTGAACACAGAACATTTGGGCATCTAGCCCCATGAACATGAACATACATATAAGATCTGAAGTAAATTATTAAAAACATAAAACATACTATGATGCATAGTCATACATATATTTAGCGGAAGCAAAGAAAAATTCATTCATATACAGGTTCATCATAATTCATTAACAGTAAACATAACTACAGAAGTAAAATAGTCAAGAATACTTATCTTATGAGAACTGTCCCGTAACTAGCTACGTCGCTCTAACATTCCACCCAACCATATGCCAGTGTACTCTTTAACCTCTCAGCAACGCTAACACCCCCAAACCAAGCATGATTCCCCAAGGGATAAGGTACCAGCAGGCTTACACATAGCCAAGAATAACAACACAACAAGGATACACAGTTCATCCAAGCCAACACAGTTGGGTTTATTAGGCAAACAACGAATCAAACAAGCCAACAAAGTTGGGTTTATCAAGCCATCTAGCATTAGAGGAAATTTCAACTCAAAATGGTCCTTTTAACTTTTATTCAAATTCCATGTCATCATGTGTTAGCCAATGAAATTGCTTTAAATTTGAAATACCGTATAGGTATTAAACACTTTTTTAATATAAATTTGGGGATGGGTATTATAAAAAAACTACTTTTTTGTTTGTATTTTTGGCATATCTCCCTGTGTTTTTACTCAAATTTTGATCGGGAGAGCTCGTTGGATGTGGAATTAAATTATGCATCCAACGAGTACCCACTCAGCATACTTTTGATGGACCCCGCTACCCCAAAAACAAGAAATACCTGAAAAAATGGAATGATGACATCATCATTCTATTTTTCAGGTATTTCTTCTTTTTGGGGTAGCGGGGTCTGTCAAAAGTATGCTGAGTGGGTACTCATTGGATGCGGAATTTAATTCCGCATCCAACGAGCTCTCTCGATCGAAATTTGAGTAAAAACACAGGGAGATATGTCAAAAATACAAACAAAAAAGTAGTTTTTTTCTTTTCTTCCTCCAAAATTAATAAATATTATTTTATTATTTTAACTATTATTTTATTAGTTCATTTTAGGAGGCCCATTTTGAGTTGAAATTTCCTCTAATGGAGCTCGGAAAGGATAAATTCTAAGTTGGTGAGCTCATGGAAGATCTAAGGACACCTACACTAGAACCAGTCTGACCTCTAGGACACCCATGCACACACAACACAAGGAAATTAGTCCTTTCTCTGCAACCCAATCCCTCAGGCCTTGATCTCCCTTCCAGTGCTATTCAGGGGTTGTGGAGAAGAAATACAGCCCGTTAGCTCTATTTGTGTGGTTCCCAAACAAACTAGGTTTTTCAAGCACTCAGGTCCTCATCGCCACTCCAATCTAGTCTGAAGACTAACCACTGCGTGCAAGCAGCAAACCAACAATTAAAGCTTTTCTAGGGGAGAACAAATCCCTGAATCGTTCTTGGCCCTATCATGGCCAAAATGATTCCACGGTAATATACAACATCCCAAAATGCATGGGAAAAAACAACCAACCAAAATTTGGATGAAATCACAGCTATGATTCAACGATGGAGTACCGAACGTCAAATAGTATGACAATGGGTAAAGGAAAAGAAATGATCCCCTGCGTGAACGTGAGGAATAAAATCTCACAGACTAGCAATCCGAGAGAAAAAGGGAGAATGAACCCCCAATCAATGGATCATGGATCCTTTTAACTTAGCTCGGCGTGAGGAAAATGAATGGCCGACGATGGGGAGACTGGATAGAAAAAAAACGGTTGGTATACCAAGTAGCACATGAGGAAACCACTCCCTAGTCATGTGTGTGACTGAACCAGCTGGTGGAGAGTGCGTGGGGGAAAAATTGCCACGCACCCCTACCCAACATTAACTGCCTTAACTAACATAGGGGTTTAAGTTTTGACACATGACTTTTCCCCATGGGGTCCAGGTTTAGCAATCCCTCCCTTAACCTTAGGAAATCATTCCCTTTTCAATATCTTTATAGTGAACATAGTTGGTTGGGGTTATTTAATTAAAATGCATAGTTACATGATGCCACAATTTAATATGTGCCATATATCCCGATATACTATGGACAATAATTCCAATCGATGGCGGGGCCTTTGCCTTTAGCTCTGCACCATGATTTTTACAATATATATTTATATCATGTATTTTTAATGCATTGAGGTAAAAACTGGGGTGTTACACAAGTATAGCTCCTAAATTCAAACTATTAACCCAACCAACGAATGTGATATATAGTGCTCTATTCAAAGGTGACACGACTCAACTGTTGCTGAAGATAACATCTTTTCCTATTCGACTTTTTGATTTTTTGATTTTTTTTAGACTTTTTCAGATATTTTGAAAAGCTTGAAAAAGAATAAAAGTGCTTTATAGTTAAAAATCTAGGAGGAGACAAGTGTCAAGGGGCAAACAAACTAGTTCCAAGCAGTGGAACATACCTATGCTCAATGCAAGGAAACAGGTGTACGATAACGACACTCGGGGGAAAGTCCCCTCTTGGTAAAAAAATGGGGAATCAAGTTGCAAAAGATATATAAAATGGCTTTGCCTGGCTAGACATGAGACAAGCTCGGGCTATATGGCTGATAATCAAAGTTAGGGAAGCTGGCATAAGGCTCAATAAGGCAAGCAAAACTCATGATAATGCAATTACAAATTGACATAAGGGAGTCCAAGGGAAAATGCCAGCAAAAAGATCAAGAGGAGTATGAAGCTCTTGCTCAAGGACATGGCGGGACTAAAAGGGACTCCTGAACCTAAGAGAGGACTCACAACATGGGTACTAAATTCAAAAAGGGAGCTAACTAGGACACCCATGCATAGGAAAGCTCTACCATTCACATAGTATCACTTCTAATAGCAACATGAAGGTTCTGTGCCACCATGGAATGGGTTCGTACCTAAGGTTAATATGGAACAGTCATAAGGAAATGAATAAGTGCAAGTGGATGCGATATCGTAACCTATATGCCAGTTCATACATAATACCTATGATAGGCATGAATGGGTCGAAACCTCAGAGAGAGCGTACAAAAACTGGACCCTACATGACAACCATATTAGTAAAAAAAAACCAGAATAGTCAATAAAGATTCCAAACTATAGGTTGTAAGGAGGATTGATCATGACAACTACCTTCAAGGGAAACAATGTGGTGGATGATGGGACATAAGAAGGAAAGTAAGGTGAAGAGCCAACGTTCACATATCCACTACCACCCCCATGAGGGTGACCACTAGTGTAAAGACCGAGCGACGAAAATAAAAATCCTCCACAAATGGAGTAGAGGATGGAATATGACCATTTCCAAATCTACGAGCACGATAAGGGGCTATGATGCCCCCAAGTCTGACACCAGGGTTTGTACTGGGACCAAGGACGAGTGATAGGATACCAGGCATGCCGAAAATAAAAGGACCCGAACACAAGAGAGCATAAATATACTCAAGTAACCGCAATCCCAGCCAACTAGCGCACAAAGAGCACACTCCTAAGAAAATCTATAGCCAAAATACAAGGAAACCAAGGGGAGGATATGTGAGCTCTCGAATGCAGCAGGTATGTCTTTCCTAGGAGAGGCTTGAAACTCCCATACACTACAAGTGGAGGTACATAACTAGTTATAGTGGCCCTTATCTTCAACGCATAAAGCGACTATACTGTCTGACCTCTACCTGTCCAGGACACTCACAGAATAACCTCTACAAGTACCCCCTGTGATACCTAGGTAAGGAAACTAAGGTCACCTCAATATAACCAATTCTCAGGTGGACAGTTGTAGGCAGGATTGACCATATGGGCAGGGTAGCAAAGCCCAAAATTCTTGAAAGAGCCCACAAATACGAATACAATCCTTGAAATATCTCCGGTGCTACTTAGTTATGACCAGGGGTCATCCCAATCAATAACCGCTGACACTGCCTTGTGCTTAACTCCCGTGTAAGAGGAGGATCCTGAGAACACTAATTATATAAAGGAATTTCACACTCTCACATGGACAAACACCTAATTGTTTTTGTTTAGTGGTCTTGGAGAATTTACTTGCAATGCACTATTCGAAGACCCTAAATCCTAATCTTGTTGGTGCACCCTAGAAAAGAAAAGAGTGTAATTCATTTTAATTAAGCATTGATTTTAATTGGATGTGATTACTCGAAGGGAAATGGTCATGCAACTAGTGCTATGAAGACTCAACATTGAAATAAAAGTGAACACCATAACAAACAATGCTAAGTGAAATATTTGTCAAATGAAAAATAGGGTATGCCACTACATGAGATGCATATATATTCCTTCAATGTCAATGCAGTCATTCCTATATGAAAACCTAAACACAACTCTCATCGAAGCAATCCAATGCAAGTACCTCCTCAAATCCATATCTAATATGCAACTAAGAGTGCAACTACTTTGTATTTTTCAATATAAAAGAATGAAAAATGCAATAAAAGTAATCTAAAACTCTCAGTCTCTGCAACAAGTATAAAACACAAGCCCAACAAGACACCGAGACAAAAAACGAGTAATGCACTAATGGAAAAACAAAAAGGATAAATGACTAAAACTAATTTCAAAGAAAAATCAATGAAAAGGTAGTCTCTGGTCACAAAAGAAGCAACCAATAGACAACATTAGAACCAAGGAAGACCCAACCACACTCACAACCCACCGAACAACTTCCCACAGCATCAAACTCACCAAAAGAGAAGATGTACATGACTATTTAAAGAACAGTTGTGTATATACATGACTTTTGGCCAAAAACCTACATGTATACATGGATTTTGGGCAAAAATATACATGTATACGTGACTTTTGGCCAAAAATCTGCGTATGTACACGACTTTTGGCCAAAAACCTGCGTATATAGAGAAGATAGTGGTAAAAAGTAGGCCAAAGGTCAAACCAATAAAGGGGAGTGGCAATGGATGAACATACTATAAAATGAAACACAGAAACAAGGAGAAACAAAGAGCAAGTCAACAATATCAAGCACATTGTACCCCCAAACCCCAAAGAAAAACAAGGAATGTCCCCAGTATGGTCGCCAATTCTGTTACGAAGAAAACTTCCTATGGCTTGGGGTACCAAAATAGATAGAGTAACCGCAAAAATCAATCCCTTCGCCTATGTAAGAGAAATAAACATCTAACACTAAAGTATCTCGAAACCTACCTTATTCTGGATGGTTGATGTAGATCCCTGTTGATCTTTTCCAATCCCACTTGTGTTATCAATTTGCTCTCTCAACAATAAACAAACAAGACAAGCATTCTATATAATGGTGTTAGACCTACTGTAGCATATATAATCAATAATGTATAAGAAATTAAAAGCATCCATGAATTCAATATTCATTTAAATGCACATCATTGGACAGGAAAAGATATTTCTATTAATATAAATCAGAGATTACAAGATTGACAACCTCTCTCGACACGTCTACAAACCGGAGAAACCGAGTCCTCCACCTGGGCCTCCACCACCTCAATCCTCCATCTCTCGATAGCAAGCTCACAAGAAAAGAAAATCTTAGGAAGAACACCAAGTGCTCCAAGGGACAAAGGGATGCAGACTCAAGTATAAGCTACGACAACAATGGACTATAGTTTTCTTTCTCTTCAATTGCTCTCCTTTCAATGTATCTAAAGGGTTCCTTATATAGTGCTTCAATGGGGTAATGGAAGCTCAAATCCAAGCGATCTAAAGGCATATGGAAGGCCAAGAGACAAGTGACTCAGATCCACATCAAGGAAAACTCTAAAATCTTTGGCTTTTTGCACACATCCCTATGTACAAGGGTTTAAGGGTTATATCCGTGTATATACGTGAGAAAGGGTTTAAAAATCGCATATGGAAAATAACATGTGTTTTTAGGGATGATCTTGGAAACATCAAAGGTAAAAAAATGTTCTAGGGGGTCCTGTTATCCCTAAAGTTGAACCTAGACTACGGGGGTTCAAGCTTAAGGAAATCTTGTTCAATAATGTACAAATCAAATGAAATCAAACTGAAAACATAAGCTGGTATGAAATCAGGTCTAATGGAAAATCACACAACTATGAGTGAAATAGGCTAAAAAGCTATAAGAAAAATCAAACAAGTATTGAAGAACTAGACTAGTATGAAATCAAGGCTATTTTGTACAGATCACACAACTATCACTGCACTATGCTGGTATATATAAAAGCTATGATAAAATCAAAAGATTTTTGAAAAGATAGGCTGGTAGGTCAATCAGAGCTGCAAGATTAATCAACAGGAACTGTATAACATAAAATCAAATACAAAGTTCAATATCGAGGTTACTATGATCACAAAGTCAAGAAGTGAAACTGCTTCTGTTTTCTGAAGTATAAAGATAATTGTATTTCATGATAATAATTACTAAAATGGGATTTAATGGACCATATGCATAACAAAATTATCAGAAAAACAATTCATAACATACATAGGCAAATCATCATCATGCTCATTCAGAAATAGAACCTGTACTGAAGCTACAATATGATTATGTTATACAGACAGAGCTCAAAACAGGGCTTGCATTCCTCCAAAATTGCCAACACCAGTCCCCTCTGCTTCCTTATGAAAGGAAGAACTCCCTCCTTGTCTCCTCTAGAGATTCTGCTTAAATACTAAATATTTGTTTCTTGAAACTAACTATAAGATCCTATTTCTAAGGATCTAGCCTTCTCAAAAATAGGGAAGTCAATCCCTTTTAAATAGATTTTTAATACAAGTGTAAACTAAAAGAGACATATGTATCTTTAAATGCTTAAATGCTACTAGAATATATTGACCAAATCCTTAATAGTTTGGAGATGATGATATCAAATAGCTAACTCGACTCCTTGAAATATGGAATCATTGGAAGTGCTGCCTTCAAATTCGAAATGCTCTGCCACCTATACATTGCTATCCTCATGCTTGTTGTTTGCCAAAAAGTTTTTAGAAATTCAGAGCCAATAATAGCAACATCCTGACGTGCATGGTCATTCAATCTTGTGATCCCTCATGAGAGTAGAACGATGTCATTGCGTGCTCGCTCATTCATAAACTTGGCATCACTGCAGGCATATTTGGCAGCATTTGCTAAGCCTCGACAAGAATCAAAAGGTAAGGGTGAAAATAAGCATGGATGATCATTTAGGCACATATGGTTGAAAATTTGTCCATCTTCCTTGCCTGGAATTGAGGGTTCCCTTGTTGCCTCCGAATACTTTTCACACTGCAAGGTCGAAGGGTCTGATAGGGCATCTTCACGATCTATAAGGCACTCTTCAATTTCACTGTTCTGAGCTCGAGAAATATGATAAGGTAAATTTTCGTGCTGGAAAATATTTGGGTTAGGCGTTTCAAGTCCTTACCGGTTGCTTATCAAGACTGAGTCTATTTTATTAGGAAAACATTGTCCTTTGTGTTTTAGCCTTGGTGATAACCATGTGCATTTCCATGCATTTACATCCTTATAAAAGGTTGTTCCAGATAAATGCAAACACTCTATCACATGCCTTTTCTTGGTTTACATAACATTCCTTTTCATTTGTGACCTTGTGAATGGCAACATAGGAGTAGCCAAATTGTCCATGTCCTAGCAATATACTTTTGAACAAGCTCATTTCCGATAACCATGTCTACAGTAAAATCACCAACAGAGACGTTTTCATATTCAGAGTTTAATTTCTTTAATCTTTCCTGTTGCTCTGGAATGAGTTCTTGTAATTGAACATGAAGATCCTCTTGCGGTGCACTTTGAACTTGAATCCATCGAATAGAATGGTAACCAGTTGATGATTGATGTACAAGATGAGAACAAAGCTTTGACATAACCGATCCCCCTCTAAACAACACCATTGTTGAAATGTTTCTCTCAAATAAGCCCCTGCTAAGCCTGGAAATCAAGAATCGGCAGATACAACAATAATAAACCTAGTTTCAAAGTTCAATTGAGCTACCTATAAATGAGTGGTGGAGTGCGACGCCCTCTGGGAAAACGATCACCTGTCTTAAAGGAATGACGCTTTGAAGGAATTCCAAAGGAAAGTGCACCTGATGTCTCCTGCTTTGGCATCGCCTATGATTTTAATGCAGTGCTTGGCTGGGAACAACATGCTATGTCAACTTCAGTGCCTTGGGAAGTCGCACATTTTGATTGCAAATTGTCACCATGTGTTGGGCGTTGCTTAAAGCATACACATTTACTTTTAGATCTTAAACCTTCCTTCAAAACTTCTGCATCCTTCATTGATAAGCCCAAGGGCATTGAACTGCTATCAAAAATAAGTAATTTAGCATCAAAATGATTCGCTAAAGCCTTTATTAGCATTTCCTGATATATCTCGGAACCTGCAGGGCCAGAAAACAATATTCTGGGGCTTACAGTAGGTAGCTCCATTGCATATTTTGTGAAATCTTTGCGCTCCAAATGTATAAAGGTCGATGCAATCAGCACACTCTTTGTGTTCTCATTTAGGTAATACGGGAAGTCATCAAATGAGACACTAATGTCTTTACCATCAATAATCCCTCTTCGTAAATCTTCCTTCAAAGCTTGGCATTTTGTAGATATGACAGACAAGTCAAAATATCTTCCACCTTCTCTTAGAAAACAGCTAATAACTCTGAGTGTGTCAAGCTGAGGGCCCAGAGGCGAAGATAAGATGTAGTGTTAGACACGGCATCTAATACAAACTCAATTGTACGTATCATTTACCAGAATTTTTTAACCTTTCTGCCCACCGGGATTCATTATAGATTCATTTGAAACTCTGCTGCCAGTAAGTAAAATGCTGCCAGAAACTGAAATTTTGCTAAAGCAAATTTGATGATAACAGGTCCAAAGATTCTGTAGAGGGACATGGAAGGACATAAATGTGTGATATACCATGTGTGGTAAAATCAGCTGTAACACCAGGAAAGAAATATGGTTGGCTTTCCTTAGCAAGTACCATTTTGGGCTAAATCATTTAAAGGGAAAAGAGAAAAAAATTGACGATGCTTTAAGCTGATGAACACATATGATATATGAGCTGACTTTAAGTCAAATCGATTCAGATGTACATGGGAGGATTAGAACAACCAATAGAGTTGACCCTTTGTATGTTGAAATCCTCAAGAAGGTCCAAGAGGACAGGTTGTTTCAGCAACAAAAAGAGTACAAGGTAGATGAAATGGGACTGCTATGGTTCAAGGAGAGATTGCATGTCCCAAAAGGAGGGAAAATTTGGTCTAGAATCCACACAGAATTTCATCAGACACCCTACTCAGGGCATCTAGGATATCAAAATATGATATCCACAACTAAGAGACACTTTTCTGGCCTAAGTTAAAGGCCGGCATAGCGTTGTTTATCGCAAAATGTCAAGAATGTCAGCTGGTCAAAGCTGAGCACTAGCATCCTTTGGGGTTGCTACAACCATTACCCATTCCAGAATGGAAGTGGGAGGTCATTAGTATGGATTTTATCATGGGTCTACCTAAGAGTAAGAATCAAAATGACTCTATCTTTGTAGTAGTTGAAAAATTATCAAAAGCAGCACACTTCATTCTAGTGAAGTTGACCTACAAGGAAGTATGCATTACCGATATCTTTTTGAAGGAGATATTTAGATTGCATGGGATACCCAAGGAAATCATCTCAGATCAAGATACTAAGTTTACCAGGAACTTTTGGAGATGATTATTCTCTAGATTAGAGACGCAGTTGAACTTTAGTACTTCTTACCACCTGTAGATAGACGTGCATAATGAACGAGTAAACCAGATTATAGAGGACATGCTTAGGATGTATGTCATGAACAACCCCACCAAGTGAGAAGATTACATGCATCTTGCAGAGTTTGCATATAATAATGTATACCAGACTTCCACCAAGATGAGTCCCTTTGAGGTACTCTATGGATGGAAGTGTAGAACACTGGTTACTTGGGATATCCCAGTGGATCGGCTCATGTTAGGGCTTGACTTACTAAAGCACTTGGAACAATTGGTTACCAAGGTCTAACTGAGCCTTAAAGAATCACAAGACCACCAGAAAAGCTACATGGATAAGAAAAGAAACGATAAATATTACCAAATAGGCGACCATGTTTACTTGAAAGTAAAAGCAAAACGAATCTCATTGAGCTTGGGAAGGTGTGGTAAGTTAGCACCTAGATTTTGTGGACCCTTTGAGATACTGGCCAAGAGAGGGTCAGTGGCATATGAAATAGCATTACCCGCTCATATAAGAGTCCATAATGTTTTACATGCATCTTTGTTAAAGAAATATTTTTATTATACTAAACATGTGACTGATTGGTCCTTATTACAGGTGGAACTTGAAGGGGAGTTTTCCCCTGAACCTCTTCATATACTAGACAAGAGAGAGGTGCATCTCAGGAAGCGTACCATAGTCCAGTTGAAAGTGAAATGAAGGAACTTTGAGGATGATGAGGCTACTTGGGAGAATGAATCCACCATGAGAAAGGGTTACCCCGCCTTGTTCCATGATTTCATTTAGAGTCCCTAGAACTCCAAGGACGGTGTTGTTCTAAGCCGGGAGGGATGTAATACCTCAAATTTTGACCTAACACTTATGGGCATAAGCCCCATTGATTATGATGTTACTTTGATGTTTTATTGGGTATAAGACCCTATTGCATATGAACATGATGAATTGTTTGATATATTGGGTGTAAGCCAATCACATATATATATATATATATATATATATANTGGAACATCGGATCCTTGGCCATTGTATCCTGAGGTGTATCCTACAAGTACATCCTAGCATTAGTGTTGAGAGAGGAGCTATGGAATCACACTAATTTTGTAACTCCCTATTTTTAGCGTTGAGCATGGGCTTTGGATACGCACTAGGAGTTACTGAAAAGAATTAATATGTTGAGTGAAAACGAATGGAGTAAAATATTGATCTCATCTGACTTATTTTTAAGTGATTAAATGAAATTTTGAATCCTTATATCTCATCAAGTACTAAAGAACTACCATGTTATACGAGGGAATCCAATGCAAGGAGGTTTATAGTTTCCTGACCTAGTTGACCTAACCCCTACCTGAAGGCCTTATTAAAGAAAGTTTCATATGTCTAGGGATCATGTTATGTGATACCTAAGGACAAACTGTTAACACATGATATATATATATATATATACACACACACACATGATATGTATAAAGAGTAAGCATAGTAATAATACTAATAGATATAAGAAATAAAGAAAGGCTCCATATATTATTATTATTACTAATGATTATTGAATATTAAAATACCTGCAAGAGTCCAAATAGGAACTAGTTAACAGTTTTTAAGTTAAATATTAAAATTACCTAAATTAAATAAAAAGGGTTAAATCAAGAAATAAAATGATTATTTATTTAACTTGTCCTTTGACTGAAAAGTCTGCCTATAATTACCCAAGCCAAAGATAGGCTTGGTGATCTTTTTGTGATTCTATAAATTTACCCGTTTATTCTCAAGAGAGTTCTTAGAGAACTTTTTTTTCCTAAGAGGAAAAAGGAGAATTGATTCAGAACCTGATATCCCAGATAGGGAAGCCTTACCTTAGGAGCTCTAAGATACTTGCATGTTGGAACCAACTCGGTGGGATCCAGATTTAAACCAAGAACGGTTTCAGGTCATGGTTGGGTGGAATGTGGTAGTTCCCAAGTTATTCAGTTATCTAAACATAGGTCAGATCCGTCTAGGAATTTGTTAATATTGGGTATTTAAGTGTGCAGATTTTCAACCATTGAAATAACTTCATCTTGCAGGTATGAGGTTCTTGATTTTTCCCTTGTAAATTGCACTAGTTTTACTATTTGGAGTAGATTGAAGTCTAAATGATTTTTTTTAGTATCAGTCTACTATAAGCTATGCTATCTTTTCTGCATTTCTACTTTCTACATTTACATGTTAAACTCATTGTGTATTAAGATATACATTTCTTTTACCAAAGGTTAGGGTTATCTATAGAAGGGTTTTGTTTTCTATTTTAAATGTTTATTAACATATGTATTTGTTTATCAAAGGTTAGGTTATCTTTTCTTTCTTTTAACCAGGTTATCTTAATATATTTTATTCATTATGAGATAAGCAACATTAGTGCTATCTACATGAGGGTTTGTTTTCTATTTCATTTCTGCAATTTATTTTCTGTCTTTAAACTCAATTCCAAAACCTAGAACTAATTAAAAACAACGCCTATATATTATCTCTGTTGGAATATTTCATATTGCCAACAAGATTATATTTAATATAAATAAACCAGCTATTATGTATAATATTAGTCTAATCTCTAAGAATAATATTATAACACATATATACATAGCTAACACTTTAAAATAAAATATTATAAAATAGAACTGTAAACAAATCATTTCCATTTTATAAACAAAAAAACATTAAATGCCAAGTCAACCAGACCTCTAAGGTTTGTAGGAATAAATTAAATAAATCAGAACCATATTATTACTCTTACCAACATCATAAAGAATCAACCATAATTTTAAATACAAAATGCATTAACATATAAATCAAAAGGTTACACGATCGAATCCTGTTGGCATTCATGCCAAAACCAAAGTTATCCAGACTCATATCCTTTACAACCAACGTAGCCCAGGATCGAATCCTACGAATCTCATGACTTACAAACCCAAAATACATTAAAAGCATGACCAACATCGAATCCTCTAGGATTCGTTAGTAGCGTTTTCAACACTATAATAATTCATAATTACTCTACATAGTCTACGTTATATAAATTGAAAACATTAAGAGTTAACAATATATCAATTTCATTTCCCTGTCAACAAATCCATACACTAAACACCAATAAAACCACATATCGAAATTGTTGCCATGTCAATGTTACCATACCCCAAATACCAATGAAATTTACATGTTGTAAAACATTTCAATTTCTCCATGAAGAAATAAAAACCCCAATATATATGTTGTATCCTTTTCATGGATCGTGACTGTTATATGAAATAGTAATCCATTAACATAAACCATAAACTAAACCCCTGTCTATGCTAAGCATAACAACGACATTCATTTCATGAGGTTAAAACCCACAGTCATGGCCATTTCCAAGTAAATACATAGTTAAGAAAATAAACACTACCAATAACCATAAATCAACATTCCACACATATCTGACACAATCGCTACGCTAAATGGAAAGAGTGCCATTTCCAGCAATAACACAACTCTAAATATAGACAAATCTGCTAAAATACCCAATTAAAGAACTAAAATTAAAAACATAAGTTCACACAGATTCAAAACATTGCTGAGCTAAGAATCGTAACCACAATATATACACAATAGCGAATGCATTACAAATTAACCACTATAATTTATTTATAAAATAACACAATCACATTTTCCAAACCAATGCACCATTGCAAGTAATGGTGTTGTCACCATTATCAAAACCCAACATTATAAACAAAATGCAGAGTCTATAATAAATCACCACGGTCACAGAATTAACACTATCAACTAATTATTCATTTATACAGTTCGGTCACAACAGTCTCGGCCCGAAGGCCTCAAACCCAACAAAAACCCCAAACTGTATACGCATCTTTGGATGCTTTACATCATTTACAAACAGACCCATATCCAGTCCCAACCCTTAAACCAAACCATGCATACATTCAAACGACGAGCTTAAAGATATGCCAAAAAACCCATACGCAGAGGTACAAGTTTTAAAACTTGTTTGTAATAGGGCTTACCTGTGAAGGGTAATGCGTCAGGAACGTAGAAGACCCACAACCCACATAGTGAAGGCCCTGCAACCTGCAAATAGAGGACAATGAAAGATGAGGAGTATGCCAAACCTCCAAACCGAAACAACAAATAAACAAGTGCTGCAAAACCAGAATGAAGGGCATACCTTCAACATGCAGACCTAAAACCATAACTCACACCATGATACAGACTATAGATATGAATAGAGCTCACCCAACGAAAGTGAAAATGACTCATGCCTCCACGATAGTCCAAGCTCAGGGCTTGAGACTCCCAAATCCTGAGGTGCATTTACTCTGCCACCCTGTCCACCACCACGTAGATTTCCAACCCCATGTCTATAGTTCATAAACCTCAAAAATGCATTTGGATATTGGAATTCCATGCACATTATAAACCCCATCAATGGCATCGTGAACTTAGGGTAAAGACATCATTCATGGCATATGCAATATTCCATGAATGGTTTCATACATACAACAACATATAGGGTAAAAATTTCAAATACCAAGTTATGAACCATAAGTGATAATGATAACCAACGTATACATAGGCATAAATAAACCCAGCTAGGAGTAAAAGAATCATGCGAATAATAGTAATAAGAATCGCCAAGTTAGGACTGTGGTATGTTCGTCATCCAAATATGTGGGGTAGTTGAGCATATGCAATATGTATTTGTTTTACTATTATAGTCAGTTTTCCGTCACCAAGTGCACCTGCACAAAGCAAATAAATAAATGCATTAGTTCCATATGAACTAAGTAAAACCAGTTACCTCTCTAGGTGATTCTATAAGGGATACAAGTCCTCCCACTCCACCCACTGACAATACAAGTTAAGTCAGGATTTTCCATAAGCCAGTAAACAAAACTTATAAACAATAAGTAAGCGAATAACTGTACACACATACATGTAAATCCATGATAAGAAACAATCAATGAACAGTATAACCATCTAACTCAGATTAAAGTAACATAACAACAAGATATAATTACATTCATAACCACATCGGGGAAAACATCTAAAAGAAGGTAAGAACAACTTACGACAATTCAGTTCAGTGAACAAAGTACGACACATTCCGCATAAGATAAGATAATGTCTAGTTCAGGTAGTAATTAACTAGCCTAATATTTTTTTATTTTAATTTTCAAATTTTGGGGACATTACATATTCCAATTTTCTTTCTATGTGTGTATAATTTTGCTGTCATTAATTGAACAATCCATGCTAAGCTCTTCTCTCTCTTCTGCATCTTTCTCTTTCGATTTTAATTCATGTAGGTTGATGATCATATGCTTCATATAATTTAACATGGTATCAAAGAGGCTGTCCATGTATACCTAGGAAACTTCCATTGATGCACCAGAAGCTATTGAGTTTTCACATAATTCTTGGAATAATTGCAGATCCCTCTGGATTATGTCTAAAGAAGTCTATCCAGGTGTGATGTACTCAAATACTGTGCACATGTCAAAGTGGAGAGTGTTTGAGCTAAATTGTTTCAAATCAAATTGTTTTTGTAGTGTTTTTTGTAGGTACAATTTCAAATTCGCAGCCAACTTTGAAGAGGTACCATGAGCGCTATAGATCGTTTTAGAGGGACTACCATAGATTTTTTGAAAAGGTATTTTTTGTGATCTAAAATCACTTTTCCATGGAATTCAATTTGAGTCTCTAGTTTGAGAGATATGCTCAAATCCGATATCATAGGTTTGCAACAACTCGTGTCTACTTGTACCCTCTATTTCAGCTTGACATTTATCACTCCAAAGGCTGAGAAAGGTCAAGTTCCATATATTATTTGAAATATCTCTTTGATATCTCAAATGGGTCTTCAACAAAATTAGATTTTGTTAACTGTAGAAGAAGTTGTGATTGAATTAACAACATGACATCAATCACATTTTTGAGTTTTTATTTAAACTTACATACATGATTTGATTTACATGTACAACTTCTTGGATTCAAAGTTGTTCTTGAATTTGAAGAAGAAAATTGCAGAAACCTTTATTGTACAAACTTAAAAATGGATTTAAGATTAGTTCATTCTCTTTTACCATTCAATTATGTTGAGTAGAAATTGAAGATGATTGCATATGTCAAGAGCCATTATCTCCTTGATGTGTCTTTTGGAGCTGGTAAAGAATCTTATAAAGATGAAAATGATTGGCTAGATGACGGTGAAAGAGCATATGCAAGAATGTATATGGAAATGAATCCTAACATACATTATGATCTCATGGAATCTGTTGAATATCCATTCTAGCTCTCAAGAAATATAGATAGAGTCTTTGGTGTGCATAATGAAGTAGATGATAGCTGGAGTGAATACACCACCTCCTCAAGTGTTCTTCCTTCAAATATCTTAATTTTAACCTCCCCTCTAGTACACCTATTGTTTAGTAACAAATGTAAAGGTGCATCTTTCTAGTGAGAAACTTAAGGTTGGTAAAAGAACTGTAAGTAATGTTATGTTAATTTCCTAAGTTGTGAATTGCTTTGGTAGACTTGGAGGCTGAGGGTTTGAATCGAATGATTGGGCATAAATCCATTAGGGAAGGGATCCATGAGAATTTATCTATTGATAACGAGTGTCATCTTAGTGGTGTGGGAACTTGAAGAACAAGTAAAATATCTTATGGGCCTAAATCCCTTAGGTGTCGTTCTAAGTTTAGATAGGTTTTAAGTGGGCCAAATTTCTAAATTATCGACTAACAAATAACAATTTTTTATTGATATTGCTATCTTTGACTGAAAGACTTATTACTAGATACTTTAATAACTTTGTAAGTCTTCCTAAGACAAGATATTATAAAAAAATCATTTTAAATGCAAGGTATTGGAAAGATAATTGTGTTATCTTGAATAAAAGGACACCTACATTATTATGTTTTTTATTGAAAGACCAAATCGATTTAATTTTTTTTAAATAAAGGGAGTATACATGTATATATGAATTTGGTTTCAATCAAGGAAAATCCCCTTCAAATAAATAAATGAATGATGAGAATAAAACATACTTTGTAACGGTTAAGAGGACAATTGCGACTATCTCCACTAAGAAAGATCCACCTTTGTTTGGAAGAAGGAGGGAAGTCGATCAACAAAAGGGGGAATCGACAAAGGAGAGGAAGAACTTAGAACTCGACAATGGGGTTTGGAGTGCATATCATCTAGCAATCTATTGCGACTTTGTAGGAGCGGTGTCCTCCATTAATGTGTGAAACACATTATCAATTCGAGGTACTCTGGTGGACAAATACGTAAACCAGGTTTCATTCCTTGACCTTTTCTGCTTATTATTTGTAACATTTCCAAAAATTCATAAATAAAAAATATTTATTTGAAGGTATAACTACAAAAACTTAATGTAAGAAATCCATACTAATCCATTTATACCAATTTTTAACTCGCACTCAATGTTTTATCTATTGAACGAAATCACTTAATTATGACAAACTTTATCTAGACAACATATCATAATTTGAGCTGGTTTCTTTACATTAAAAGAATGTTGTATTTAAACATATGGGTGATTCCATGAAGGTGGGTAACACTTTTTGGCCAAATTTGGCGATGAAAACCTGATTTTTTACTCATGTGCCAGACAGAAGCCCTCGAAATGTATATATTCCATGGGAATTTTGAGTTGTAGTAAAAAAAACAAATTGTAGAATATTATGTTGGATTTCCAATTATAATTTTTTAAAAATATTCCGATGTCATTTAACGTGTGAAATTTTGAATTTAATGAACTTTGTGACCTTAAAAATTTGAAGAGGTTAATAAGTGGCTAGTGTCCCACCCCAATAATTCAATCTTACATTAATAATTTAAAAAAAATAAAAATATGAGCATGATTTACACAAAATGCACTATGGTCTGCATATTATTTTGTTAATTTATTTTGCAATATACAATTATTTATTATTTTTCGAAAGTGACCACATCTGATTTCAACATCATTTTATACACATGTGTGTCCATCCCAGTGTTTTTTCATTGTTTTCAAAAATTGAACCAAAGATACCCTTTTGAAGAGGACACGTCGATGTATGGGCTGTGCATTTTTAATAACTTTTTGGATGTATATTTTTTACCCTGCGGATTTTTCTTTGAGCTGCTTCAAAGTTGTTGTCAGGTTTTCTAAGCGTAAGTTTTAGAACTAATTTAAAAAAAACCCATATGAATGCCAAAACACATGCATGATACCTCAATGGATAGAGGATTCAGTGATGAATCTATTGGTATGAAATCCACTCAATTATGTGCCATGAATGGCAGGGTTTACACCCCTAGAGGATTTAACATCCACTCATGACCCCAACCTGAAAACACTGAGCGTAGTAAAAGGAAGTCTAAGTATTCTTCCTAAATTCATCAAAATTGTGGATGGATTTAATAAGGCTAGGAGGATGAAATTTGGGCATGATTAAAAGATTATTTGGAAACAAATCCATTAAGAGGAAAGATTTTTGGATAGGAAGCCATGTCATTAGATGACGTATGTCGTCTTAATTTTCATGGACACTAGGGTTTCTCCTTGGGTTAAGCATTTTCCTAACGTTGCAGCTTAGTGCTGCAAGTTGTTGTTAATAAACTAGTAAGGTCCAGATTAACCATTTAATCAAATACTACCATTCAATGATATGGCTATACTTGTTGGATAATATAACTTCCACAAATATGTTTGGAAATACTCCATCTTTTAAAGGGAGTTTCTAATTAACAAAGTTATTTATACCTTACCTTCAAAAGTTAACTAGAAAATAATATCTTTACCAACATTATATATATTTATATAGAAGCATAATAGCATTATATATATATATATNAGATGTGATCGATCCTTATCTGAAGCTAGGATAAAGAAGAAACAATATTATTAAAATGACTAATTACTTAATAGAGAAGCCACATAAATATGAGTTCTCTTTGAGTTTGGCATTAATTAACCACTAATTCATTGAGGAGGGGTGTGAGTGGAGATCATCGTCCTTGTTGGAGAATTATATTTTTCCATAAAAGTATTACTGAGCCTCCATTATTTTATGGAATCCTCCTTGGAAAATAGTATTGTTGGTTTGATTAATTTTTAAACATATTTTCTGTTATAGAAATAAACTGACCTTGAATTAAGGGTCGGTTACCCTAGAAGACGCGCTGAGATTAGGGCTGCGTTTTACCTAGAATTTAGCTGGGGGATGGCAGAATCGAGGGGATGGTTGGTTCCTTACTTTAGGTATAAATAAGAGGGGGCTTCCAGTCTTTGGGAAAATTTCAGAGAATGAGCCCACCATTTCATTGCTATCTACCTTTTGACCAGGACAGGATGCGCCTGCCCTTTGGGATTTCATTGTGATATGCATTTTCTCTTGGGGAATGGAAGGGGCACAAGGATAACTACTGGAAAAATCAATTTTTTGTAGAACAACAATTGAGGTTCCATCACTAGACTGGCAGTTCGAGGCTATCCATGAATTTCAATGACTCTCTGAAGCTGCAGATCCATCTCTCGCCGAGGATCATAGGTTATTTCTCCTTAAGCTTCTTCCTCTTGTCTTCTTTTGATGGTCATTATGATTTGAGGAAGGGTCAGGTCTATGCTTTAACCTTATCTGCATTATATCTTAACTTGAAGATCTATATTTTGATAAGAATTCCATCCTTAACTTCGTTTTGATATCTATTGATCTAGCTTTATCCACTGTATTTGATTTGAAGATAAATACTTAGATCTGCATGTGTTTTAGAGATGGCTTTATACAATGTATTTGTTTTGAATATAAATAATTAGATCCGCATGTGTTTTAGAGATGGATTTATCCAATGTATTTGTTTGGAATATAAATACTTAGATCCGCATGTGTTTTAGAGATGGCTTTATCCAATGTCTGCATTTGAAGATCACTACCTAGAATCACATTGTTTTTAAGCCTGTGTTTCCGTTTACAAATATGGAATTATCAAATGTCTACATTTGAATTTTTATTACAGATATGGAATATGAATTTCCTTGTATGTATTTTGAATGACAACTACAGCCCAACACTAAATGCACGATTTTAGTGGCTGTCGTAGAAAACTACCGCTGACCCCTTTTAATGAGTGTCTGTGTTTTGATTTCATTACCATCATTACCATCTGCATTTTGATTTCATTTCCATCGATTAGCATATACGTTTGGGAATAAATACATGGTTTAATATTTTTAAGAATCATTTGCGTAAATACTTGTGACAAGATCTATGCAGTAGTTTCTCCAATATCTGTCGTTTTGATTTGTTATTTTTCAGATGTAAAATTATCTGCATTACTATTGTTTTCAAACTCGGCGTTGATGTTGAGTTCTATATTTTATTCTTTTCCAAAACTTTGGTAGAAGGTGCTCTGACTCGTCCTGGATCTAAAAGTTCCGCTTTTCATTTCCAAATTTTGGGTTAGTTTAGTAGAACGAGTTATATGAATTGTTTCAGATCTAAAGGATCTGGAAATTGTTTTTCTAATTCTGCATTGATTTCCATAGGAAGTTGTTGATTTATCTTCCTTTGTGCACTAATAGATTCCTCCTTACCCTCAGAATCCTTGACTGTGTTTGACCTGGTATGCTTTTGGGTTCGGTTCGGCATTGGAGATGTATTATTTTATTAGGTTGTAATTGTTTTCAAGTAATGCCTAGTAGTGACCTCTCGAAAGAATGTTATCCTTGGATATTTTTTATTATTTGATTATGATATATATATATATATATATATATATATATATATATCATAAAACCCCAAGCCGGGCTGGTGTGACCACATTGTTATATGGTTATATTTAGTCAATAAATGTTGTTTATATGATTATATCTAATCAATAAATGTATTTAAGTATGGTGAGAAGGTTAACCAATTCTCTTCTTGGTAAACTAACTCTTTAATATGACTGTATAAGAAGATTTTTTTAGGATTTATCTCTCATGAAAAGATTATGATAAAGCATATATTTAAATAAGAAATGGCTTACTATAAGGAAGCCTTACATATTTAGACATTTGGTAAAATTGGGTTGAGTTAATTCCCTTCCCCGGCCTTTAACAAGAATCAAATGCTCTATACTTATTAAAGGTTGTGTTTTAGGCTAAAACATCTAAGTTTATGGGTGAAAACATGAAGTGATAGTGTTGTAAGTGAAGCTTATAACCTAGAATGTTATGCAATGTATAAGTATGTTTTTTATCTGAAATTCTATGAAGTTATAACTTAGTAACTTAGAATGTTATGTTTTGTAATGAATAAGTATGTTTTCTATTGAAATTCTATAGAGGATACATAATATGTATATTGGAAGTAAAGGGTAGCCTTATCCTTTTAAAAAGTATGAAACCACTAATTGCTAAATATAAGTAGTCGCCATTTGCAGGTTGAGTACAGGTAATTGTTCCACTTACAAAATCATAACCATTGGGATTGGGTATAAAGACAACATTCAAGCACCAAAATTGATGATTTATGGGTCCGTCACAAAGGCCCTACAAAGAGGGAAATTGGAAAATTAAAAGTGTCTCCCTGCGAAGAGACTTGCAGTAAAGAAAATGGCAATGGTTGTGCCACCACTTGTATTTTCTTCCCTTCGATAAATTAATAAAAGGACTAACAAAAGTTTCATGTATGTAGCCTCATGGATGGGGTGAACCATGTATACTGATGTCTCACCTTTGTTGTGCGCTTTATGGTTGCACATACTCGTTTTTATAAAGGTGTTAATGTAGAGTGCACTATAAATGATTTTTAGTATAATGGGTTACGAAACATACTTTGTAAGTGTTTGTGTCAGAAATTGTTACTAAGGCTAGGGTAACAAGCCAACACAATCTCAAGAGAAAAAACTCAATTCAAACTAGGGTTTAGGGTTTTGTTTATGTGTTTTTGGTTGTAAGTTTCAAGATCATGCAGGGAATACATTCAGAGTAAAAGAAACAACTAAATCATAGACATAAATTGATAAAGATGCCCAAACATATCACAAAAATCCAACAAAGATACTATGCTGTGGTTCATACATTAAAAGATAAGCATTACCAGAAAAAAGACATCAACTACCAATGAAATTACCATTTAAGAAGAAAAACATGCTCAATAACAAAGCCAACATAGACAAAATGTGGGGGAAGAGTCATATATCACATTATTTCATCAGTAAATGCATATGAGAGTTACAGTACCTATCTCTGAACAAGTCTGATAGTACAAGCAGCTAGCAGACCTCCTGATGCTCTCAAAATCCAGAACCCTAACAATGTCTTGCTAACTCATTTAAATAAGAAATTTCTCCCAAAATCAGTTAGGTTTCACCTCCTAACTACCTCCATCGAGTCACTAAGTAGGTAAAGTAAAAAGTGACTTTTACAAAATTACATGATTGCTAAAAATAGCAAATGCTTAACAAAAAGTGTTTATCAAAAATAATCACTAACTAAAAACAGTTTCATATCTTCTTAGCTGCCTCAACAAGAAGTGAGATTCCATCTAGGCTTTGAACCCTTTTCTTAGCTCTTTTATCCTTTTTCTCCATATCAGTTATCCTTTTCTGCAAGTCTTCATTTTCCTGTTGCAAATGATCAACAGTCTTCTCCAGCTTTGAACAGTACCTGTCAGCAACTCTTTTCCTGCTAAGGACTTCTTTGGATACCTCTGCTAGTTCTTGGAAATGACCTTTAACATCCAGCAATTCTTCTACAAGCCCTTGATTAACTTTGAATAATCCATCATTAGTTTCTTGCAGGTGTTTCATGTGTTTCCTATATTTCTGAATGCTTTCCTGTACATCCTCTTCATCAAAATTTGGGATCTATGATATACTTTATTCTTTCATTAAAAAGTCTGTGTAATCTGCAGAAACACCAGGACCCTCCAAAATGCCTGCTTCTCTGAGTATCTATTCATCTTCATCCTCCCAATGATGACTTTCAAAAGGACAGATTCTAGCTTCTTCATCTTGTAGCTATTTTGAAAGTTTATTCCTTATCTCCAGCACTATTTCAGATAAATTAATCTTGGACTGTTGAATCTCTCTTGCTAACTGTAATCTTTTTGTGTCTGCAGGTTGAGAAGAGGGAGAAGGCTTGACAATTCTCTTTCCCTTACCTTTACTGCTCTGTTTAACAATTTTTGTTTTTTCACTAGAGGAAGAATTAATCACCACAGCTTCCTGTCTGGACTCTAGTTTGGGGTTAAGTAGCTTTTTCATATTCCATCTCAGCTTGTTAGTAGGTCTGGTTTTAGGTCTTCTATATGCAGCTACATTTTTCTTTTTCTTCCTCTTAGATTTTGCTGATTTTACCCTTGAGGTAGGAAAGTCTCCACATGCTTTTGTACTTGGCTCTGTCTCAACAATCTGCTGTTCATCCTCCAATAAATAACCTTCATCTTCAGATAATATGGTAAGAGGGATCCTTTGTTTAGTTTGTAATTCCTCTTTAGGAGTAGCAGCTCTCTCTTTATCAATAGTCCTAGCTTGCTCAAAATGTGCTGCTGGTGGTGATTTCAGACAAGGCTGCACTTCTTCACCTGCAAACAATGAGTACTTGTTTCTCATGGAATCTGAAGCCACTTTGAACTGACTGTCAGTATTTACTTGTTCTGCTACCTGCTCTGTCACCTTCTTGGCTTTAACCTCATCTTTACTTGTAGATTTGACTGAGTGACCTAACTTTTTGATCATTACCTTTCCCTTATCAGTCTTCCTTTTAGGCTGCTGATCTTCTTTTTGAGGATGAACATCTGACCAAAACAAAAAGAAATCCCAAGTCCTTCCCTCATGCTGCAACATTGTGGTGATGATCAGTTTGATGAGACCATGGTGAAAAAGTGACTGGGAGGTGTGATCATCATGCTGCTTTATCTTGCTTGACATCTTCTGCGAGCTTTTTAAGAAAAAGAAGGGAAAGTTCATTTCAGAAACTCCTACTATGTGTTGCAGGAACCTGAAATGATATTTAAAGACAAATGAATATCTGCCTTCACAGGTCACATAACTTTGAAGTATCCTTATGGGCTCAATCCACTCCTTCCTGAAATTTTGAATGAGGATACCCTTGTTCCAGTCAGGAGTCACATTAGGCAATAGGTATCTTTGGGGTTCAAACTCAAAAGGCAATTTTTTAAACCAATGCTCCCCCTCATTTCTGATCTCAGTAGCTTCTGCTATTAACTCCACAGTCAATTTGAATTTCAAAGCATCCATCATGATCATATAATCTTTGAGTCCCTTAGCAAACTTGCAAGACACCTGAGCATTGAAACCATCTATCTTCTTGAAAAACTTCAACCAACCTGCCTGCTGAAACAGTTCTGCACAGTCAGGAAGCTTCTGAATCCAGGTTAGGTCTGTGGGCTCAGCCCTGTTGACCTTACCACTTTTTCCACTTTTCCCCATATTCTTCTTTCAGAAAACAGAAACAGTATGGCTTTAGGTTTCAACAATGTTTTAAAACTGGTTTGCTGTTCTTTGAATTCCTTCACAATCTGTTATGTACTCCTGAATAGGCCTACAATGTCAATGTTCCCTTGTCTTCAACCATACAACCAGGTTTGAATATAGGTATACTGTGAGTAGATCAGTTCATGAATAAAACAGTCATAAGAGCACCATAACACTACTCATTCTTCAAAATGTACCATCAAACATAATATCAAACTTCTTTAGACTATGGACCATCTAAGTTCTTCATTTTAGGGTTCAGGAAACCAGCATTATGATATACATTCAGATATAAACTTCTCCTTTAAGAGAAACTGATTTAAATCATAGAAGACAGCACTTTGATTAATTTGCAATGTCCAGGCTGTTCAATGTAATTGAGGACTGTCAATGAAAGTGGTTGCTCTATATTCAGTATTTGCTCCTCCTTCTATGCATCAAAACAGCTTTGATCCTCAAACCCTAGATTTCTGACTGCTTCAGACTTTGCAAGAGTAACATCAATCATAGGCTTATCGGACCTATCGGAGACTATCTGTATGAGAAGAGAGAAAAGCACCAGTGTTTGCAATATATTCACCCTAGCCACAAAAATGTCATCAAATCCTGTACATAAAATCCAACCTGTCTTCCAAGCATTTGATCATTATCCTCCAAACCATAGATTTTACAAGCTATGACCACCATCAACAGCCTCTCAAATAAACTGAAACTTTCTGTGTAAACGATGAGTATAGCAAAACAGTCTATAAGTCATTTCAAAGCTGCTCCCTATAAACTGTGTTTCACATTAGTATTAGGTCTGAGAGAAACCAACTCATTCAGTTCACTAAAGCCACAATACACCACTCTCAGGGTTTTTTGAATGTAATGGGGAATAGACATCAACAATATTCATTTAAACTGTCATTAAAATTTCCCAGACTGTAAACTTTAAACTTAAGAATTCTTTGCTGCTCTGTTCATGCAAATTCCTCATAATAGCTTCAGATAGCTATTTCTGTGGTGAAGAGTTTATTTTATGTCCTATTCTATCACCTCCAGCGGCCAATTTCTCCAGATAATCGTGTAGCAAGAAAAACCCAAATTTTTTAGTTATAAGGATTTGTATCGGAGTACCTACCAATCTCTCAACTGTCGTGGCTTAAAGCTTCGTTTTGGAGTATCAACGGTCTCTTCTTATGAGAACAGGTGTCTTCATATCATCTCCTTAACTGCAGGTGCGTGAATTAAGAAGCCCTAATTTCTTGTTGGCGTTAAAAACACTGTCTTCTCTTCACAGGAACACAATCCACCTCTTTAGCGTTTTGATATGCATTACGAGCACTCCTCTCCGATAATAATGCGTATAGAAAGAGAATTTTGCAAGCTTTAGCCGAGATTTGCTGATTTTGTCCAACTGATTCCGCATAATATGCAATGATGAACCTGCTCTGCTTCGTGACTGATAACCAACTAAAATCGTGTCTAAACTGTAGTAAACACGTGTTAAAACACTCACACAATACGATCAGTCACTTCCAGATGAAAATCATGATGAAAATATGCATAAAAATCGGAAAAACAAAGGGCCGCGATATTCTTGTAGCGCGCCCTTTGTTAAATTTTCATCCAGCGCTACAAGAATAGTTGCCAGGCCAAATTTTCGCTGTTTTGCAATTTTCAGCTAATTTGTCGGAGTTTTTAAAAGCTGCTTGGTTTAAGAAACAAGTCTAACTGTTCTCTAAACACATTAATGAATCCATTTTGATAATATGACTTTCTTTAACCCCTTTTTAAAATGCAAAAGACCACCAATCAAATAAAACCTATGAAAAGGATACCCAAAAAAAACTATCAATTCATCAAGAAAACTCCTGAAGGAAATCAAAATTAAAACTTAAAACAAAAGCTTAATGAGAAACCAACCAAAAAATTTAAGAAGTCAAGCCAAAATGGACAGAAAAATTACTGACTTAACTTCTGGCTCCAGCTGCGTGATGAAGTCCTCCCTGCGAGGCTTCAAGAACTTGTAGACCAGTGCCTTCTGTCCTTTATTTACCTAACTGCAAACTTCCATTGGGCTATGGATTCTTTATTCAACCTCACTCACACCGGTATGTACAATGAAGAGTGAAAATGATCTCATAAACTGTAAAAATGCTTGAGGAATCGCCCATTAACAGGGCTGAGCAATTCCTCACCTTCCAAGGACTACAAGATGAATGTATTATTTTCCAAAACTTTAGCTATTAGAAAGGGGCCAAACCACAGATTATCAAATTTGCCATGCTTACCCTTCTGTTCCTTTCTTGCATCCCATCTTAAAACTAACTCACCTTCTGAAAATGTATGCTCTTTAATTCTTTTGTCAAACCTGTTTTTTACTTTAGCTCTGTACAGCTGAGCTTCTTTGTCCACCTTCTCTCTATGCTGCTGCAACTCTATCATTTCAAAGATCCTCCTTTGCATGTCATCTGGTTCCTCTTGAGAATTTTGGAGGAATTTCATCACTGGAATTCCCAACTGAACATGAAACACCGCCTCTGTGCCATATACTAACTGAAAAGGAGAAGTACCAATGGACTGCTTTACTGTAATCCTGTCTTCCCACAATGCATATTTCAGCATTGAATCCCAAGACCTTTTGTTATGTTTCAGCAATTTCTTAATGCTTTGAATGACATTCTTGTTGGATGATTCAGCCTGACCATTTCCTTGAGGATAATAGGGAGTTGAGTGTTTCAAAATAATGCCATTTTTCTCACAGAAAGCCACCATTGCCTTGGATTTAAATGCTTTGGCATTATCAGTTATTAATCTTTGTGGACAGCCAAATCTACTCAGGATATTGTCTTCAATGAACTCCATAATCACCTTATCTGTAGCATTCCTTGTAGGAATGGCTTCTACCCACTTTGTGAAGAAATCTGTGGCTGTCAGAATCCAATGATGCTGTCCGGAAGATGCTGGATTTATCTCTCCAATAAAATCCAGACCCCATTGCTGAAACGGGGCATTGACTGCAATAGGCTTCAATGGCAAGGATAATAATTTCTGTTTACCTGCAAATTTTTGACAGGGTATGCAAGCTCTTACCTGCTGGTAAACATCTGAGAAGAGGGAAGGCCAATAGTATCCAGCTCTCAAAATTTTGTAAGCTGTGGTTTCCCAATATTTATGCCCTCCACAAGCTCCTTCATGAGATTCTGAAATTACTTCCCCTATTTCAGCTTGATCCAAGCACCTTAACAAGATACCTCCTGGGTCTTTCCAAAACAATTGATATTCCAGCAAACAATATTTAGTAGCTTTCAGTTTCAGAGATCTGGCTGCCTTCCTATCTAAGTGTTCTGGGCATTGCAAAAATAACAGGAAATAAACAATATCAGCATACCAATCTGAAGATGAATAAGAGTCCATGATTCTTTCTTTCTCCAGCATTGCTTGCTTTCCTTCAGGTACTGATTCTTCTGCCATAACATGTAATCCTAATGCTTGACAATTTGGGTCAGCCAGCAGTTTGGCCAATCCTTGTCCTTTGACCAGCTTTGTAGGTTTGATTTCTACCTCATATTCCATAATCTTAGCAATCCACTTTCCCCTCTTTCCTTCACTGTCAGGCTGTGTTAGAACATCTTTCACTGCTGCATTTGGAACAAATGAAATCACCTTTGAATGAAGAATATAAATTCTGAAAAATTTCAGAGCTTTCACGAGAGCATAGGCTTGTTTTTCCAGAATGCTATATTTCAGTTCAGAATCCCTGAGAGTCTTACTGAAAAAGGCAATGGGCTGCTCTAGTCCTTCCTTGTTTTTCTGAAGTAAGACAGCTGCAATTGTATCTGCTGAAGCAAAAGAAAAAGTAAGGAACTCCTTGGTAAAATCAGGACTTACCAGAACAGGTGCTTCAGTCAGAGCCACCTTTATTTTTTCAAAAGCTTCCTTTGCTTCAACAGTCCATTTAACCTCTTGGTCCTTCTTTAACATTGCTGTGATTTGTTTAATGGTCTCAGCAAAATTAGGAATGAACCACCACAGAAAATTTATCTTGCCAATAAATGATTGCACATCCTTTTTGCTCCTAGGCAAACTGATCTTTAGTATTGCTTTGACTCTCTCTCAGGGTCAATTCTAATGCCATCAGTAGACACCAAATGACCCAACAGTCTGCCCTCTTGCATAGCAAAATGATATTTCTTGGGGTTTAAAGACAGTCCAAATTTTCTGCATTTCTGAAAAGTTTGCCTCAAATGTTTTAAGTGCTCATCATCAGACTGTGAGAACACAGTAATGTCATCTAAATAAATGACAACAAACTTATCTTTCTCACCTACAAATGCAATGTCCATTGCCCTCTGAAAAGTTGCTCCAGCATTCATCAGACCAAAGGGCATCTTATCGTACATGAAGGTTCCCTAGGGGGTGGTAAATGCTGTTTTTTCTCTATCATCAGGGTGCATGGAAACCTGATTGTACCCTGAAAATCCATCCACCATGGAAATTCTCTATGCTCCCACTACCTACTGTAAGATCTGTTCAATCTTTGGCAAAGGATAGTTGTCTTTTAATGAAGATCTGTTAAGATTCCTGAAATCAACACACAGTCTAATCTCCCCATTCTTTTTCCTGACAGGTACAAGATTTGCATCCCAGGAAGAGTACCTGAGAGGCACTATTATCTTGGCATCCAGTAACTTTTTAATCTCTTTTTCAATCACAGGGAATAAGGCTGGATTTATCCTTCTCAATTTCTGTCGGAAAGGCTTGACATTGGGCTTCAAGGGAACCTTATGCTGAATAATTGCTGTGTCATAGGTTTTTAATTCTTCATAGGACCATGCAAATACATCCACATATTCTTTCAAAAGCTTAATATATCTACTCCTTTGCTCAGCTGTCAGAGATTTAGAAATTTTTACCATTCTTGGGTTTTCTGCAGTACCAATATTGCAGTCCACTACATTGTCTTCTGAAGATTGAACCACTGGCTTTGAAGGGGTGTCATCTTTGGTAAAAATTCTTTCTAAAGGCACTAAACCTTTAGGGATAAAATTACTCTTCAACTCAATGATCTTATGACCTGCAATCTCACCTTCAGGAAACTCATTTTCAGCAAAAACATTTTCAGCAGACTCACTTTCAGCAGACTCATTTTCCTGTTCTTCTCCTTCATCTTTATCAATTTGAGCATTGGCAAACTCATCTGTAAGCTCAAGAAATTTCTTGATTTCAATATCATCTTCGAAAACCCTCCAGTGTTTCACATTGTCAGGAACACATGGTCTGTACCTTACCTCTATAGGATACCTTAACTGAGTAGTTTTAGGAATTTTGAAGTATGAGGCAGCCAAAGCTAAAGAGTCTGCAGTCTCATTGTGATTTCTTGGAATATGAGTGATATTAAATGCCATGAAATAATTGTCAAGCATATCCCATACCTCATTCCTGTAAACCTTCAACAAATCCTGCTTTACTTAATAGTTGTTCTTCACCTGTCGAACAACCAACTCGGAGTCACCATATGCAGTAATTTGCTGAATGCCTAAGTCTTTAGCAGCTTTTAGTCCTAATATCAAAGCTTCATACTCAGCAGTGTTGTTAGTGGTAACAAATTCTAGCTTATACATGAGTTTCACTGTTTCACCTCCAGGAGAAATAAGTAAGACCCCAGCTCCAGCACCCTCTTTGCATGAGGATCCATCAAAATACAATTCCCACAGCTGATATTCTTCTTCTCTGCAATGTTTCACTAGTTTTTCTTTTTCAACTTGTAAAAGGCCAACAGAATCATATTCATCACTAAAATTCAACATACAAGTCCCTAGATCTTTGTCAACAGAGTACAATGGATGATTAGTGGGGTTTTTATCATCTGTGACAATGTAGGCAAACTGCAGTTCTCTGTAAAGTCTCCTATTTTCTCCACCAAAAACAGGAATGGTGGCATATGAGAGATCCATCTGTAAGGTTCCTCCTACCTTCTTTGCCCAGGATCTTGAAAGAAGCATACCAAACTTGGGTGTGATATCTGCTACAACAACATCCATTATGACACTCTTCATGGGCAGCTGAGTAAGGTTAACAACCATGTCTTTAATTACCCCTAGACACTTGACAGCTCGGGAGTCAAAGGCATATAAGTCATGGTAAGGTTTGGTGATGCTGAGACCAAGGGCTTCCATCACAGCTTTGGGAATTAAGTTATGAGATGCTCCAGAGTCTAATAGGCAATTGTGGATCATCTGGTCATGAACAGTCAAGGTAACATAGAAGGGAGGAGAAGCACCAGCTTCATTTTCTGTTTTCTTAGCTAGGGCAGAACCAATAAATATTTTTGGGCTTTCTTCTTGCAAATTGACAGTATCTGAAACAGGCTGACCACTGGCAGCAGGCTGACTATTAGCAGAATTCATAACCTTTAAGACTGTTTGTTTATAAGAGGGATTCTTTATAAGTTCAGTCAATGGAACAGGAATTTTCAATTTTCCTAATTCGGTTTCCAAATTGAAATTCTGAGCTGACCTGTTTACCTCTTCAATTTCAGCATTCTTCTTGGACTTTTCTGTAGGCTGCTTCTTCTCTGTGACAGGATCAGCAACTTGTTTATCAGGAACATTTGTAGCTGGAATATTTGCAGCAGGTACAGCAGCTTTCTTCTTGGGAGCTTGGACTACTTGTTTCGGACCAGATCTGAGATTAATGGTCTTTTTAATTCCATTCTGATTAGCAGCAGCATTTATAGCAGTTTTCTCCAACTCTAAATCATCTTCAACTTCATACAAATCAGCATCATAGTATTCTGAATTTATGAAATATTCTTCAGTAACAAAACCTGTGGATAAACCATCTCCAAAGTGATTCATGTCTTGGTCAGTTTCGGTCTCCTCAAAGAGAAGTTGTTCATCAACCTCCTCTTTATCAGCTACATTATTTTGAAAAGGTGGGGGCACTCTTTGCTCTTCATTCTCTCTCCTTTCCTGCTGAATGTCATTATTTCTTCGCTCCCTTGGCATGAATCTAGGAGCAAACTGCCTCATGAACTGATTTGGATTATTTGGATTTCTCTGAGCTTCTGGGGCAGCTTTGGTAGAATTCTTTTCAAGTTCTAATTTGTTCAGCTTGGCAGTGAGAACCTTCACAAGTTTAGCCATTTCATCTATTTTGGCTTTAGCAGACTGAGGTGCAGCACTTGTTGAAACAGCCTCCTTCTTCCCTTTTCTTTCATATAACTATTGAGGTGTCTCTTTTTTAAGTTTATTTGAAGCCAGTAAGTTTGACTCCACCTCCAATGCTGCATCTTGCATGTTCAGAAAAGAGACAACTCTTCTTTCTCTGAGTAACAATGAAAATTCATGGTCAAATGCATTTGCATAAGTCAGTTTGGCTGATGTTTCAGTAGGTTTGATCTTTGTTGGAATCCTACTATACATCTTATTAAATCTTTTTGAGAAATCAGCCACAATTTCATCCTTCTTTCTTCTAAGAGCACCAAACTCAGTGATATAATAAGTGTGGTCCTTAGTGTCTCCCCATTGCCTCAAGAAAAGGTCACGGAGCTCTTCAATGATTGTAATGGAGTTGGCAAGCAACTCCCTGAACCACTTTCTCACATCCCCATCTAAGCTCTGTACAAATACTCTCATCCATACATCTTTAATTTCTATGTTCTGATTGTCTGCATAGCTCAAGAAAGCCTCCCAATGTTCTTCTGCAGTTGTTTCACCTTGTCCATTGAATCTGGGCATATATTTCTGATAATCATGACCAGGCAAGGCATGTAAAGGCTGGGGTAATACTAATGGTGCATACCTAGCAGCTATCATTCTGTCCATCATATCCACGGGT
The DNA here is from genome assembly GCA_001517045.1 of Pseudotsuga menziesii. Lineage (NCBI taxonomy): Eukaryota > Viridiplantae > Streptophyta > Pinopsida > Pinales > Pinaceae > Pseudotsuga > Pseudotsuga menziesii. The sequence goes on from LPNX010514186.1 coordinate 100,863, forward strand.
GGATTTTGGCCTTCCATTGTGGACTGAGGTTTAGATTGAGGTTTTGAAGAGGAAGAAACTTGACTGGTACTTGCTTGGAATGGATTCTTTCCTATTTTCAGCTGAAAGAGTGGGATTTTTCTAGGAGAAGTATTCTTAGCTTTCAAAAAGGTTTCTGGATTGGTAAAAACTTGAAAAGTATTTTCAGGAATGGTAGGTTTTAACCAAGGTGAGTTTTCAGCTGGGTCTAATGAATCACCCAACTGGTGAGGATCACAAGAAGCTGGAAAAGATTGGGACCTTCTGAGCTTTCTTGCTGTTTTTATAATCTTTTCAGGGTCTGTCACACCCCGTAGCAAGGGAGATGTAGGTCTGCTCCTGGCTCCAATACTTCTAGAATCCAGTGTGTCCAAATTTGATGAAAATAGCCTTCAAAAGATGCTGGTTTAAGTCCACCTCTTAAACCAAGAAAATGATAAGTATCCCAGGGAAGATATGCTTCAGCTTCGTCCCCGGCAACGGCGCCAAAGATGTTTGTGTCAGAAATTGTTACTAAGGCTAGGGTAACAAGCCAACACAATCTCAAGAGAAAAAACTCAATTCAAACTAGGGTTTAGGGTTTTGTTTATGTGTTTCTGGTTGTAAGTTTCAAGATCATGTAGGGAATACATTCAGAGAAAAAGAAACAACTAAATCATAGACATAAACTAATAAAGATGCCCAAACATATCACAAAAATCCAACAAAGATACTATGCTGTGGTTCATACATTAAAAGATAAGCATTACCAGAAAAAAGACATCAACTAGCAATGAAATTACCATTTAAGAAGCAAAACATGCTCAATAACAAAGCCAACATAGACAAAATGTGGGGGAAGAGTCATATATCACATTATTTCATCAGTAAATGCATATGAGAGTTAAGGTACCTATCTCTAAACAAGTCTGATAGTACAAGCAGCTAGCAGACCTCCTGATGCTCTCAAAATCCAGAACCCTAACAATGTCTTGCTAACTCATTTAAATAAGAAAGTTCTCCCAAAATCAGTTAGGTTTCACCTCCTAACTACCTCCATCGAGTCACTAAGTAGGTAAAGTAAAAAGTGACTTTTACAAAATTACATGATTGCTAAAAATAGCAAATACTTAACAAAAAGTGTTTATAAAAAATAATCACTAACTAAAAACAGTTTCATATCTTCTTAGCTGCCTCAACAAGAAGTGAGATTCCATCTAGGCTTCGAACCCTTTTCTTAGCTCTTTTATCCTTTTTCTCCATATCAGTTATCCTTTTCTGCAAGTCTTCATTTTCCTGTTGCAAATGATCAACAGTCTTCTCCAGCTTTGCACAGTACCTGTCAGCAACTCTTTTCTTGCTAAGGACTTCTTTGGATACCTCTGCTAGTTCTTGGAAATGACCTTTAACATCCAGCAATTCTTCTACAAGCCCTTGATTAACTTTGAATAATCCATCATTAGTTTCTTGCAGGTGTTTCATGTGTTTCCTATATTTCTGAATGCTTTCCTGTACATCCTCTTAATCAAAATTTGGGATCTCTGATACACTTTCTTCTTTCATTAAAAAGTCTGTGTAATCTGCAGAATCACCAGGACCCTCCAAAATGCCTGCTTCTCTGAGTATCTATTCATCTTGATCCTCCCAATCATGACTTTCAAAAGGACAGATTCTAGCTTCTTCATCTTGTAGTTGTTTTGAAAGTTTATTCCTTATCTCCAGCACTATTTCAGATAAATTAATCTTGGACTGTTGAATCTCTCTTGCTAACTGTAATCTTTTTGTGTCTGCAGGTTGCGAAGAGGGAGAAGGCTTGACAGTTCTCTTTCCCTTACCTTTACTGCTCTGTTTAACAATTTCTGTTTTTTCACTAGAGGAAGAATTAATCACCACAGCTTCCTGTCTGGACTCTAGTTTGGGGTTAAGTAGCTTTTTCATATTCCATCTCAGCTTGTTCGTAGGTCTGGTTTTAGGTCTTCTGTATGCAGCTACATTTTTCTTTTTCTTCCTCTTAGATTTTGCTGATTTTACCCTTGAGGTAGGAAAGTCTCCACATGCTTCTGTACTTGGCTCTGTCTCAATAATCTGCTGTTCATCCTCCAATAAATAACCTTCATCTTCAGATAATATGGTAAGAGGGCTCCTTTGTTTAGTTTGTAATTCCTCTTCAGGAGTAGCAGCTCTCTCTTTATCAATAGTCCTAGCTTGCTCAAAATGTGCTGCTGGTGGTGATTTCAGACAAGGCTGCACTTCTTCACCTGCAAACAATGAGTACTTGTTTCTCATGGAATCTGAAGCCACTTTGAACTGACTGTTAGTCTTTACTTGTTCTGCTACCTGCTCTGTCACCTTCTTGGCTTTAACCTCATCTTTACTTGTAGATTTGACTGAGTGACCTAACTTTTTGATCATTACCTTTCCCTTATCAGTCTGCCTTTTAGGCTGCTGATCTTCTTTTTGAGGATGAACATCTGACCAAAACAAAAAGAAATCCCAAGTCCTTCCCTCATGCTACAACACTGTGGTGATGATCAGTTTGATGAGACCATGGTGAAAAAGTGACTGGGAGGTGTGATCATCATGCTGCTTTATCTTGCTTGACATCTTCTGCAAGCTTTTTAAGAAAAAGAAGGGCAAGTTCATTTTAGAAACTCCTACTATGTGTTGCAGGAACCTGAAATGATATTTAAAGACAAATGAATATCTGCCTTCACAGGTCACATAACTTTGAAGTATCCTTATGGGCTCAATCCACTCCTTCCTGAAATTTTGAATGAGGATACCCTTGTTCCAGTCAGGAGTCACATTAGGAAATAGGTATCTTTGGGGTTCAAACTCAAAAGGCAATTTTTTAAACCAATGCTCCCCCTCATTGCTGATCTCAGTAGCTTCTGCTATTAACTCCACAGTCAATTGGAATTTCAAAGCATCCATCACGATCATATCATCTTTGAGTCCCTTAGCAAACTTGCAAGACACCTGAGCATTGAAACCATCTATCTTCTTGAAAAACTTCAACCAACCTGCCTGCTGAAACAGTTCTGCACAGTCAGGAAGCTTCTGAATCCAGGTTAGGTCTATGGGCTCAGCCCTGTTGACCTTACCACTTTTGCCACTTTTCCCCATATTCTTCTTTCAGAAAACAGAAACAGTCTGGCTTTAGGTTTCAACAATGTTTTAAAACTGGTTTGTTGTTCTTTGAATTCCTTCACAATCTGTTATGTACTCCTGAATAGGCCTGCAATGTCAATGTTCCCTTGTCTTCAACCATACAACCAGGTTTGAATATAGGTATACTGTGAGTAGATCAGTTCATGAATAAAACAGTCATAAGAGCACCATAACACTGCTCATTCTTCAAAATGTACCATCAAACATAATATCAAACTGCTTTAGACTATGGACCATCTAAGTTCTTCATTTTAGGGTTCAGGAAACCAGCATTATGATATACATTCAGATATAAACTTCTCCTTTAAGAGAAACTAATTTAAATCATAGAAGACAACACTTTGATTAATTTGCAATGTCCAGGCTGTTCAATGTAATTGAGGACTGTCAATGAAAGTGGTTGCTCTATCTTCAGTATTTTCTCCTCCTTCTATGCATCAAAACAGCTTCGATCCTCAAACCCTAGATTTCTGACTGCTTCAGACTTTGCAAGAGTAACATCAATCATAGGCTTATCAGACCTATCGGAGACTATCTGTATGAGAAGAGAGAAAAGCACCAGTGTTTGCAATATATTCACCCTAGCCACAAAAATGTCATCAAATCCTGTACATAAAATCCAACCTGTCTTCCAAGCATTTGATCATTATCCTCCAAACCATAGATTTTACAAGCTATGACCACCATCAACAGCCTCTCAAATAAACTGAAACTTCCTGTGTAAAGGATGAGTATAGCAAAACAGTCTATAAGTCATTTCAATGCTGCTCCCTGTAAACTGTGTTTCACATTAGTATTAGGTCTGAGAGAAACCTATTCATTCAGTTCAGTAAAGCCACAATACACCACTCTCAGGGTTTTTTGAATGTAATGGGGAATAGACATCAACAATCTTCATTTAAACTGTCATTAAAATTTCCCAGGCTGTAAACTTTAAACTTAAGAATTCTTTGCTGCTCTGTTCATGCAAATTCCTCATAATAGCTTCAGATAGCTATTTCTGTGGTGAAGAGTTTATTTTATGTCCTATTCTATCACCTCCATCGGCCAATTTCTCCAGATAATCGTGCAGCAAGAAAAACCCAAATTTTTTAGTTATAAGGGTTTGTATCGGAGTACCTACCAATCTCTCAACTGTCGTGGCTTAAAGCTTCGTTTTGGAGTATCAACGGTCTCTTCTTATGAGAACAGGTGTCTTCATATCATCTCCTTAACTGCAGGTGCGTGAATTAAGAAGCCCTAATTTCTTGCTGGCGTTAAAAACACTGTCTTCTCTTCACAGGAACACAATCCACCTCTTTAGCATTTTGATATGCATTACGAGCACTCCTCTCCGATAATAATGCGTATAGAAAGAGAATTTTGCAAGCTTTAGCCGAGATTTGCTGATTTTGTCCAACTGATTCCGCATAATATGCAATGATGAACCTGCTCTGCTTCGTGACTGATAACCAACTAAAATCGTGTCTAAACTGTAGTAAACACGTGTTAAAACACTCACACAATACGATCAGTCACTTCCAGATGAAAATCATGATGAAAATCTGCATAAAAATCGGAAAAACAAAGGGCCACGATATTCTTGTAGCGCACCCTTTGTTAAATTTTCATCCAGCGCTACAAGAATAGTTGCCAGGCCAAATTTTCGTTGTTTTGCAATTTTTAGCTAATTTGTCGGAGGTTTTAAAAGCTGCTTGGTTTAAGAAACAAGTCTAACTATTCTCTAAACACATTAATGAATCCATTTTGATAATATGACTTTCTTTAACCCCTTTTTAAAATGCAAAAGACCACCAATCAAATAAAACCTATGAAAAGGAT